>JASTWF010000577.1:50000-52243 GCA_030390025.1 Squalus acanthias | reverse complement strand
CCCCCCCCCCCCCCCGACACTGTTAATGTATAATACCGTATCACACCCCGACACACCCCTCCCCCCGTACACTGTTAATGTATAATACCGTATCACACCCCGACACACCCTCCCCCCGTACACTGTTAATGTATAATACCGAATCACACCCCGACACACCCTCCCCCAGTACACTGTTAATGTATAATACCGTATCACACCCCGACACACCCTCCCCCGTACACTGTTAATGTATAATACCGTATCACACCCCGACACACCCTCCCCCCGTACACTGTTAATGTATAATACCGTATCACACCCCGACACACCCTCCCCCCGTACACTGTTAATGTATAATACCGTATCACACCCCGACACACCCTCCCCCCGTACACTGTTAATGTATAATACCGTATCACACCCCGACACACCCCTCCCCCCGTACACTGTTAATGTATAATACCGTATCACACCCCGACACACCCTCCCCCCGTACACTGTTAATGTATAATACCGTATCACACCCCGACACGACCCCCCCCGTACACTGTTAATGTATAAATACCGTATCACACCCCGGACACACCCTCCCCCGTACACTGTTAATGTATAATACCGTATCACACTCCCGACACACACCTCCCCCCTCACTGTTATCCACTGTTAATGTATAATACCGTATCACACCCCGACACACCCCCCCCCGTACACTGTTAATGTATAATACCGTATCACACCCCGACACACCCTCCCCTCCGTACACTGTTAATGTATAATACCGTATCACACCCCGACACACCCTCCCCCCAGTACACCTGTTAATGTATAATACCGTATCACACCCCGACACACCCTCCCCCCGTACACTGTTAATGTATAATACCGTATCACACCCGACCACCTCCCCCCGTACAACTGTTAATGTATAATACCGATCACACCCCGACACACCCTCCCCCCGTACACTGTTAAATGTATAATAACCGGTATCACACCCCGACACTACTCCCCCCCCGTACACTGTTAATGTATAATACCGTATCACACCCCGACACACCCCCCCCGTACACGTTAATGTATAATACCGTATCACACCCCGACACAACCCTCCCCCGTACACTGTTAATGTATAATACCGTATCACACCCCGACACTCACCCTCCCCCCGTACACTGTTATGTATAATACCGTATCACACCCCGACACACCCTCCCCCGTACACTGTTAATGTATAATACCGTATCACACCCCGACACACCCTCCCCCCGGTACACTGTTAATGTATAATACCGTATCACACCCCGAACACCCCCCCCCGTACACTGTTAATTTATAATACCGTATCACACCCCGACACAACCCCCCCGTACACTGTTAATGTAATAATACCGTATCACACCCCGACACACCCTCCCCGTACACAGTTAATGTATAATACCGTATCACACCCCGACACAATTGCCCACCCCTCCCCCGAACACTGTTAATGTATAATACCGTATCACACCCCGACACACCCTCCCCCCCGTTACACTGTTAATGTATAATACCGTATCACACCCCGACACACCCCTCCCCCGTACACTGTTAATGTATAATACCGTATCACACCCCCGACACAACCCTCCCCCCCGTACACTGTTAATGTATAATACCGTATCACACCCCGACACCCCCCCCCCCGTACACTGTTAATGTATAATACCGTATCACACCCCGACACTCCCCCCGTACACTGTTAATGTATAATACCGTATCACACCCCCGACACACCCTCCCCCGTACACTGTTAATGTATAATACCGTATCACTACCCCGACACACCCCCCCGTACACTGTTAATGTATAATACCGTATCACACCCCGGACACACCCTCCCCCCGTACACTGTTAATGTATAATACCGTATCACACCCCGACACACCCTCCCCCCCGTACACTGTTAATGTATAATACCGTATCACACCCCGACACACCCTCCCCCCGTACACTGTTAATGTATAATACCGTATCACACCCGACACACCCTCCCCCCGTACACCTGTTAATGTATAATACCGTATCACACCCCGACACACCCTCCCCCCGTACACTGTTAATGTATAATACCGTATCACACCCCGACACACCTCCCCCCGCTACACTGTTAATGTATAATACCGTATCACACCCCGACACACCCTCCCCCGTACACTGTTAATGTATAATACCGTATCACACCCCGACACACCCTCCCCCCGTACACTGTTAATGTATAATAC
>JASTWF010000577.1:10000-40000 GCA_030390025.1 Squalus acanthias | reverse complement strand
ATGGCCTCCTCCTGTTCCTAATGTAACAGGCTCGAAGGGCGGAATGGCCTCCTCCTGTTCCTAATGTAACAGGCTCGAGGGGGCTGAATGGCCTCCTCCTGTTCCTAATGTAACAGGCTCGAGGGGTTGAATGGCCTCCTCCTGTTCCTGTGTAACAGGCTCAAGGGGCTGAATGGCCTCCTCCTGTTCCTAATGTAACAGGCTCGAGGGGCTGAATGGCCTCCTCCTGTTCCTGTGTAACAGGCTCAAGGGGGCTGAATGGCCTCCTAATGTAACAGGCTCGAGGGGGCTGAATGGCCTCCTCCTGTTCCTAATGTAACAGGCTCGAGGGGGGCTGAATGGCCTCCTCCTGTTCCTAATGTAACAGGCTCTAGGGGCTGAATGGCCTCCTCCTGTTCCTAATGCAACAGGTTCGAGGGGCTGAATGGCCTCCTCCTGTTCCTGTGTAACAGGCTCGAGGGGCTGAATGGCCTCCTCCTGTTCCTAATGTAACAGGCTCGAGGAGACTGAATGGCCTCCTGTTCCTAATGTAACAGGCTCGAGGGACTGAATGGCCTCCTCCTGTTCCTAATGTAACAGGCTCGAGGGGGGCTGAATGGCCTCCTCCTGTTCCTAATGTAACAGGCTCGAGGGGGGCTGAATGGCCTCCTCCTGTTCCTAATGTACATAGGTCGACGACATCCTAATATTTCTGTGGGACTGCAGGGAGCTCAAACGTGCAGCCAATTTACGCTGATGTTCAGAGTAAGCACCACCACCATCATCTCCCAACCTCAACATCGGGCGTGTCACAGTGTTCACAGCATAATGTTGATTGCGTTCACTCCTGTCACTTGCTGACCGCACACTGTGGATTGTCCTGTCTCTTCCAGGGTTCGAGATCACGATAGATCACCCACACACGCATGTGGTGAAATGCACCCAGTTAGTGAGAGGTAAGGAAGAAAAAGGCAAGTAACCAATGAAGAACAAGATAAGTGGAGTATTGATAACATAGATACCATGCTGGAGTGTTTGATGGGACAATGTAGAGCGAGCTTTACTCTGTATCTAACCCGTGCTGTACCTGCCCTGGGAGTGTTTGATGGGACAGTGTAGAGGGAGCTTTACTCTGTATCTAACCCCGTGCTGTACCTGCCCTGGGAGTGTTTGATGGGAGAGTGTAGAGGGAGCTTTACTCTGTATCTAACCCGTGCTGTACCTGCCCTGGGAGTGTTTGATGGGACAGTGTAGAGGGAGCTTTACTCTGTATCTAACCCCGTGCTGTACCTGCCCTGGGAGTGTTTGATGGGGACAGTGTAGAGGGAGCTTTACTCTGTATCTAACCCGTGCTGTACCTGCCCTGGGAGTGTTTGATGGGGACAGTGTAGAGGGAGCTTTACTCTGTATCTAACCCGTGCTGTACCTGCCCTGGGAGTGTTTGATGGACAGTGTAGAGGGAGCTTTACTCTGCATCTAACCCGTGCTGTACCTGCCCTGGGAGTGTTTGATGGGACAGTGTAGAGGGAGCTTTACTCTGTATCTAACCCGTGCTGTACCTGCCCTGGGAGTGTTTGATGGGACAGTGTAGAGCGAGCTTTACTCTGTATCTAACCCCGTGCTGTACCTGCCCTGGGAGTGTTTGATGGGGACAGTGTAGAGGGAGCTTTACTCTGTATCTAACCCGTGCTGTACCTGCCCTGGGAGTGTTTGATGGGACAATGTAGAGCGAGCTTTACTCTGTATCTAACCCGTGCTGTACCTGCCCTGGGAGTGTTTGATGGGACAGTGTAGAGGGAGCTTTACTCTGTATCTAACCTGGGCTGTACCTGTCCCTGGGAGTGTTTGATGGGACAGTGTAGAGGGAGCTTTACTCTGTATCTAACCCGTGCTGTACCTGCCCTGGGCGTGTTTGATGGGACAGTGTAGAGGGAGCTTTACTCTGTATCTAACCCGTGCTGTACCTGCCCTGGGAGTGTTTGATGGGACAGTGTAGAGGGAGCTTTACTCTGCATCTAACCCGTGCTGTACCTGCCCTGGGAGTGTTTGATGGGACAGTGTAGAGGGAGCTTTACTCTGTATCTAACCCGTGCTGTACCTGCCCTGGGAGTGTTTGATGGGACAGTGTAGAGGGAGCTTTACTCTGCATCTAACCCGTGCTGTACCTGCCCTGGGAGTGTTTGATGGGACAGTGTAGAGGGAGCTTTACTCTGTATCTAACCCGTGCTGTACCTGCCCTGGGAGTGTTTGATAGGACAGTGTAGAGGGAGCTTTACTCTGTATCTAACCCGTGCTGTACCTGCCCTGGGAGTGTTTGATGGGACAATGTAGAGCGAGCTTTACTCTGTATCTAACCCGTGCTGTACCTGCCCTGGGAGTGTTTGATGGGAGAGTGTAGAGGGAGCTTTACTCTGTATCTAACCTGGGCTGTACCTGTCCCTGGGAGTGTTTGATGGGACAGTGTAGAGGGAGATTTACTCTGTATCTAACCCCGTGCTGTACCTGCCCTGGGAGTGTTTGATGGGACAGTGTAGAGGGAGCTTTACTCTGTATCTAAACCGTGCTGTACCTGCCCTGGGAGTGTTTGATGGGACAGTGTAGAGGGAGCTTTACTCTGTATCTAACCCGTGCTGTACCTGCCCTGGGAGTGTTTGATGGGACAGTGTAGAGGGAGCTTTACTCTGTATCAGACCCGTGCTGTACCTGCCCTGGGAGTGTTTGATGGGACAGTGTAGAAGGAGCTTTACTCTGTATCTAACCCGTGCTGTACCTGCCCTGGGAGTGTTTCATGGGGACAGTGTCGAGGCAGCTTTACTCTGTATCTAACCCTGTGCTGTACCTGCCCTGGGAGTGTTTGATGGGACAGTGTAGAGGGAGCTTTACTCTGTATCTGACCCGTGCTGTACCTGCCCTGGGAGTGTTTGATGGGGACAGTGTAGAGGGAGCTTTACTCTGTATCTAACCCGTGCTGTACCTGCCCTGGGAGTGTTTGATGGGACAGTGTAGAGGGAGCTTTACTCTGTATCTAACCCCATACTGTACCTGCCCTGGGAGTGTTTGATGGGACAGTGTAGAGGGAGCTTTACTCTGTATCTAACCCTGTGCTGTACCTGCCCTGGGAGTGTTTGATGGGACAGTGTAGAGGGAGCTTTACTTTGTATCTAACCCGTGCTGTACCTGCCCTGGGAGTGTTTGATGGGACAGTGTAGAGGGAGCTTTACTCTGTATCTAACCCCATGCTGTACCTGCCCTGGGAGTGTTTGATGGGACAGTGTAGAGGGAGCTTTACTCTGTATCTAACCCCGTGCTGTACCTGCCCTGGGAGTGTTTGATGGGGACAGTGTAGAGGGAGCTTTACTCTGTATCTAACCCGTGCTGTACCTGCCCTGGGAGTGTTTGATGGGGACAGTGTAGAGGGAGCTTTACTCTGTTTCTAACCCGTGCTGTACCTGCCCTGGGAGTGTTTGATGGGACAGTGTAGAGGGAGCTTTACTCTGTTTCTAACCCTGTGCTGTACCTGCCCTGGGAGTGTTTGATGGGACAGTGTAGAGGGAGCTTTACTCTGTATCTAACCCCGTGCTGTACCTGCCCTGGGAGTGTTTGATGGGACAGTGTAGAGAGAGCTTTACTCTGTATCTAACCCCGTGCTGTACCTGCCCTGGGAGTGTTTGATGGGACAGCGTAGAGGGAGCTTTACTCTGTATCTAACCCGTGCTGTACCTGCCCTGGGAGTGTTTGATGGGACAGTGTCGAGGGAGCTTTACTCTGTATCTAACACCTCCTGTACTCGCTGTTGGATTAATTTCTGTTTGATTAAGCTGACCCATGGGAGCTGGTTCCCTTTGCACTCCGGATTTCCGTACTGCACTGCGGGGCCCTAGCAGTGGCGCAGCGACCCGCTCCCAGTGTGCAGCGTAAACAGGGTGCAGCAGTGCGGGGAGCGCAGGATCAGGTGCCAAGCATGGATCCACCAGCTGGAGGTGCTGCAATGCCTACCTTCATGTTTATTAGCCCCTCCTGTGCTAAGTGAGTGCTGCTGGTAACTGATCTCACTCCACCAGACCTGGTGGTGCTCGGACGGAGATACTGAAGTGGGCGGAGGGAAAGGCGGGAGGGCTTGGTGCTTTCCCTTGCCCACACAGCCCAAGTGTTCCCCTGACTGTCTCAGCACCTGCATCTGGCGTGTGGCTGAGCGGCACGGAGCAGCAAGATCCCAGGATCTATCCGTGGCCTTTGCGATCCGGCATTGGCTGTCCCCACTCAGTCCCTGCTGGGGTGTCCCCACTCAGTCCCTGCTGGGATATCCCCACTCCGGCTCTACTGGGATGTCACCACTCAGTCCCTGCTGGGACACCCCCACTTGGTCCCTGCTGGGATGTCCCCACTCAGTCCCTGCTGGGACGCCTCCACTTCGGCTCTGGTGGGATATCCCCACTCAGTCCCTGCTGGGATGTCCCCACTCGGTCCCTGCTGGGATGTCCCTGCTGGGATGTCCCCACTCGGTCCCTGCTGGGATGTCCCCACTCAGTCCCTGCTGGGACGCCTCCACTTCGGCTCTGGTGGGATATCCCCACTCAGTCCCTGCTGGGATGTCCCCACTCGGTCCCTGCTGGGATGTCCCCACTCGGTCCCTGCTGGGATGTCCCCACTCGGTCCCTGCTGGGCTGTCCCCACTCAGTCCCTGCTGGGACGCCCCCACTTGGTCCCTGCTGGGACGCCCCCACTTCGGCTCTGGTGGGATGTCCCCACTCAGTCCCTGCTGGGATGTCCCCACTTGGTCCCTGCTGGGATGTCCCCACTCGGTCCCTGCTGGGATGTCCCCACTCGGTCCCTGCTGGGACGTCCCCACTCAGTCCCTGCTGGGGTGTCCCCACTCCGACTCTGCTGGGATATCCCCACTCGGCCCCTGCTGGGATGTCCCCACTCATAAGAACATAAGAAATAGGAGCAGGAGTCGGCCATTCGGCCCCTCGAGCCTGCTCCGCCATTCAGTGAGATCATGGCTGATCTTCGACCTCAACTCCACTTTCCTGCACTATCCCCATATCCCTCGACTCCCTTAATATTCAAAAATCTATCGATCTCTGTCTTGAATATACTCAATGACTGAGCCTCCACAGCCCTCTGGGGTAGAGAATTCCAAAGATTCACCACCCTCTGAGTGAAGAAATTCCTCCTCATCTCAGTCCTAAATGGCCGACCCCTTATCCTGAGACTGTGACCCCTGGTTCTAGACTCCCCAGCCAGGGGAAACATCCTCCCTGCATCTACCCTGTCAAGCCCTGTAAGAATTTTGTATGTTTCAATGAGATCACCTCTCATTCTTCTAAACTCTAGTGAATATAGGCCTAGTCTACTCAATCTCTCCTCATAGGACAATCCTCCCATCCCAGGAATCAGTCTGGTGAACCTTCGTTGCAGTCCCTCTATGGCAAGTATATCCTTCCTTAGGTAAGGAGACCAAAACTGTACACAATACTCCAGGTGTGGTCTCACCAGGGCCCTATATAATTGCAGTAAGACGTCTTTACTCTTATACTCAAATCCTCTTGTAATAAAGGCCAACATACCATTTGCTTTCCTAATTGCTTGCTGTACCTGCATGTTAACTTTCAGTGATTCGTGTACAAGGACACCCAGGTCCCTCTGAACACCAACATTTCCCAATCTCTCACCATTTAAAAAATACTCTGCTTTTCTATTTTTCCTTCCAAAGTGGATAACTTCACATTTCTCCACATTATATTTAATTTGCCATGTTCTTGCCCACTCACTTAGCCTGTCTATATCCCCTTGAAGCCTCCTTGCATCCTCCTCACAACTTACATTCCCACCTAGCTTTGTATCATCAGCAAACTTGGATATTTGGTCCCCTCATCCAAATCATTGATGTAGATTGTGAATAGCTGAGGCCCAATCACTGATCCTTGCGGTACCCCACTAGTTACAGCCTGCCAACCCGAAAATGACCTGTTCATTCCTACTCTCTGTTTTCTGTCCATTAACCAATCCTCAATCCATGCTAGTATATTACCCCCAAACCCATGAGCCCTACTTTTTAATAACCTCTTGTGTGGCACCTTATCACGTGCCTTCTGAAAATCCAAATACACCACATCCACTGGTTCCCCCTCATTTATTCTGCTAGTTACAACCTCAAAAAACTCTAACAGATTCGTCAAACATGATTTCCCTTTCATACATCCGTGTTGACTCTGCCCAATCCTATTATTATTTTCGAAGTGCCCTGTTACCACGTCCTTAATAATAGATTCTAGTATTTTCCCTGCTACTGATGTCAGATAACTGGCCTGTAGTTCCCTGTTTTCTCTCTCCTTCCTTTCTTAAATAGTGGGGTTACATTTGCTACCTTCCAATCCGTGGAAATTGTTCTAGAATCTATGGAATTTTGGAAGATGACAACCAATGCACCCGCTATCTCTATAGCCACCTCTTTCAAAACCCTAGGATGTAGGCCATCAGGTCCTGGGGATTTATTGGCTTTCAGTCCCATTAATTTCTCCAGTACTATATTTTTACTAATACTAATTTCTTTCAGTTCCTGATTCTCGCTAGACCCTTGGTTCTCCACTATTTCCGGGAGGTTTTTTGCGTCTTCTTCCATGAAGACAGACACAAAGTATTCGTTTAATTTCTCTGCCATTTCCTTATTTCCCATTATAATTTCTCCTGTCTCAGCCTGTAAGGAACCCACATTTACTTTCGCTAATCTTTTCCTTTTTACGTACCTATCGATGCTTTTACAGTCTGTTTTTATGTCTCTCGCCAGTTTACTCTCATTCTATTTTCCCTTTCTTTATCAATTTCTTGGTCCTCCTTTGCTGAATTCTAAAATCCTCCCAATCCTCAGGCTTACTACTCTTTTTGGCGACATTATAAGCCTCTTCCTTTAATCTAATACTATTTTTAATTTCTCTTGTTAGCCACAGTTGGACAATTTTTCCCGTGGTGTTTTTATTCCTTAAAGGAATGTATATTTGTTGCGAATTATGAGTTATTTCTTTAAATGTTTGCCATTGCTTTTTACTGTCATATCTTTTAATCTAGTTTCCCAATCTACCTTAGCTAACTTGCCCCCTCGGTCCCTGCTGGGATTTCCCCCCCCACGGTCCCTGCTGGGACGTCCCCACTCAGTCCCTGCTGGGATGTCCCCACTCAGTCCCTGCTGGGATGTTCCCGCTCTGCTGGGATACACCCCACAGGCTCTGCTGGGACGCCCCCACTCGGTCCCTGCTGGGATGTCCCCACTCAGTCCCTGCTGGAATGTCCCCATTCAGTCCTGGCTGGGATGTCCCCACACAGTCCCTGCTGGAATGTTCCCGCTCTGCTGGGATACACCCCACAGGCTCTGCTGGGACACCCCCATTCGGTCCCTGCTGGGATGTCCCCACTCAGTCCCTGCTGGGATGTTCCCGCTCTGCTGG
This sequence comes from Squalus acanthias, assembly GCA_030390025.1. Taxonomy (NCBI): domain Eukaryota; kingdom Metazoa; phylum Chordata; class Chondrichthyes; order Squaliformes; family Squalidae; genus Squalus; species Squalus acanthias. The sequence goes on along the minus strand of JASTWF010000577.1, from coordinate 32,576 downwards.
ATACACCCCACAGGCTCTGCTGGGACGCCCCCACTCAGTCTCTGCTGGGATGTCCCCACTCAGTCCCTGCTGGGATGTTCCCGCTCTGCTGGGATACACCCCACAGGCTTTGCTGGGACGCCCCCACTCGGTCCCTGCTGGGACGTCCCCACTCAGTCCCTGCTGGGACGTCCCCACTCAGTCCCTGCTGGGTCCCCACTCAGTCCCTGCTGGGATGTTCCCGCTCTGCTGGGATACACCCCACAGGCTTTGCTGGGACGCCCCCACTCGGTCCCTGCTGGGACATCCCCACTCGGTCCCTGCTGGGACATCCCCACTCAGTCCCTGCTGGGACGCCCCCACTCGGTCCCTGCTGGGACATCCCCACTCGGTCCCTGCTGGGACGCCCCCACTCGGTCCCTGCTGGGACATCCCCACTCGGTCCCTGCTGGGATGTCCCCACTCAGTCCCTGCTGGGATGTCCCCACTCGGTCCCTGCTGGGACGTCCCCACTCGGTCCCTGCTGGGATGTCTCCACTCGGTCCCTGCTGGGATGTCCGGCTGTCCCCACTCGGTCCCTTCTGGGATGACCCCACTCCAGTTCTGCTGGGATGTCCCCACTCCGGCTCTGCTAGGACATCCCCACTCGGTCCCTGCTGGGACGTCCCCACTCGGTCCCTGCTGAGACGTCCCCACTCGGTCCCTGCTGGGATATCCCCACTCGGTCCCTGCTGGGATGTCCCCACTTGGTCCCTGCTGGGATGTCCCCACTCGGTCCCTGCTGGGATGTCCGGCTGTCCCCACTCGGTCCCTTCTGGGACGACCCCACTCCAGTTCTGCTGGGATGTCCCCACTCCGGCTCTGCTGGGATGTCCCCACTCGGTCCCTGCTGGGACGTCCCCACTCGGTCCCTGCTGGGATGTTCCCACTCTGCTGGGATACACCCCACAGGCTCTGCTGGGATGCCCCCACCGGGTCCCTACTGGGACATCCCCACTTGGGCTCTGCTGGGATATCCCCCACGGCCGCTGCTGGGTCGTTCCCCCCTCAGTCCCTGCTGGGATGTCTGGACGTCCCCACTCGTTCCCTGCTGGGACGTCGCGACTCGTTCCCTGCTGGGATGTCCCCACTCGGTCCCTGCTGGGATGTCCCCACTTGTTCCCTGTTGGGTTGTCCCCATTCGGACTCTGCTAGGATACCCCACCCCAACTCGGTCCCTGCTGGGACATCCCCACTTGGGCTCTGCTGGTGCGCTCTGCTGGGATGTCCCCACTTGAGCTCTGCTGGGATGTTCCCACCTGGGCTCTGCTGGGATGTATCCAGTCGGGCTCTGCTGGGATATCCCCCACGGCCCCTGCTGGTCGTCCCCACTTGTGCCCTGCTGGGTCGCCCCCACTCCGCCCCTACTGGGATACCCCCCACAGACCCTGCTGGGGTGTTCCCCACTCGGGGCCTGGTACCAGAGTGGGACCGGCTCTTGCGAAAGTGTACCACAGCGCGAGGCAGCATTCTCAGGAGACGATGCGCGGGGGGCGGGGGGATTATATTCCGTTCACAGCATTTAATGCGACGGAATAAATCCAATGTATTTCACAGGTTAACGCTACACTGGTCTCGTGTTCCTGCTCTGCGAGTCAGGAACTGCTAGCGACAAAGTAAGACTGACTGCCGTTCACTATCGTGTGGTACTGACTTGCTTCTCTTTCTCTTTCCCTCCAGCGAGCAAGGATTTGGCACAGACGTCCTATTTCATGGCCACCAACAGGTTGTTAGTCATTGCACTCTTAGATTGCACCCTTTCTGGCATGCTCGAGCTTCAGTATCATTTACAGGGTTCCTCCCCCCACCCCCCTGCCCCCCGCCAACGCCTGCCTCCCTCCGACCCCTGCACTCGGCAGGAGCAGGGGCTTGAAACGGCCGCTCGGTCTGAGACGCAGCTGATCGTGGCTCGCAGAGGCTTTCCCTGCGATACAGGGGCTCCGTGCACTCTCAGCCGCCGGAAAGCACCTTCTATGTCTGAGTGTAAAACGGATAGAACGGCACAGACAGGGATTTACACTGTCTGTGTCGGTGGTGCGTGTGTGCCTGTCTGCAGTGTGTGTGTGCATGTCTGTCTTTGTGTCTGTCTGTCTGCGTGTCTGCCTGTCAGTCTGTGTGCGTGTCAGTCTGTGCGTGTCTGTCTGCGTGCGTGTCTGTGCGCGCATCTGTCTGTGTGTGGTTGTCTGCATGTGTGTCTGTCTGTGTGTGTGCATGTGTCTGTGTTTCTGCGTGCGTGTATCTGCGTGTCTGTCTGTCTACGTGTGCGTGTCTGTCTCTGCGTGACTGCGTGTCTGTCTGTGTCAGTGTGTGTGTGTCTGTCTCTCTGCATGTGTGTGTGTGTCTGTGTTGATCTGTCTGTGTGTGTGTCTGTTTCTGCGTGCGTGTATCTGTGTGTCTGTCTCTTCGTGTCTGTGTGTCAGTGTGTATGTGTGTCTCTCTGCATGTGTGACTGTGTGTGTATGTGTGTCTCTGTCTGTCTGTGTCTGTGTGTGTGTCTCTGTCTGTCTCTCTGTCTGTGTCTGTGTGTGTGTCTCTGTCTGTCCGTCTCTCTGTCTGTGTGTGTGTGTGTGTGTGTCTCTGTCTGTCTCTCTGTCTGTGTGTGTGTCTCTGTCTGTCTCTCTGTCTGTGTCTGTGTATGTGTCTCTGTCTGTCCGTCTCTCTGTCTGTCTGCCTGTGTGTGTGTCTCTGTCTGTCCGTCTCTCTGTCTGTCTGCCTGTGTGTGTGTGTGTGTGTCTCTGTCTGTCTGCCTGTGTGTGTGTCTCTGTCTGTCCGTCTCTCTGTCTGTCTGTCTGTGTGTGTGTGTCTCTGTCTGTCTCTCTGTCTGTGTGTGTGTCTTTGTCTGTCTCTCTGTCTGTGTCTGTGTGTGTGTCTCTGTCTGTCTGTCTCTCTGTCTGTGTCTGTGTGTGTGTCTCTGTCTGTCTCTCTGTCTGTGTCTGTGTGTGTGTCTCTCTGTCTGTGTCTGTGTGTGTGTCTCTGTCTGTCTATCTGTCTGTGTCTGTGTGTGTGTCTCTGTCTGTCTCTCTGTCTGTGTGTGTGTCTCTGTCTGTCTCTCTGTCTGTGTGTCTGTCTCTCTGTCTGTCTGCCTGTGTGTGTGTGTGTGTCTCTGTCTGTCTGCCTGTGTGTGTGTGTGTGTGTCTCTGTCTGTCTGCCTGTGTGTGTGTGTGTCTCTGTCTGTCTGCCTGTGTGTGTGTGTGTGTGTGTGTGTGTCTCTGTCTGTCTGCCTGTGTGTGTGTGTGTTGGTTGGGGTGATTGCTATTTGAGAGCAGATTATAAGATTAATTTTAGGAACTAGGAAAAGCAATTGTGCCCAGACAAGCCCACCGCTAGATTCCTGGCACAACCCCAGCACGTCCCTCAGACTCTTCCCTCACTGCTCATTAACCTCATACGCTGGTTCCTGAGAGGAGGGAGGTGAGTGGCGGCAGAGAGTCCAGAGACAGGCGGGAGAGCGGGACCGTCCCAGCTCCGTGATTCGTGCCTAAGAGGACCCACCCGCCCCTCCGTCAGTGAAGGGGAATTTAGCTCGTGCTGTAGCGACCGGGTGGGATTCAGGGTCGGAATTTCACCCACCGCTCAATCAGCTCTGGGGCAATTCAACACAAGTGCCCGCCATCGAAGTTCTTGTTTCCTTTGACTGCAGAGTTCCAGGTTCGACTTGTGTTTTAACATTCTCCCTTCTCTCTTCCTCTCCCCTTAACCCCCACGCGCCCTGTTACCAACGGCCCCTGCCCCTGCAGTCTACACCTCACCACCTTCTGCCTGCAATACCAGCCGCCCGTGGTAGCGTGTGTCTGCATCCACCTGGCCTGTAAGTGGTCAAACTGGGAGATCCCTGTGTCCACGGACGGCAAGAACTGGTGGGAGTACGTCGACCCCACGGTCACTCTGGAGCTGCTAGACGGTGAGTTCACCCCCTCCCCCCCCACGGCCGTCTGGACCCACTCAACAGCTTCAGCCCCTGTGATTTACTGCTTTCTACCTGGCCAGCAGGAGAGCGTGTTGATGGGGAACAGGAGCCCAGAGTCGTAGCATCAAATCAAACCTGTCCCCATCAAACACTCCCAGGGCAGGTACAGCACAGGTTAGATACAGAGTAAAACTCCCTCTACACTGTCCCATCAAACACTCCCAGGGCAGGTACAGCACAGGTTAGATACAGAGTAAAACTCCCTCTACACTGTCCCATCAAACACTCCCAGGGCAGGTACAGCACAGGTTAGATACAGAGTAAAACTCCCTCTACACTGTCCCATCAAACACTCCCAGGGCAGGTACAGCACAGGTTAGATACAGAGTAAAACTCCCTCTACACTGTCCCATCAAACACTCCCAGGGCAGGTACAGCGCGGGTTAGATACAGAGTAAAGCTCCCTCTACACTGTCCCATCAAACACTCCCAGAGCAGGTACAGCACGGGTTAGATGCAGAGTAAAGCTCCCTCTACACTGTCCCATCAAACACTCCCAGGGCAGGTACAGCACGGGTTAGATACAGAGTAAAGCTCCATCTACACTGTCCCATCAAACACTCCCAGGGCAGGTACAGCACGGGTTAGATACAGAGTAAAGCTCCCTCTACACTGTCCCATCAAACACTGCCAGGGCAGGTACAGCACGGGTTAGATACAGAGTAAAGCTCCCTCTACACTGTCCCATCAAACATTCCCAGGGCAGGTACAGCACGGGTTAGATACAGAGTAAAGCTCCCTCTACACTGTCCCATCAAACACTCCCAGGGCAGGTACAGCACGGTTAGATACAGAGTAAAGCTCCCTCTACACTGTCCCATCAAACACTCCCAGGGCAGGTACAGCACGGGTTAGATACAGAGTAAAGCTCCCTCAACACTGTCCCATCAAACACTCCCAGGGCAGGTACAGCATGGGTTAGATACAGAGTAAAGCTCCCTCTACACTGTCCCATCAAACACTCCCAGGGCAGGTACAGCACGGGTTAGATACAGAGTAAAGCTCCCTCTACACTGTCCCCATCAAACACTCCCAGGGCAGGTACAGCACGGGTTAGATACAGAGCAAAGCTCCCTCTGCACTGTCCCATCAATTACACCCAGGGCAGGTACAGCACGGATTAGATACAGAGTAAAGCACCCTCTACACTGGCCCATCAAACAATCCCAGGGCAGGTACAGCACAGGCTAGATACAGAGTAAAGCTCCCTCTACACTGTCCCATCAAACACTCCCAGGGCAGGTACAGCATGGGTTAGATACAGAGTAAAGCTCCCTCTACACTCTCCCATCAAACACTCCCAGGGCAGGTACAGCAAGGGGTTAGATACAGAGTAAAGCTTCCTCTACACTGTCCCCATCAAACACTCCCAGGGCAGGTACAGCACGGGTTAGATACAGAGTAAAGCTCCCTCTACACTGTCCCATCAAACACTCCCAGGGCAGGTACAGCACGGGTTAGATAGAGAGTAAAGCTCCCTCTACACTGTCCCATCAAACACTCCCACGGACAGGTACAGCACGGGGTTAGATACAGAGTAAAGCTCCCTCTACACTGTCCCAGCAAACACTCCCAGGACAGGTACAGCATAGGTTAGATACAGAGTAAAGCTCCCTCTACACTGTCCCATCAAACACTCCCAGGGCTAGAGACACTCCAGTAAGGGTCACCACCTTCAGGAGAGGGGGGATAACTGGGGAGGGGGTGTGGCGGAAGGGAATGTTGTAGCACCTCTCTCCCTGTATCTGGGAACTGCTGTGGTTCGAGACGTGTCTCTCTCAGTCCCTGGCCTGCGAATCCCCAGATTCCAGGAGGGGTCACGGGCGACCGTTGTGCCCGTCGAAGGTTTCAGGCGTTCCCTTTGCGCTCTGCGGGCCGGGTTGTTTTTCCCGTTCGGGCTGTGTATCATTTAATTACGCCCGCCTGGGGTTTTTTTGTCTTGCAGAACTGACGCATGAGTTCCTCCAGATCCTCGAGAAGACGCCGAACCGGTTAAAACGAATCAAGAACTGGAGGGTAAGTGCGCTAAACCTGTTCAAAGACAAGGTAGATCCCTCCTCACGGACTCAAGACGATTTATAACATAGTGAACATGTTATTTAAGCTAATTTACGCAGCGAGTCATTATGATCTGGCACAGGTGCCCCTCCTGTGCGTTACCGTGCTATGATCCTACGACTCGATAGTAAACTTCAAAAGGAGAACCTGATAAATGCTTGAAGGGGGAAAAACTTGCAGGGCTGTGGGGAAGGAGTGGGGGTTAATTGGAGAGCTCGTTCAAAGAGCCGGCACAGGCACGACAGGCCGAATGGCCTGCGCCGGGAGAGTGTATGAATCTCGGTTAATGGTTAGAGGTACCGCGGGTAACGGATCCAAAGAGTGGGGTGGTGGGGGAAAGCCCGCACGGGAGCGGGGTGTTCAGTTGGGGCAATGGTCCAGATTGACCAGAATGGGCAAAGGGGGGGCATGGTCAAGCCTCCCTCGCCCCAGGTTTGGGGAGCGGGAGGCGAGTGTGGGATTCAGCAAGTGTCAGGTTAGGGTTCCCAACTCTGGTTGGATGGATTCCCGGAGGTTTCACTCCCAACCGCCACAACCGGTCGAACAGCCCCTTTTTTTTTATAAAATACATCTCTGGATATTTGACAAATGCACACAGTTTTTTTTCGTCGATCTTTAATTCCTAGAGACTCCAGGGCAATTCTGGGGCTGGTTGGGAACCCCTGATGTCAGAGGGAGGGGGGGGAAGTCGGGTTGGGTCGCGATGCCTCCCGCAGTCGGACAGCCCGCCGCTCACACAGGAACTGCGGGCGCTCGGGCCGGGCGTGGTTGTGCGCAGTGACCGCCGCGTGATCTGTGGGTGGCACCCCGGGGGCATGGGGTGACTCCGGACGGCTGTCACTCTCTTTGCCCGCGCCCGGATGACCCTGGAGAGGTAGCGGGCGGTACCCAGCGCCGCACTCGAGGCCCTCCGCGGCCGGTGGGCACCGCAGGGCACAGAGTGTCCGCAAGATGTTACGGTTTTGTTTTAATAAGTTTCCTCTGGCTTTGCTGTAAATGTTGCACTTTGTGTTTTAAGTTCCTTCATTGGATGCGCCCCTTAATACATTTTGTTCTGTCTGTTACTGATCATTTAAAAATTCAGGGTGTGGGCATGGCTCAGTGGCAGAGCATTTGACTGGAGATCGAGAGTTTCCTGGTTCAAATCCCAGTGCTGCATTTTAATCTGGGGTTGTTCTCCTCAGAGCAGAGAAGGTTTAGGGGAGATTGACCAGAATGGTACCAGGGATGAGGGACTTCAGTTACATGGAGAGACTGGAGAAGCTGGGATTGTTCTCCTTTAGCAGAGAAGGTTAAGGGGAGATTTAATTGAGGTGATAAAAATTACGAGGGGATTTGATAGAGTAGAGAGGGAGAAACTGTTTCCAGTGGCAGGAGGGTCAGTAACCAGAAGTCACAGATTTAAGATAATCGATAAAAGAACCAGAGCGGGAGATGAGGAGAATTTGTTTTTACGCAGCGAGTTGTTGTGATCTGGAACGCGCTGCCTGAAAGGGCGGTGGGAGCAGATTCAATAGTAACTTTCAAAAGGAGAATTGGAGAAATACTTGAAGGGGAAAAATTCACAGGGCTTCGGGGGAAGAGCAGGGGGGAGAGTGGGACTAATTGGAGAGCTCGTTCAAAGAGCCGGCACAGGCACGATGGGCCGAATGGCCTCCTGTGTGGCGCGAGATTGTAGGAGACGGTCTGGGGGTCCAGTCGCTGACGTGCATTGTGTTCTCATTTCAGGCCTGCCAGGCAGCCAAAAAGCCGAGGGTGGAGGGTCAGGGGCCGGAGGAGGGGTCGGCGGGTCAGCCGGTGCTGAGCCTGATTCCCTCGGCCGCCGACAGCGCTTTCTCGGAGCTGATGAGCATCGTGGCGTCGAGCGTGGGAGGAGGCGGAGGAGGGGGGGCCTCCTCACTCAAGCCCGGCTCCCCCCGGCCGTGGCCCGAGCTCGAGGGGGAGGAGGAGGAGAGCGGAGAGGCGGGACCCGGCGCGCTGAAGAAAAACGGTGGGAAGTACCCGGCGGCGGCGGCGGCGGCGGCCGGCCCCATGCGGGTGAGCCTGAACGAGTACCGCGCCAAGCACGCCGAGGAACTGGCGGCCCAGAAGCGCAAGCTGGAGGGGCTGGAGGCCGACGTGCGGGAGCACTACGCCACGGCGGCCCAGGCCCTGCTGGAGCAGCAGAAGGAGCGGGAGCGCCGGCCCCGGGAGAGCGGCAGCGGCAGCGGCAACAACCCGCTGCCCATCCGCATCCGCATCCCGGTGACCGACAAGCAAGGGGCGGAGCGCCGGCTGAGGCTGCGGCTGCCGGAGGCGGAGGCGGGCGAGGAGCAGCTGCGGGTGCGGATCAAGGTGCCACCTCCGCCCGCCGACGAGGGGAGGAGCCGGGAGAAGCGGCGGGACCAGCCCGCCAACCACCACCGGCACCGGCACCACCACCACCACCACCACCACCACCACCGGCACGCGCCGCCGGGCAGGCGGGACGAGCCGCGCAAACGCCCGCACCGGGAGGAGGAGGAGGCGGGGGAGGACGGGCGCAACCACCGCCACCCCCAGCGCCAGGAACAGCCGCGACCCGCCAAGCTGACCAAGTCCTCGGGATCGTCCTCCTCCTCCTCCGCCTCCTCCTCGTCCTCCTCGCACTTCAACCCCAGCATCCTGGAGCTGCCCTTCCCTCCGCCGGCGGCGCCCGGCCCGGGGCGGGCGGACCGGGACGCCCCCGACGCCAACGGTCACGGCCACGGCGCAGCCCCGGGAGCCGGGCCGCTGCCCGGCGACAACAGCGACTACCAGGACACCTTCGACATGCTGGAGTCGCTGCTCAGCGCCCAGGGCATGCACCCCGCCTCCCAGCCCCGCTTCGACTTCCTGCAGCCCTACAGCGACTTCCGGCACCACCACCACCACCACCCGGCGGCCTCCGGCCCTAGCCGGTCGGCCCCGGCCGGATCCCGACCGCCGCCCCTACCCGCGGAACCCCCCCCGCCCCTACCCCCCCTCCCCAAGTGAAACCAGGGAGAGAGATAGAGAGAGAGAGAGGAGTAAAGGCCCACTGTACCGGGATGGGAATTTGTGTGCGTGCGTGCGTGTTTTTATATAAAAAGTATTGACGAGGGCTGCTGTTTCGAGGGTGGGGTGTGGGGGGGAGGTGAAGGTTGGGCTGGGGGGCAATTTTTAACCGAACTCGATCGCTGGGAGAGACAGAGGGTGTTGGGTTTCACAGCTCGCCCGTGATCCGCTTGAATGACGGGGACAGGCTCGAGGGGCTGAACGGCCTCCTCCTGTTCCTAATGTAAGAGGCTCGAGGGGCTGAATGGTCTCCTCCTGTTCCTAATGTAACAGGCTCGAGGGGCTGAATGGCCTCCTCCTGTTCCTAATGTAACAGGCTCGAGGGGGGGGCTGAACGGCCTCCTCCTGTTCCTAATGTAACAGACTCGAGGGGGCTGAATGGCCTCCTCCTGTTCCTAATGTAACAGGCTCGAGGGAGCTGAATGGCCTCCTCCTGTTCCTAATGTAACAGGCTCGAGGGGGCTGAATGGCCTCCTCCTGTTCCTAGTGTAACAGGCTCGAGGGAGGCTGAATGGCCTCCTCCTATTCCTAATGTCACAGGCTCGAGGGGCTGAATGGTCTCCTCCTGTTCCTAATGTAACAGGCTCGAGGGGGCTGAATGGCCTCCTCCTGTTCCTAATGTAACAGGCTCGAGGGGGGCTGAATGGCCTCCTCCTGTTCCTAATGTAACAGGCTCGAGGGGCTGAATGGCCTCCTCCTGTTCCTAATGTAACAGGCTCGAGGGGGCTGAATGGCCTCCTCCTGTTCCTAATGTAACAGGCTCGAGGGGGCTGAATGGCCTCCTCCTGTTCCTAATGTAACAGGCTCGAGGGGCTGAATGGCCTCCTCCTGTTCCTAATGTAACAGGCTCGAGGGGGCTGAATGGCCTCCTCCTGTTCCTAATGTAACAGGCTCGAGGAGGGCTGAATGGCCTCCTCCTGTTCCAAATGTAACAGGCTCGAGGGGGCTGAATGGCCTCCTCCTGTTCCTAATGTAACAGGCTCGAGGGGCTGAATGGCCTCCTCCTGTTCCTAATGTAACAGGCTCGAGGGGGCTGAATGGCCTCCTCCTGTGCGTGTGTACCCTCCATCGGGCCGGGTGTGAATAGGGCGTTGCGACCGATCTCACGGGACTGTTTAGAATCGCCAACTTTCTTGGAAAGAAGACGTGGTGGAAATGCGACTGGGGAGGCGGCAGGAAGCGGGCAGTGTCTCCTCATCCTGCCCGTTACATGCTGCCTCCTCCCACAGCGTCCGGTTAAAGCTGCTTCTTTAAGTGGTGGGCGGCGGGGTATCGGGGTGCAACTGAGGGGCGACGAGGTTGCTGGTGGACAGGGGGATTGGGGTTGGGTGGCGGGGCGTGCGGTCCAATCGCGACTGTGTGTGGGGAGCCGCCTAGTTGGTCCTTGTCAATGGGAAATCGGTAGAGGGTTAGAAGCGGGGGTCCGACATCACCCGTCTCCCCCCGCCCCCGGCCCCCCCCCCGCAATAACTTCATATCCGCGCCATCACCAAGACCGCCCATTTCCACCCACCGCAACATCGCCTGTCTCCGCCCCTGCCTCCATTCATCCGCTGCTGAAACCCTCAACAATGCCTTTGTTACCTCCAGACTCGACTATTCCAACGCACTCCTGGCCGGCCTCCCACATTCCACCCTACGCAAACTTGAGGTCATCCAAAACTCTGCTGCCCCGTGTCCTAACTCGCACCGAGTCCCGTTCACCCATCACCCCCACAGTGCTCGCTGGCCTACATTGGCTCCCGGTTAAGCAACGCCTTGATTTTAAAATTCTCTTCCTCGTTTTCAAATCCCACCGTGGGCCTCCTCGCTCCTTCTCCCTAGCTCTGTAACCTCCTCCAGCCCCCTACTACCCTCCCTATCTCTGTAACCTCCTCCAGCCCCTACAACCCTCCCTATCTCTGTGACCTCCTCCAGCCGCCTACAACCCTCCCTATCTCTGTAACCTCCTCCAGCCGCCTACAACCCTCCCTATCTCTGTAACCTCCTCCAGCCCCTACAACCCTCCCTATCTCTGTAACCTCCTCCAGCCCCTACAACCCACCCTATCTCTGTAACCTCCTCCAGCCCTCTACAACCCTCCCTATCTCTGTAACCTCCTCCAGCCCCTACAACACTCCCTATCTCTGTAACCTCCTCCAGCCCTCTACAACCCTCCCTATCTCTGTAACCTCCTCCAGCCCCTACAACCCTCCCTATCTCTGTAACCTCCTCCAGCCCCTACAACACTCCCTATCTCTGTAACCTCCTACAACCCTCCCTATCTCTGTAACCCCCTCCAGCTCCCTACAACCCTCCCTATCTCTGTAACCTCCTCCAGCCCCTACAACCCTCCCTATCTCTGTAACCTCCTCCAGCCCCTACAACCCTCCCTATCTCTGTAACCTCCTCCAGCCCCTACAACCCTCCCTATCTCTGTAACCTCCTCCAGCCCCTACAACCCTCCCTATCTCTGTAACCTCCTCCAGCCCCTACAACACTCCCTATCTCTGTAACCTCCTCCAGCCCCTACAACCCTCCGAGATCTCTGCGCTCCTCCAATTCTGGCCTCTTGAGCATCCCCCCCCCCCCCCCCCCCCGATTTCCATTTCACCGCCTGTGTAGAATCAAACGTCTGTGACGGCACTCGGCCCTGCTACGCTGCCCGCCCCACCCTACACTCTCTCCCTCCTCTAACCCAAACACATCGCACCCTCTCCAACTCATTCTCCTCCCGCCCTCCCTCTCTCCTACGCTGCCACTCCCAATTCCCAATCCACCTCACCTTGCTGCTCTACTCCGCTCAATCCTGCCCCCCCGGGTCTCCTCGGCCCTTTGGACGGGGCGGGGGGCGGGGGGGGAGCCACAGCCGTATTGAACTCCAAGGCAAACAAAATCCAAACCGTCCCGTGTAGAATTCACACAATCGGGTGAAGATATCGAAGGGGTTTCCAGAGCGTTCCCGTTTCAGCCCCTCGCTGAGCAAGTTATCGGCAGAAAATTCTGGGCTTGGGATATTTTATTTTTTTCCCGTCTTGGTGTTTGCTCTGTAACGAGCGCCGTTCAATCCGACGGCCAGCCAAGGTCACGTTTACAAATCGTTGCATTCGGAACAGGAGGAGGCCGTTCAGCCCCCTCGAGCCTGTTACATTAGGAACAGGAGGAGACCATTCAGCCCCTCGAGCCTGTTACATTAGGAACAGGAGGAGACCATTCAGCCCCTCGGCCCTGTTACATTAGGAACAGGAGGAGACCATTCAGCCCCTCGAGCCTGTTACATTAGGAACAGGAGGAGACCATTCAGCCCCCTCGAGCCTGTTACATTAGGAACAGGAGGAGGCCGTTCAGCCCCTCAAGCCTGTTACATTAGGAACAGGAGGAGGCCATTCAGCCCCTCGCGCCTGTTACACAGGAACAGGAGGAGGCCATTCAGCCCCTCGAGCCTGTTACATTAGGAACAGGAGGAGACCATTCAGCCATCTTGTGCCTGTTACATTAGGAACAGGAGGAGGCCATTCAGCCCCTCGAGCCTGTTACATTAGGAACAGGAGGAGGCCATTCAGCTCCCGTCGAGCCTGTTACATTAGGAACAGGAGGAGGCCATTCAGCCCCTCGAGCCTGTTACATTAGGAACAGGAGGAGGCCATTCAGCCCCCTCAAGCCTGTTACATTAGGAACAGGAGGAGGCCATTCAGCCCCCTCGAGCCTGTTACATTAGGAACAGGAGGAGGCCATTCAGCCCCCCTCGAGCCTGTTACATTAGGAACAGGAGGAGGCCATTCAGCCCCTCGAGCCTGTTACATTAGGAACAGGAGGAGGCCATTCAGCCCCCCTGGAGCCTGTTACATTAGGTACAGGAGGAGGCCATTCAGCCCCTTGAGCCTGTTACATTAGGAACAGGAGGAGGCCGTTCAGCCCCTCGAGCCTGTTACATTAGGAACAGGTGGAGGCCATTCAGCCCCTTGAGCCTGTTACATTAGGAACAGGAAGAGGCCATTCAGCCCCCTCGAGCCTGTTACATTAGGAACAGGAGGAGGCCATTCAGCCCCCCTCGAGCCTGTTACATTAGGAACAGGAGGAGGCCATTCAGCCCCCTCGAGCCTGTTACATTAGGAACAGGAGGAGGCCATTCAACCCCCCTCGAGCCTGTTACATTAGGAACAGGAGCCTGTTACATTAGGTACAGGAGGAGGCCATTCAGCCCCTTGAGCCTGTTACATTAGGAACAGGAGGAGGCCGTTCAGCCCCTCGAGCCTGTTACATTAGGAACAGGTGGAGGCCATTCAGCCCCTTGAGCCTGTTACATTAGGAACAGGAAGAGGCCATTCAGCCCCCTCGAGCCTGTTACATTAGGAACAGGAGGAGGCCATTCAGCCCCCTCGAGCCTGTTACATTAGGAACAGGAGGAGGCCATTCAACCCCCCTCGAGCCTGTTACATTAGGAACAGGAGGAGGCCATTCAGCCCCTAGAGCCTGTTACATTAGGAACAGGAGGAGGCCGTTCAACCCCCCTCAAGCCTATTCCGCCATTCAATTAGACCACTGCTGATCTATATCGTAACTCCATTTACCCACCTTATCCCTCGATATCCTCACCCAAGAAAAAAACATATCGATCTCAGTCTTGATAAACTACAAACCGACCCCCGCCATCCGCAGCCTTTTGGGGGAGAGGGGTCCAGATTTCCACTAGCCACTGGGGCAGGACCTCGACTCCCAGCCCTTTACCAGTCTGGATAAGTGATGGGTGGGTGCTGGGGGTGGGGGGAGGTGGGATTCTGGGAGGGGAAGGGGCGTCTTTGCCAACACACAGTATGAATAAGGGACCAATAAATGATGTGTTACTGTGCTGTTTCCAGCACTGTTCGTGCGTGTGTGTGCGTGTATATATATATATATATATATAGAGAGAGAATACTATATATTTTATATTTTCAGTTACAGTATTTAAGATTGCTTTTTTTTTCAAGCGATATGAATTCCCTAATTTATAGAACGAGTTAACGTGACATGGGTTTAGAGATCGCGTTCAGACTGCTTCCCGCGCCCACCGTGTCTCTCTCCGTCTCCGAAAAGACAAGCTAATGAATGCAGCTGCGACAACGTGCGAGTGATACGCCGGCAGATGGGACGTCTTTAATCGCGTGTGCGTCGTCCTTGTCCGTCCGTTAAAAAAATAAATACCGCCGGCCCCAAACCAGCCCATCGCTGTGCAAAAAAACTGTCCGGGCAATCACCCATCCCAAGGGGCTGGGAGGCACAGGTGCAGAAGGCGTTGCGAGTGTGCGTCCCCCGGGCACAGTTTTGGTTTCTAGCTGTGGTTTGTGCTGCTTTAAGCAATTATCAGCTGGGGTGGGGAGGTGGGGGTGTGTGAGGAGGGTAGGGGTGGGATGGGGTGGGGAGAGTGGGCTGGGCTGCAATTGGCAACAGACACCCCTGTGTGGGAGGAGGAGAGGGGGAGACGCACTCCCGATCGCAATCCGCTGACCTCCCCTCCGTCAGACCCTCCTGTTAAGAGCGACGTGTACCTGTGTGTGTGTGTGTGCGCGTGTGCGTGTCTGTGCCTGCGAGGGGGAACTGCAAGAGCCATTTGCAACAAGAGCCAGTGACTTTCAGGGAGAGTGCGATGAGTATTAAAAGCCAGGCAGAGAGGTCAGCAAACCTGCCGACGCAACGCCCCTTGAGGTTGGGGGGTGGGGCAGCTCCCTGGTGCGCGTCGATTTAATTTAAACAGGTTTCATTATCTCACTCTCTCTCTCTCTCTCTCGCTCGCTACCCCCCACCCCAAACGCCAGTGTTTGTTCGTTGTGATTCATGGTGTTCTGACAGAGAAAGAGGCCACAGTTTTTAAGAGGGAGAGAGATGCGTGCTGTGGGACTTGTACATACATTTTTGTATGATAAACCATTAAAATGAACTCAGGTTTTCAGTGGGGCAGGGCCGGGGCGGGAATTATATTGTGATACATGATTATCGAGGTTTACATTTCACTGTAGATTGGTATATAAAAAAAAATGCTATATCTTATTTCTGACGAATTGTGGTGAACTTTCTTGCCGGAGATTGAGTTAACCTGCCGCGGAGTGAGAGAAAGAGCGCGCATTTCTCCAGCACCTTTTCCCCCACCTCAGGACGTCCCAAAGCGCTTCACTGCCAATGAAGTACTTAAAGTGCGGTCACTGTTGTAATGCAGGAAACGCGGCAGCCAAGTTGCGCACAGCAAGCTCCCACAAACAGCAACGTGACAAACGACCGGATAATCTGTTGTTTAAAGTGATGTTGGTTGAGGGATAAATATTGGGCCCCAGGGAAAACTCCCCCACCCCGCTCTTCTTCGAAATAGCGGCCCTGGGGATCTTTTACACCCTCCCGAGAGGGCAGACAGGGGCCTCGGTTTAACGTCTCATCCGAAAGACGAGGCTCATTATATATATATCTTCTGTTGGGGTTGTCCATGAGGGTCCTGACGTTCCAGGTCCCGAACTTCATTTTAAAGGGTGGAAGATGCCTGTGCGTGAATTCGTTTAACGTGGGGTGGCCGTTGCACACCAGCTACCACACGGGCTTGACAGAGCAAGGTCTTGGTCCAATGGTAAGGGGATCCAAGACGATTGGAGACCAGGCTCTGCTACAACGGTCTTATATATCGATGAATCATACACTGCAGAGTTCCAGAGAGAGAAAAGCGAGGGTAGAAGTTTGTCTTGGGCGGAACGGCCTCATATACCCCGTGTTCTGTTTCGTTGATTGATAATGCGGGGGGGGGGGGGGTATAAGGAGCAGCCTGCGATGGAATTCTACTCCTTAAGAGTTTTCCCTCGCGAAGTGCTTCCTCTCCCGCCTCGTGTGTTCAACCTGTTCGCGACGGGCAGGCGAGGGGTCTAACGGGATCCCAGTTGTGAGGGGAAAGAGAGCAATGAGTTTGTCGCCCCTATTGCGCAGACATTTAACTGGCCCATGTTCTGCAGTCTTGGTCTCTCAGAAAGGAGGGCAGTTTCAACTCCCCACCCCTTCCACATTGGTCTCCTTCCCCAGACGGGCAGCGTTAGTTTTCCTTCTGTGAGGGTTTTGGGTGCGGCTGGAGGTCAGGGGAAGGTACGAATGTGTCTGGGATTGTAGCCCTGGGGAGTTATAAGGAGACAAGACCCCCTGCCCCAACCATCCCTCAGTGGGGCAAGGCTCCATGGCCCCCCCCCCAGTCCACCGTCTAACCCCCACTGGCGGTTCAATGCTGTGCGAGTCTGGTCCTGTTTAAAGGACACGTTCGAGCTCTCTCAGCAGGTATCACAGCCTCCTGTAACTCAGGGCGTGCTGAGGTCTGTTGTCATGTCACTGCCGTTCCCCCCCCGCCACCCATCTCCTAACCCAATCCAACCTAACGCACCCTACCCTGACCCAATCCAACCCATCCTACCCTGCCTCCAACCCGCCCCACCCTGCCTCAACTCAACCCACCCTCTACCCAACCCACCTTAACCCCTATCCCAAGCCGCTCCACCCCTACCCCAAGCCATCCCACAGAAGTGCCAGTCAATGACTATCTCCAACAAGCGAGAGTCTAACCACCGCCCCTTGACATTCAACGGCATTACCATCGCCGAATCCCCCACCATCAACATCCTGGGGGTCACCATTGACCAGAAACTTAACTGGACCAGCCACATAAATACTGTGGCTACAAGAGCAGGTCAGAGGCTAGGTATTCTGCGGCGAGTGTCTCACCTCCTGACTCCCCAAAGCCTTTCCACCATCTACAAGGCACAAGTAAGGAGTGTGATGGAATACTCTCCACTTGCCTGGATGAGTGCAGCTCCAACAACACTCAAGAAGCTCGACACCATCCAGGACAAAGCAGCCCGCTTGATTGGCACCCCATCCACCACCTTAAACATTCACTCCCTCCACCACCGGCGCACCGTGGCTGCAGGGTGTACCATCTACAAGATGCACTGCAGCAACTTGCCAAGGCTTCTTCGGCAGCACCTCCCAAACCCGCGACCTCTACCATCTAGAAGGACAAGGGCAGCAGGCGCATGGGAACATCACCACCTCCAAGTTCCCCTCAAAGTCACACACCATCCTGACTTAGAAATATATCGCCGTTCCTTCATCGTCGCTGGGTGAAAATCCTGGAACTCCCTAACAGCACTGTGGGAGCACCTTCACCACACGGACTGCAGCGGTTCAAGAAGGCGGCTCACCACCACCTTCTCGAGGGCAATTAGGGATGGGCAATAAATGCTGGCCTTGCCAGCGACGCCCACATCCCATGAACAAATTTTTAAAAAAAACCACCCCACTCCAAACCAACCAAGCCCAACCCTGTACCCTTCACCAGCTGGGAGGGGTGGAGTGGGGGAGCCTCGTCCTGCTTTGCTCCCCCGGGACATCGCTGGCCATCTGAGGGGGGGAGTGAAAGAGATGGAGACAGGAGGGGGGAAGAGAGAAGAGGGGGGGAGAAGTGGTAGGGAGAGAGGAGAGGAGGCGGGGTGGGAAGGAGAGAAGGTGGGGCTAAGAGAGGAGGGGGTGGGGGTGCATCACCCCAGACTGTGGTGAAAAGGGCCAGAGACCCAGAGAAGCCTCTGCTGCAGCCCAGCAGTGAAAGGAAGGGATGGAGGTCCCGGGGGAACACTGCACAGAATGGAACAGGCGAGCAGACAGCATCAGGACCTTTTGCAGGGGGTAGTGAGCGAGCAAACTACTGAAATAAGAGGTTTGTAAACGTACTGTATATGCAGCAGGGAAGAGGGGGGTGAATTCCAGTCCACTGTAAGACCATTGCACTCTTTGTCGGGTAAGTCTTGAGAATTTAGCTCTATCCTCAGTCTACCGGTCAGCGCGACGAGCTGTGAATCAGCAAGCGCTGTTTGTACTGAGGTGGGAGCGATACACTTGAAGTACATTTTTTTTTACCCATTGCATCAATAAATGTTATAGGCAAATCGTCACCCTGTCGTCCCGTTCTTCTGCTAATAACGCTGCAGGGGGAGGGCACGAATTATCTCCGAGCTCTCCCCAACAACAGGAGTTCCACCTGTCCCGCAGTGGGATCAGTGTTCCTGCTCGCTCTCTCTCACTCACTCACTCACTCGGATCCCTGCAGGTCAGCGCACGTGTACACTGCGCACGGTGCAGGCCAGGACATGATAGGACGCAGCCCCGGCTCCCCCTCACAGGTGAATCATAAGAACTAGGAGCAGGAATAGGCCACTTGGCCCCTCGAGCCTGCTTCGCCATTCAATAAGATCATGGCTGATCTTGGGTTCAAAGCCACTTCCCAGCCCGCTCCCCATAACCCTTCACTCCCTTATCTTGTTAAAATTTGTCTATCTCCACCTTAAATGTATTTAATGACCCAGCCTCCACTGCTCTCTGGGGCAGAGAATTCCACAGATTTACGACCCTCTGAGAGAAGAAATTCCTCATCTCAGTTCTAAAAGGGCGACCCTTTATTCTGAAACTCTGCCCCAGAGTTCCAGATTTCCCCACGAGGGGAAACATCCTCTCTGCATCTACCTTGTCGAGCCCCCTCAGAATCTTATATGTTTCAATAAGAGCACCTCTCATTCTTCTAAATTCCAATGAGTATAGGCCCAACCTGCTCAACCTTTCCTCATAAGTCAACCCCTTCATCCCAGGAATCAACCTAGTGAATCATCTCTGAACTGCCTCCAATGCAAGTAAATTAAGAGCTCACCAGCACTCATCGCCGAGTTTCCCCCGCTCCTGTGAGGGAGCCGAGGAACTCAGGGAGGTGGGAGAGAGCTGGATCCCGGGCATGACCAATAATAGAAAGATCTTGTATTTCTCCAGCGCCTTTCACAACCTCAGGACGTCCCAAAGCGCTTCACAGCCAATGAAGTACTTTTTTCGAAGTATAGTCACTGTTGTAATGTGGGAAACGCGGCAGCCAATTTGCACACAGCACGGTCCCACAGACAGCAATGAGATAAATGACCAGATCATCAGCTGCTGTGTGGTCACAGCGCAGGCAGGAACACCACAGATCAAACAGACACAGTACCCTGAAGAAAACTTTTATTTCAAAGCAGTTTTAGTGCACATTTTACAGACAAGTCACAGACCACGAAAGCTCTTTCATTCAAAAAGACTCACAGATTTATTTATTTTTTAAAAAGGGTACAAAAGTATTAACAACAATGATGAACGTCAGGCTCTGAAAGCTGTGGTTTTCAAACTTTTCTCTCTGCTTTGCCCCTGTAAATAACGGCGCATTCCCAGAGACCCCTTCCAGGCAATAATATGCTCCTGGGTATCCCCGTCAATAATGGCACACTCCTGGAGACTCTTATACAGACCCTGGCAGGCTCCTGAGGGGCCCCCTACAGATAGGGCACGTTCCGAGGTGCCCCTACAGACAGGGCACGTTCCGAGGGGCCCCTACAGACAGGGCATGTTCCGAGGGACCCCTACAGACAGGGCACGTTCCGAGGGACCCCTACAGACAGGGCACGTTCCGAGGGACCCCTACAGACAGGGCACGTTCCAAGGGACCCTCTACAGACAGGGTACGTTCCGAGGGACCCCCTACAGACAGGGGCATGTTCCGAGGGACCCCCTACAGACAGGGGCATGTTCCTAGGGACCCCTACAGACAGGGGCACGTTCCGAGGGACCCCCTACAGACAGAGGCACGTTCCGAGCGACCCCCTACAGACGGGCACGTTCCGAGGGACCCCCTACAGACAGGGGCACGTTCCGAGGGACCCCCTACAGACAGGGGCACGTTCCGAGGGACCCCCTACAGACAGGGGCACGTTCCGAGGGACCCCCTACAGACAGGGGCACGTTCCGAGGGACCCCCTACAGACAGGGGCATGTTCCGAGGGACCCCCTACAGACAGGGGCACGTTCCGAGGGACCCCCTACAGACAGGGGCATGTACCGAGGGACCCCCTACAGACAGGGGCATGTTCCGAGGGGCCCCTACAGACAGGGGCACGTTCCGAGGGACCCCCTACAGACAGGGGCATGTTCCGAGGGGCCCCTACAGACAGGGGCATGTTCCAAGGGGCCCCCTACAGACAGGGGCATGTTCCGAGGGACCCCCTACAGACAGGGCACGTTCCTAGGGACCCCCTACAGACAGGGCACGTTCCGAGGGACCCCTACAGACAGGGCACGTTCCGAGGGGCCCCTACAGACAGGGCATGTTCCGAGGGGCCCCTACAGACAGGGCATGTTCCGAGGGGCCCCTACAGACAGGGCACGTTCCGAGGGGCCCCTACAGACAGGGCACGTTCCGAGGGACCCCCTACAGACAGGGGCACGTTCCGAGGGGCCCCTACAGACAGGGGCACGTTCCGAGGGACCCCCTACAGATAGGGTATGTTCCTAGGGACCCCCTACAGACAGGGCACGTTCCGAGGGACCCCTACAGACAGGGGCACGTTCCGAGGGGCCCCTACAGACAGGGCACGTTCCGAGGGACCCTCTACAGACAGGGGCACGTTCCGAGGGGCCCCTACAGATAGGGTACGTTCCGAGGGGCCCCTACAGACAGGGGCATGTTCCGAGGGGCCCCTACAGATAGGGTACGTTCCGAGGGACCCCTACAGACAGGGCATGTTCCTAGGGGCCCCTACAGATAGGGTACGTTCCTAGGGGCCCCCTACAGATAGGGTACGTTCCGAGGGACCCCTACAGACAGGGCATGTTCCTAGGGGCCCCTACAGACAGGGCATGTTCCGAGGGACCCCTACAGACAGGGGCACGTTCCGAGGGACCCCCTACAGACAGGGCACATTCCGAGGGGCCCCTACAGACGGGCATGTTCCGAGGGACCCCTACAGACAGGGGCACGTTCCGAGGGACCCCCTACAGACAGGGGCACGTTCCGAGGGACCCCCTACAGACAGGGCACGTTCCTAGGGACCCCCTACAAACAGGGCACGTTCCGAGGGACCTCCTAAAGACAGGGCACGTTACGAGGGGCCCCTACAGACAGGGCACGTTCCGAGGGACCTGCAAACACTGGCATGCACCTGACTGAATTTCTGCAAGTTCGCGCAGGCTCCCGTGAGATCCCCCCCTCTCCCTCCCCTGGAAACAATGGCAAGCTCCCAGGGAACCCCCCCACCACCCCGCAAACACTGAAATAAACCCCAGCGGCTCTCCTGTGGTAGGGCAGGGGAGACACTGTCGAATAATGACATGCTCACAGGGACCCTCAGCAAAACCAACACATTCCCAGGAACCTCTCTGTCCGAACTCCTTAAAGGCAGTATGGTAAATCCCAACGGGGAGGGGGGGGGAGCTCCATGGAGCAGGGTTTGGAGAATTGGGGCTACGGTCTGTGACCCGCGGCCCCCTGGAGGGCGGGATTAACCCGCGTCTCAGCTATCCCAAGGGGAAAGCGCCACTGCAGAAAACCTTTCATTACAGTTAACGCGGGGAAGCTGGGGCTGTTCTCCTTAGCGCAGAGCAGGCTAAGAGGAGATTTGATAGAGGTGTTCAAAATCACGAAGGGTTCCGACAGTGTAAGTAAGGAGAAACTGTTTCCGGTGGCTGAAGGGTCGGTAACCAGAGGACACGGATTTTTATTTAAACACAACGAGTGGTCAGGATTTGGAACGCACTGCCTGACAGGGCGGTGGAAGCAGATTCAATAGTAGCTTCAAAAGGGAATTCGATAAATACCTGAAGGAGAACAAATTGCAGGGATATGGGGGGAGAGCGGGACTGACTGGGTCGCTCTTCCAAAGAGCCAGCACAGCCTCGATGGGCCGAACGGCCTCCCTCCTGTGCTGCTCTGTTGTACGATTCCAGTGGTTTGCAGCAATGGGCAACTCCGCCCCGAGCCCAGTTTGAAACCCAATGCTCTAAACGATCAGAACCTTCCAAATGGCACATTATATATAAACACTAGCCCTTAAACACTGCTGGCAGCCCAAACATCAAACATCTCCTCAGCTTATAAACCATTTGAACGGCAGCCGTTGCTCAGGGCGCTGAACACAAGAGGTGGAATTAATACACGCTCCCCAGGCTCGGTTCGTCAGACGGGCATGCAGGTTCTGAATCATTTCCAGAATGGGGACAGTCATCCTTATACTGAACGTTGGACCACCCATTTCCGTGAACCCCTTGTTCGTTGAAGGCACAGAACATAATCCCTTTGTGAAGTCATCTCCCGCCCCGCCCCGCCCCCCCCCATCCACAAAGGTTTTTCCCAACCACCAGCACCGACCGACCAGGGTTCAGTAACGCGCACGTGCGCCAGTGGAAGGACGGCGTCCTGACTGAGCTGACTGCCCTCTCCCACCACCAGTGCTGGTGCATCTCTGGCTCTGTCTGTCAGACACCGTCCGGTTGTTTGTTCCTGTGACCGACGGGGGCGGGGGGGGGGGTGGGGGGAGATGCAGCGACAGCGAGGTAATGTCTATCCCTCATTGTCCCAAGATGTAGTCACGAGGCCGGATAGGGGACAGCGGTTCCCGTCTCTGCAGGACATACTCAAAAACAGTTCGGGTTTTGAGC
>JASTWF010000577.1:0-5000 GCA_030390025.1 Squalus acanthias | reverse complement strand
ATAGAATTTTGGAAGATGACAACCAATGCATCCAGTATCTCCATGGCTACCTCTTTTAGTACTCTGGGATGCAGATTATCAGGCCCTGGGGATTTATCAGCTTTCAGTCCCATTAATTTCTCCAGCACTATTTTTTTACTAATACTAATTTCCTTTCATTCCTCCTTCTCACTAGACCCTTGGTTCCCTAGCATTTCTGGGAAGTTATTTGTGTCCTCTTCCGTGAAGACAGAACCAAAGTATTTGTTTAATTGCTCTGCCATTTCCTTGTTCCCCATTATAAATTCTCCCGTTTCTGACTGTAAGGGACCTACATTTGTCTTCACTAATCTTTTTCTTTTTACATACTTGTAGAAGCTTTTACAGTCCGCTTTTATGTTCCTTGCAAGTTTACTCTCGTACTCTATTTTTCCCCTCTTAATCAATCTCTTGGTCCTTTTTTGCTGAACTCTAAACTGCTCCCAATCCTCAGGCTTGCTACTTTTTCTGGCAATTTTATGACTCCTCTTTGGATCTAATACTATCCTTAATTTCTTTTGTTAGCCATGGTTGGGCCGCTATTCCTTTTGTGTTTTTGCGCCAGAAAGGAATGTATAACTGTTGCAATTCATGCATTCGTTCCTTAAATGTTAGCCATTGCCTATCCACTGTCATGCCTTTTAATGAAGCTCCCCAATCTATCATAGCCAACTCACTCCTCATACCTTCGTAGTTTCCTTTGTTTAGATTTAGGACCCTAGTTTCGGATTGGACTACTTCACTTTCCATGTTAATGAAGAATTCTATCATGTTATGGTCACTCTTCCCTAAATGACCCCGCACAACAAGATTATTAATTAACCCCTTCTCATTGCATAATACCCAATCTAGGATAGCCTGTTCCCTAGTTGGCTCCTCAACGTACTGGTCTAAAAATCCATCTCGTACACACTCCAGGAATTCATCCTCCACAGTATTATTGCTAATTTGGTTTGGCCAGTCTATATGTAGATTAAAGTCACCCATGATTACTGTAGTACCCTTGTCACAGAGAGAGAGAAATGTCAGAGAGAGAGAGAGTGTCACAGAGAGAGAGAAAGAGTGTCACAGAGAGAGTGTCACAGAGAGAGAGAGAGTGTCACAGAGAGAGAGAGAGTCAGAGAGAGAGAGATGTCACACAGAGAGAGTGTCAGAGAGAGAGATGTCACACAGAGAGTCACAGAGAGTGTCACAGAGAGAGTGTCAGAGAGAAAGAGAGAGTGTCACAGAGAGAGTCAGAGAGAGATGTCACAGAGTGTGTCACAGAGAGAGAGTCAGAGAGAGAGAGATGTCACAGAGAGAAAGAGAGTCACAGAGTCAGAGAGATGTCACACAGAGAGTGTGTCAGAGAGAGAGTGTCACAGAGAGAGTCAGAGAGAGAGAGATGTCACAGAGTGTGTCAGAGAGAGAGATGTCACACAGAGTGTGTCACAGAGAGTCAGAGAGAGAGATGTCACAGAGTGTGTCACAGAGTCAGAGAGAGAGAGATGTCACAGAGTGTGTCACAGAGAGAGTTAGAGAGAGATGTCACAGAGTGTGTCACAGAGAGATGTCACAGAGTGTGTCACAGAGAGAGAGTCAGAGAGAGAGAGATGTCACAGAGTGTGTCACAGAGAGAGAGAGTCAGAGAGAGAGATGTCACAGAGAGAGGAGTCACAGAGAGAGGAGTCACAGAGAGAGAGAGATTGTCAGAGAGAGAGTGTCACAGAGAGTGTCACAGTGTGGGGGGAGGGGCCAGTGTGACAGTTGGGGGGGAGGGGCCAGTGTGGGGGAAGGGGGCAGTATGACAGTGGGGGGAGGGGCCAGTGACAGTGTGGGGGGAGGGGCCAGTGTGACAGTGTGGGGGGAGGGGCCAGTGTGACAGTGGGGGGGAGGGGCCAGTGTGACAGTGGGGGGTGGGGCCAGTGTGACAGTGGGGGGTGGGGCCAGTGTGGGAGAGGGGCCAGTGTGGGGGAGGGGCCAGTGTGACTGTGGGGGGAGGAGCCAGTGTGGGGGAGGAGCCAGTGTGAGTGTGGGGGAGGGGCCAGTGTGCCAGTGGGGGGAGGGGCCAGTGAGAGTGGGGGGGCCAGTGTGACAGTGTGGGGGAGGAGACAGTGTGACAGTGGGGGGAGGGGCCAGTGTGAGTGGGGGGAGCAGTGTGACGGGGGAGGGGCCAGTGTGAGTGTGGGGGGGGGAGCCAGTGTGGGGGGAGGAGCCAGTGTGACAGTGTGGGGGAGGAGACAGTGTGGGGGAGGAGACAGTGTGACAGTGGGGGGATGGGGCCAGTGTGACAGTGGGGGGGGAGGGGCCAGTGTGGGGGAGGAGAGTGTGACAGTGGGGGGAGGGGCCAATGTGGGGGGAGACCGTGGGGGGAGGGGCCAGTGTGACCGTGGGGGAGGGGCCAGTGTGGGGGAGGGGCCAGTGTGGGGAGGAGACCGTGTGGGGGGAGGGGCCAGTGGGGGGAGGAGACAGTGGGGGAGGGGCCAGTGGGACAGTGGGGGGGAGGGGCCAGTGTGACGGAGGACACAGTGTGGGGGGAGGGGCCAGTGTATAAGTGGGGGGAGGGGACAGTGTGAGTGGGGGGAGGGGACAGTGTGGGGGGAGGGGACAGTGTGGGGGGAGGGGACAGTGTGACGGGCAAGAAAGCCATTAATTGGTCCAGGCAGCGGGCGGTCGTTCGGCCCGATTGCCTGCCTCTCTTCCGCGGCCATGTTCGCGCCCGGGTGGCCCTGGAGATGGAGCACGCGGTGTCCGCCGGCACGCTTGAGTTTTTCCGCGACCGGTGGGCGCCGCGGGGACTGGAGTGCATCGTCACCCCGGGCTACCAAATTTTAATTTGATTTATTAAGTTTCATTTAAAGTTTTAATTGATTTACAGTGATTTGGTTCTGTCCAACCAAAAAAGAATTACACTGAAAAGATGGACAGTGTGGGGGGGAGGAGCCAGTGGGGGGAGGGGCCAGTGTGGGGGGAGAAAGTGTGACAGTGTGTGGGGAGGGGCCAGTGTGACAGTGGGGGGAGGGGCCAGTGTGGGGGGAGAAAGTGTGACAGTGTGGGGGGAGAAGAGCCAGTGTGACAGTGTGGGGGGAGGGGCCAGTGTGGGGGGAGCCAGTGTGGGGGAGGAAACAGTGTGACAGTGGGGGGAGGGGCCATTGTGACCGTGGGGGGAGGGGCAAGTGTGGGATGGGGCCAGTGTGACAATGTGGGGGGAGGGGCCATTGTGACCGTGGGGGGAGGGGCAAGTGTGGGATGGGGCCAGTGTGACAATGTGGGGGGAGGGGCCAGTGTGGGGGGGAGACAGTGGGGGGGAGGGGCCAGTGTGGGGGGAGGGGCCAGTGTGGGGGGAGGGGCCATGGGAGGGATGGAAAAATCCAGAACCTTCCAGCACATTCCTGTGGGACATTCCAGAACCTTCCAGCACATTCCTGTGGGACATTCCAGTCAGGTGGAGTTTAAAAGGTGCCGCAAACCCTTCATTGACGAGCCTCCGCCCTCCATTACACTCCCAGCCGCCGTTTCTAAGGTTAAAAACTCACCTTTTCTTTTCTCTCCGGCCTCAAACTCCAGCCTTCGCCTCCTGGGCCGCAAACTCAGGGTGGCGGCAGCGGCGACCGCCGCTCGCAGCCGATTGGTTGCCGCCGCTGTCCGTCAAAGTCGAATTCAACCGTCCCCGCCCTCCGCCTCGGCGCTGATTGGCTGTAGCGCGCCACGCCCTTGACGCCTATTGGTCGGTGCTGCTGTCAGTCAGGAAAGTCCTTTCCACGTTACCAAATTTGGGCACGGGTGTCTCCCGCCCCCTCAACACCTATTGGTTTATTGCGCTGTCTGTCAAATTACATTCAAGCGACCTGCCCTCCGCTCCGGCTGTGATTGGTTGCCGTGCACCGAGCGCTGACGCCTATTCGTGGATACTGCTGTCAGTCAAGGAACTGCCTTACCAAAGTGCGATACGAGCTTCCCGCCTCCTCAACCCCTATTGACTAATTCCGCAGTCTCTCAAATTAAATCTAAACGTCCCTCCCTCCTCTTCGGCTGTGATTGAATGCCGTGCTCCGAACGCTGCAGCCTATTGGTTGATACTGCTGTCAGTTAAGGAACTGCCGAACTAAATTTAGATACGTGCCTCCCGCCCCCTCAACGCCTATTGGTTCATTGCGCTGTCTGTCACATTACATACAAACGATTCTCCCTCCGCTCCGCCTGTGATTGGTTACCGTGCTCCGAGCGCTGTAGCCTATTGGTGGATTCTGCTGTCAGTCAAGGAACAGCCCGCCTGACCAGATTTGGAAATGTCACCCGCCTCCTCAACCCCTATTGGTTTATTGCGCAGTCTGTCAAATTACATTTAAACCGAGGCGCCCTCCGCTTCCGCCTATGATTGGCTGCCGTGCTCCGAGCGCTGTAGCTTATTGGTTGATGTGCAGTGGGGGGGCGGGACGCGCACACCATTGGGCCCTTTGTCGACACGTCCACCGTCCGGCTGCTGATTGGTTGACCGGCCCGTCACTCAGGCGTGAGGGTCGAGGGTGTTGCCAGGGTGAGGGCCGGGGGCGCGGTTGCTATGGTGTGTGTGTGATTGTTGATTCCCCCGGGTGGGGGACACACTGTGTGTGGGTGGGCAGCAGGAGATGGCTCTCGGCCTGACACAGCTGGGCTACCAGAACCCCTTCAGAGGCAGGAGGAGGGAGCCCGACACAGGCGAGAAAGGGGAGGGAGGAGAGGCGAGAAAGGGGCGGGGAGGCGAGAAAGGGGCGGGGAGGCGAGAAAGGGGCGGGGAGGCGAGAAAGGGGCGGGGCGGGGAGGCGAGAAAGGGGCGGGGCGGGGCGCGGGGAGGCGAGAAAGGGGCGAGAAAGGGGCGGGGAGGCGAGAAAGGGGCGGGAAGGCGAGAAAGGGGGCGGGGCGGGGGAGGCGAGAAAGGGGCGGGCGGGGGAGGCGAGAAAGGGGCGGTCGGGGGAGGCGAGAAAGGGGCGGGCGGGGGAGGCGAGAAAGGGGCGGGCGGGGGA
>JASTWF010000576.1:195774-302940 GCA_030390025.1 Squalus acanthias | reverse complement strand
GACAGGTCTAGTGTGTAATATAAACAGAGACAGGGTCTAGTGTAATATAACAGAGACAGGGTCTAGTGTAATATAAACAGAGACAGGGTCTAGTGTAATATAAAAACAGAGACAGGGTCTAGTGTAATATAAATAGAAGACAGGGTCTAGTGTAATATAAAACAGAGGACAGGGTAGTGTAATATAAAACAGAGACAGGGTTCTCGTGTAATATAACAGAGACGGGTCGAGTGTAATATAAACAGAGACAGGGTCCAGTGCAGTATAAAACAGAGACAGGGTCTAGTGTAATATAAACAGAGACAGGGTCTAGTGTAATATAAACAGAGACAGGGTCTAGTGTAATATAAACAGAGACAGGGTCTAGTGTATTATATACAGAGGGACAGGGTCTGTGTAATTAAACAGAGACAGGGCCTAGTGTAATATAAACAGAGACAGGGTCAAGTGTAATATAAACAGAGACAGGGTCTACGTGTAATATAAACCAGAACAGGCTCTAGTTCAATAAAAACACGGAGCAGGGTCTAGAGTAAACATAACAGAGACAGTGTCTAGTGTAATATAAACAGAGACAGGGTCTAGTGTAATATAAACAGAGACAGGGTCTAGTGTAATATAAACAGAGACAGGGTCTGTGTATGTAATATAAACAGAGACAGTTTCTAGTATAATATAAAACAGAGACAGGGTCTAGGTGTAATATTAAACAGAGACAGGGTCGAGTGTAATTATACAGAGGCTGGGTCTAGTGTGATATAAAACAGAGACAGGGTCTAGTGTAATATAAACAGAGACAGGGTCTAGTGTAATATAAACGAGACAGGGTCTAGTGTAATATAAACAGAGACAGGGTCTAGTGTAATATAAACAGAGACAGGGTCCTAGTGTAATATAAACAGAGACAGGGTTGTAGTTACTGTGTAATATAAACAGAGACAGGGTCTAGTGGATATATAAAGAGAAACTCGAGTGTAATTATAAAGAGAACAGGGTCTAGTGTAATATAAACAGAGACTGGGTCTAGTGTGATATAAACAGAGACAGGGCTAGTGTAATATAAACAGAGACAAGGGTCTAGTGTAATATTAAACAGAGACAGGGTCTAGTGTAATATAAACAGAGACAGGGTCTAGTGTAATATAAACAGAGACAGGGTCTAGTGTAATATAAACAGAGACAGGGTCCAGTGCAATATAAACAGAGACAGGGTCTTGTGTAATATAAACAGAGACAGGGTCTAGTGTAATATAACAGAGACAGGGTGTAGTGTAATATAAACAGAGACAGGGTCTAGTGTATTACAAACAGAGTCAGGGGTCGAGTGTAATATAAACAGAGACAGGGTCTAGTGTAATATAACAGAGACAGGGTCCAGTGTAATATTACAAAGACAGGTTAGTGTAATATAAACAGAGACAGGGCTAGTGTAATATAAACAGAGACAGGGTCTGTGTAATATAAACAGAGGCAGGGTCAGTGTAATATAAACAGAGACAGGGTCTAGTGTAATATAACAGAGACAGGGTCTAGTGAAATATAAACAGAGACAGGGTCTAGTGTAATATAAACAGAGACAGGGTCCAGTGTAATATAAACAGAGACAGGGTCTAGTGTAATATAAACAGAGACAGGGTCTAGTGTAATATAAACAGAGACAGGGTCTAGTGTAATATAAACAGAGACAGGTTCAGTGTAATATAAAACAGAGACAGGGTCTAGTGTAATATAAACAGGACAGGGTCTGGTGTAATATAAACAGAGACAGGGTCTAGTGTAATATAAACAGAGACAGGGCTAGTGTAATATAAAAACAGAGACAGGGTCTAGTGTAATATAAACAGAGACAGGGGGCCTAGTGTAATATAAACAGAGACAGGGTCTAGTGTAATATAAAACAGAGACAGGGTCTAGTGTAATATAAACAGAGACAGGGGTCTAGTGTAATATAAACAGAGACAGGGTCTAGTGTAATATAAACAGAGACAGGGTCTAGTGTAATATAAACAGAGACAGGTCTAGTGTATATAAACAGAGACAGGGTCTAGTGTAATATAAACAGAGACAGGGTCTAGTGTAATATAACCAGAGACGGGTTCTAGTGTAATATAACCATAGACAGGGTCTAGTGTAATATAAACAGAGACAGGGTCTAGTGTAATATAAACAGAGACAGGGTATGTGCTATATAACAGAGACAGGGTCTAGTGTAATATAAACAGAGACCAGGGTCTAGTGTAATATAAACAGAGACAGGGTCTAGTGTAATATAAACAGAGACAGGGTCTAGTGTAATATAAACAGAGCAGGGTCCTAGTGTAATATAAACAGAGACAGGGTCCCAGTGTATATAAACAGAGACAGGGTCAAGTTGTAATAAAACAGAGACAGGGTCTAGTGTAATATAAACAGAGACAGGGTCTAGTGTAATATAAACAGAGACAGGGTCTAGTGTAATATAAACAGAGACAGGGTCCAGTGTAATATAAACAGAGACAGGGTCTAGTGTAATATAAACAGAGACAGGGTCTAGTGTAATATAAACAGAGACAGGGTCTAGTGTAATATAAACAGAGACAGGGTCTAGTGTAATATAAACAGAGACAGGGTCTAGTGTAATATAAACAGAGACAGGGTCTAGTGTAATATAAACAGAGACAGGGTCTAGTGTAATATAAACAGAGACAGGGTCTAGTGTAATATAAACAGAGACAGGGTCTAGTGTAATATAAACAGAGACAGGGTCTAGTGTAATATAAACAGAGACAGGGCCTAGTGTAATATAAACAGAGACAGGGTCTAGTGTAATATAAACAGAGACAGGGTCTAGTGTAATATAAACAGAGACAGGGTCTAGTGTAATATAAACAGAGACAGGGTCCTGTGTAATATAAACAGAGACAGGGTCCTGTGTAATATAAACAGAGACAGGGCTGAGTGTAATATAAACAGAGACAGGGTCTAGTGTAATATAAACAGAGACAGGGTCTAGTGTAATATAAACAGAGACAGGGTCTAGTGCAATATAAACAGAGACAGGGTCCTAGTGTAATATAAACAGAGACAGGGTCTAGTGTAATATAAACAGAGACAGGGTCTAGTGTAATATAAACAGAGACAGGGTCTAGTGTAATATAAACAGAGACAGGGTCTAGTGTAATATAAACAGAGACAGGGTCTAGTGTAATATAAACAGAGACAGGGTCTAGTGTAATATAAACAGAGACAGGGTCTAGTGTAATATAAACAGAGACAGGGTCTAGTGTAATATAAACAGAGACAGGGTCTAGTGTAATATAAACAGAGACAGGGTCTAGTGTAATATAAACAGAGACAGGGTCTAGTGTAATATAAACAGAGACAGGGTCTAGTGTAATATAAACAGAGACAGGGTCTAGTGTAATATAAACAGAGACAGGGTCTAGTGTAATATAAACAGAGACAGGGTCTAGTGTAATATAAACAGAGACAGGGTCTAGTGTAATATAAACAGAGACAGGGTCTAGTGTAATATAAACAGAGACAGGGTCTAGTGTAATATAAACAGAGACAGGGTCTAGTGTAATATAAACAGAGACAGGGTCTAGTGTAATATAAACAGAGACAGGGTCAGTGTAATATAAACAGAGACAGGGTCTAGTGTAATAAACAGAGACAGGGTCTAGTGTAATATAAACAGAGACAGGGTCTAGTGTAATATAAACAGAGACAGGGTCTAGTGTAATATAAACAGAGACAGGGTCTAGTGTAATATAAACAGAGACAGGGTCTAGTGTAATATAAACAGAGACCGGGTCCTAGTGTAATATAAACAGAGGACAGGGTCTAGTGTAATATAAACAGAGACAGGGTCTAGTGTAATATAAACAGAGACAGGGTCTAGTGTAATATAAACAGAGACAGGGTCTAGTGTAATATAAACAGAGACAGGGTCTAGTGTAATATAAACAGAGACAGGGTCTAGTGTAATATAAACAGAGACAGCGGTCTAGTGTAATATAAACAGAGACAGGGTCTAGTGTAATATAAACAGAGACAGGGTCTAGTGTAATATAAACAGAGACAGGGTCTAGTGTAATATAACAGAGACAGGGTCTAGTGTAATATAAACAGAGACAGGGTCTAGTGTAATATAAACAGAGACAGGGTCTAGTGTAATATAAACAGAGACAGGGTCTAGTGTAATATAAACAGAGACAGGGTCTAGTGTAATATAAACAGAGACAGGTCTAGTGTAATATAAACAGAGACAGGGTCTAGTGTAATATAAACAGAGACAGGGTCTAGTGTAATATAAACAGAGACAGGGTCTAGTGTAATATAAACAGAGACAGGTCAGTGTAATATAAACAGAGACAGGGTCTAGAGTAATATAAACAGAGACAGGGTCTAGTGTAATATAAACAGAGACAGGGTCTAGTGTAATATAAACAGAGACAGGTCTAGTGTAATATAAACAGAGACAGGTCTAGTGTAATAAAAACAGAGACAGGGTCTAGTGCAATATAAACAGAGACAGGGTCTAGTGTAATATAAACAGAGACAGGGTCTAGTGTAATATAAACAGAGACAGGGTCTAGTGTAATATAAACAGAGACAGGGACTAGTGTAATATAAACAGAGACAGGTCTAGTGTAATATAACAGAGACAGGTCTAGTGTAATATAAACAGAGACAGGGTCTAGTGTAATATAAACAGAGACAGGGTCTAGTGTAATATAAACAGAGACAGGGTCTAGTGAATATAAACAGAGACAGGGTCTAGTGTAATATAAACAGAGACAGGGTCTAGTGTAATATAAACAGAGACAGGGTCTAGTGTAATATAAACAGAGACAGGGTCTAGTGTAATATAAACAGAGACAGGGTCTAGTGTAATATAAACAGAGACAGGGTCTAGTGTAAATAAACAGAGACAGGGCCTAGTGTATATAAACAGAGACAGGGTCTAGTGTAATATAAACAGAGACAGGGCCTAGTGTAATATAAACAGAGACAGGGTCTAGTGTAATATAAACAGAGACAGGGTCTAGTGTAATATAAACAGAGACAGGGTCTAGTGTAATATAAACAGAGACAGGGTCTAGTGTAATATAAACAGAGACAGGGTCTAGTGTAATATAAACAGAGACAGGGTCTAGTGTAATATAAACAGAGACAGGGTCTAGTGTAATATAAACAGAGACAGGGTCTAGTGTAATATAAACAGAGACAGGGTCTAGTGTAATATAAACAGAGACAGGGTCTAGTGTAATATAACAGAGACAGGGTCTAGTGTAATATAAACAGAGACAGGGTCAGTGTAATATAAACAGAGACAGGGTCTAGTGTATATAAACAGAGACAGGGACTCAGTGTAATATAAACAGAGACAGGGTCTAGTGTAATATAAACAGAGACAGGGTCTAGTGTAATATAAAACAGAGACAGGTCTAGTGTAATATAAACAGAGACAGGGTCTAGTGTAATATTAACAGAGACATGGTCTAGTGTAATATAAACAGAGACAGGGTCTAGTGTAATATAAACAGAGACAGGGTCTAGTGTAATATAAACAGAGACAGGTTCGAGGTAATATAAACAGAGACAGTGTCTAGTGTAATAAATAAACAGAGACATGGGTCTAGTGTAATATAAACAGAGACAGGGTCTAGTGTAATTAAACAGAGACAGGGTCTAGTGTAATATAAACAGAGACAGGGCCAGTGGTAATATAAACAGAGACAGGGTCTAGTGTAATATAACAGAGACAGGGTCAAGTGTAATATAAACAGAGACAGGGTCTAGTGTAATATAAACAGAGACAGGGTCTAGTGTAATATAAACAGAGACTAGGGTCTAGGTTAATATAAACAGAGACAGGGTCCTAGTGTAATATAAACAGAGACAGGGTCTAGTGTAATATAAACAGAGACAGGGTCTAGTGTAATATAAACAGAGACAGGGTCAGTGTAATATAAACAGAGACTGGTCTCATGTCAATAAACCAGAGACAGGGTCTAGTGTAATATAAACAGAGACAGGGTCCTAGTGTAATATAAACAGAGACAGGTCTAGTGTAATATAAACAGAGACAGGGTCTAGTGTAATATAACAGAGACAGGGTCTAGTGTAATATAAACAGAGACAGGGTCTAGTGTAATATAAACAGAGACAGGGTCTAGTGTTATAAACAGAGACAGGGTCTAGTGTAATATAAACAGAGACAGGGTCTAGTGTAATATAAACAGAGACAGGGTCTAGTGTAATATAAACAGAGACAGGGTCTAGTGTAATATAAACAGAGACAGGGTCTAGTGTAATATAAACAGAGACAGGGTCTAGTGTAATATAAACAGAGACAGGGTCTAGTGTAATATAAACAGAGACAGGGTCTAGTGTAATATAAACAGAGACAGGGTCTAGTGTAATATAAACAGAGACAGGGTCTAGTGTAATATAAACAGAGACAGGGTCTAGTGTAATATAAACAGAGACAGGGTCTAGTGTAATATAAACAGAGACAGGGTCTAGTGTAATATAAACAGAGACAGGGTCTAGTGTAATATAAACAGAGACAGGGTCTAGTGTAATATAAACAGAGACAGGGTCTAGTGTAATATAAACAGAGACAGGGTCTAGTGTAATATAAACAGAGACAGGGTCTAGTGTAATATAAACAGAGACAGGGTCTAGTGTAATATACAGAGACAGGGTCTAGTGTAATATAACAGAGACAGGGTCTAGTGTATATAAACAGAGACAGGGTCTAGTGTAATATAAACAGAGACAGGGTCTAGTGTAATATAAACAGAGACAGGGTCTAGTGTAATATAAACAGAGACAGGGTCTAGTGTAATATAAACAGAGACAGGGTCTAGTGTAATATAAAAGAGACAGGGTCTAGTGTAATATAAACAGAGACAGGTCTAGTGTAATATAAACAGAGACAGGGTCTAGTGTAATATAAACAGAGACAGGGTCTAGTGTAATATAAACAGAGACAGGGTCTAGTGTAATATAAACAGAGACAGGGCTAGTGTAATATAAACAGAGACAGGGTCTAGTGTAATATAAACAGAGACAGGGTCTAGTGTAATATAAACAGAGACAGGGTCTAGTGTAATATAAACAGAGACAGGGTCTAGTGTAATATAAACAGAGACAGGGTCTAGTGTAATATAAACAGAGACAGGGTCTAGTGTAATATAAACAGAGACAGGGTCTAGTGTAATATAAACAGAGACAGGGTCTAGTGTAATATAAACAGAGACAGGGTCTAGTGTAATATAAACAGAGACAGGGTCTAGTGTAATATAAACAGAGACAGGGTCTAGTGTAATATAAACAGAGACAGGGTCTAGTGTAATATAAACAGAGACAGGGTCTAGTGTAATATAAACAGAGACAGGGTCTAGTGTAATATAAACAGAGACAGGGTCTAGTGTAATATAAACAGAGACAGGTTCTAGTGTAATATAAACAGAGACAGGGTCTAGTGTAATATAAACAGAGACAGGGTCTAGTGTAATATAAACAGAGACAGGGTCTAGTGTAATATAAACAGAGACAGGGTCTAGTGTAATATAAACAGAGACAGGGTCTAGTGTAATATAAACAGAGACAGGGTCTAGTGTAATATAAACAGAGACAGGGTCTAGTGTAATATAAACAGAGACAGGGTCTAGTGTAATATAAACAGAGACAGGGTCTAGTGTAATATAAACAGAGACAGGGTCTAGTGTAATATAAACAGAGACAGGGTCTAGTGTAATATAAACAGAGACAGGGTCTAGTGTAATATAAACAGAGACAGGGTCTA
Source organism: Squalus acanthias (assembly GCA_030390025.1). Lineage (NCBI taxonomy): Eukaryota > Metazoa > Chordata > Chondrichthyes > Squaliformes > Squalidae > Squalus > Squalus acanthias. Next base: position 295,139 of record JASTWF010000576.1, on the reverse strand, counting down.
GTGTAATAAACAGAGACAGGGTCTAGTGTAATATAAACAGAGACAGGGTCTAGTGTAATATAAACAGAGACAGGGTCTAGTGTAATATAAACAGAGACAGGGTCTAGTGTAATATAAACAGAGACAGGGTCTAGTGTAATATAAACAGAGACAGGGTCTAGTGTAATATAAACAGAGACAGGGTCTAGTGTAATATAAACAGAGACAGGGTCTAGTGTAATATAAACAGAGACAGGGTCTAGTGTAATATAAACAGAGACAGGGTCTAGTGTAATATAAACAGAGACAGGGTCTAGTGTAATATAAACAGAGACAGGGTCTAGTGTAATATAAACAGAGACAGGGTCTAGTGTAATATAAACAGAGACAGGGTCTAGTGTAATATAAACAGAGACAGGGTCTAGTGTAATATAAACAGAGACAGGGTCTAGTGTAATAACAAGAGACAGGGTCTAGTGTAATATAAACAAAGACAGGGTCTAGTGTAATATAAACAGAGACAGGGTCTAGTGTAATATAAACAGAGACAGGGTCTAGTGTAATATAAACAGAGACAGGGTCTAGTGTAATATAAACAGAGACAGGGTCTAGTGTAATATAAACAGAGACAGGGTCTAGTGTAATATAAACAGAGACAGGGTCTAGTGTAATATAAACAGAGACAGGGTCTAGTGTAATATAAACAGAGACAGGGTCTAGTGTAATATAAACAGAGACAGGGTCTAGTGTAATATAAACAGAGACAGGGTCTAGTGTAATATAAACAGAGACAGGGTCTAGTGTAATATAAAGAGGACAGGGTCTAGTGTAATATAAACAGAGACAGGGTCTAGTGTAATATAAACAGAGACAGGGTCTAGTGTAATATAAACAGAGACAGGGTCTAGTGTAATATAAACAGAGACAGGGTCTAGTGTAATATAAACAGAGACAGGGTCTAGTGTAATATAAACAGAGACAGGGTCTAGTGTAATATAAACAGAGACAGGGTCTAGTGTAATATAAACAGAGACAGGGTCTAGTGTAATATAAACAGAGACAGGGTCTAGTGTAATATAAACAGAGACAGGGTCTAGTGTAATATAAACAGAGACAGGGTCTAGTGTAATATAAACAGAGACAGGGTCTAGTGTAATATAAACAGAGACAGGGTCTAGTGTAATATAAACAGAGACAGGGTCTAGTGTAATATAAACAGAGACAGGGTCTAGTGTAATATAAACAGAGACAGGGTCTAGTGTAATATAAACAGAGACAGGGTCTAGTGTAATATAAACAGAGACAGGGTCTAGTGTAATATAAACAGAGACAGGGTCTAGTGTAATATAAACAGAGACAGGGTCTAGTGTAATATAAACAGAGACAGGGTCTAGTGTAATATAAACAGAGACAGGGTCTAGTGTAATATAAACAGAGACAGGGTCTAGTGTAATATAAACAGAGACAGGGTCTAGTGTAATATAAACAGAGACAGGGTCTAGTGTAATATAAACAGAGACAGGGTCTAGTGTAATATAAACAGAGACAGGGTCTAGTGTAATATAAACAGAGACAGGGTCTAGTGTAATATAAACAGAGACAGGGTCTAGTGTAATATAAACAGAGACAGGGTCTAGTGTAATATAAACAGAGACAGGGTCTAGTGTAATATAAACAGAGACAGGGTCTAGTGTAATATAAACAGAGACAGGGTCTAGTGTAATATAAACAGAGACAGGGTCTAGTGTAATAAACAGAGACAGGGTCTAGTGTAATATAAACAGAGACAGGGTCTAGTGTAATATAAACAGAGACAGGGTCTAGTGTAATATAAACAGAGACAGGGTCTAGTGTAATATAAACAGAGACAGGGTCTAGTGTAATATAAACAGAGACAGGGTCTAGTGTAATATAAACAGAGACAGGGTCTAGTGTAATATAAACAGAGACAGGGTCTAGTGTAATATAAACAGAGACAGGGTCTAGTGTAATATAAACAGAGACAGGGTCTAGTGTAATATAAACAGAGACAGGGTCTAGTGTAATATAAACAGAGACAGGGTCTAGTGTAATATAAACAGAGACAGGGTCTAGTGTAATATAAACAGAGACAGGGTCTAGTGTAATATAAACAGAGACAGGGTCTAGTGTAATATAAACAGAGACAGGGTCTAGTGTAATATAAACAGAGACAGGGTCTAGTGTAATATAAACAGAGACAGGGTCTAGTGTAATATAAACAGAGACAGGGTCTAGTGTAATATAAACAGAGACAGGGTCTAGTGTAATATAAACAGAGACAGGGTCTAGTGTAATATAAACAGAGACAGGTCTAGTGTAATATAAACAGAGACAGGGTCTAGTGTAATATAAACAGAGACAGGGTCTAGTGTAATATAAACAGAGACAGGGTCTAGTGTAATATAAACAGAGACAGGGTCTAGTGTAATATAAACAGAGACAGGGTCTAGTGTAATATAAACAGAGACAGGGTCTAGTGTAATATAAACAGAGACAGGGTCTAGTGTAATATAAACAGAGACAGGGTCTAGTGTAATATAAACAGAGACAGGGTCTAGTGTAATATAAACAGAGACAGGGTCTAGTGTAATATAAACAGAGACAGGGTCTAGTGTAATATAAACAGAGACAGGGTCTAGTGTAATATAAACAGAGACAGGGTCTAGTGTAATATAAACAGAGACAGGGTCTAGTGTAATATAAACAGAGACAGGGTCTAGTGTAATATAAACAGAGACAGGGTCTAGTGTAATATAAACAGAGACAGGGTCTAGTGTAATATAAACAGAGACAGGGTCTAGTGTAATATAAACAGAGACAGGGTCTAGTGTAATATAAACAGAGACAGGGTCTAGTGTAATATAAACAGAGACAGGGTCTAGTGTAATATAAACAGAGACAGGGTCTAGTGTAATATAAACAGAGACAGGGTCTAGTGTAATATAAACAGAGACAGGGTCTAGTGTAATATAAACAGAGACAGGGTCTAGTGTAATATAAACAGAGACAGGGTCTAGTGTAATATAAACAGAGACAGGGTCTAGTGTAATATAAACAGAGACAGGGTCTAGTGTAATATAAACAGAGACAGGGTCTAGTGTAATATAAACAGAGACAGGGTCTAGTGTAATATAAACAGAGACAGGGTCTAGTGTAATATAAACAGAGACAGGGTCTAGTGTAATATAAACAGAGACAGGGTCTAGTGTAATATAAACAGAGACAGGGTCTAGTGTAATATAAACAGAGACAGGGTCTAGTGTAATATAAACAGAGACAGGGTCTAGTGTAATATAAACAGAGACAGGGTCTAGTGTAATATAAACAGAGACAGGGTCTAGTGTAATATAAACAGAGACAGGGTCTAGTGTAATATAAACAGAGACAGGGTCTAGTGTAATATAAACAGAGACAGGGTCTAGTGTAATATAAACAGAGACAGGGTCTAGTGTAATATAAACAGAGACAGGGTCTAGTGTAATATAAACAGAGACAGGGTCTAGTGTAATATAAACAGAGACAGGGTCTAGTGTAATATAAACAGAGACAGGGTCTAGTGTAATATAAACAGAGACAGGGTCTAGTGTAATATAAACAGAGACAGGGTCTAGTGTAATATAAACAGAGACAGGGTCTAGTGTAATATAAACAGAGACAGGGTCTAGTGTAATATAAACAGAGACAGGGTCTAGTGTAATATAAACAGAGACAGGGTCTAGTGTAATATAAACAGAGACAGGGTCTAGTGTAATATAAACAGAGACAGGGTCTAGTGTAATATAAACAGAGACAGGGTCTAGTGTAATATAAACAGAGACAGGGTCTAGTGTAATATAAACAGAGACAGGGTCTAGTGTAATATAAACAGAGACAGGGTCTAGTGTAATATAAACAGAGACAGGGTCTAGTGTAATATAAACAGAGACAGGGTCTAGTGTAATATAAACAGAGACAGGGTCTAGTGTAATATAAACAGAGACAGGGTCTAGTGTAATATAAACAGAGACAGGGTCTAGTGTAATATAAACAGAGACAGGGTCTAGTGTAATATAAACAGAGACAGGGTCTAGTGTAATATAAACAGAGACAGGGTCTAGTGTAATATAAACAGAGACAGGGTCTAGTGTAATATAAACAGAGACAGGGTCTAGTGTAATATAAACAGAGACAGGGTCTAGTGTAATATAAACAGAGACAGGGTCTAGTGTAATATAAACAGAGACAGGGTCTAGTGTAATATAAACAGAGACAGGGTCTAGTGTAATATAAACAGAGACAGGGTCTAGTGTAATATAAACAGAGACAGGGTCTAGTGTAATATAAACAGAGACAGGGTCTAGTGTAATATAAACAGAGACAGGGTCTAGTGTAATATAAACAGAGACAGGGTCTAGTGTAATATAAACAGAGACAGGGTCTAGTGTAATATAAACAGAGACAGGGTCTAGTGTAATATAAACAGAGACAGGGTCTAGTGTAATATAAACAGAGACAGGGTCTAGTGTAATATAAACAGAGACAGGGTCTAGTGTAATATAAACAGAGACAGGGTCTAGTGTAATATAAACAGAGACAGGGTCTAGTGTAATATAAACAGAGACAGGGTCTAGTGTAATATAAACAGAGACAGGGTCTAGTGTAATATAAACAGAGACAGGGTCTAGTGTAATATAAACAGAGACAGGGTCTAGTGTAATATAAACAGAGACAGGGTCTAGTGTAATATAAACAGAGACAGGGTCTAGTGTAATATAAACAGAGACAGGGTCTAGTGTAATATAAACAGAGACAGGGTCTAGTGTAATATAAACAGAGACAGGGTCTAGTGTAATATAAACAGAGACAGGGTCTAGTGTAATATAAACAGAGACAGGGTCTAGTGTAATATAAACAGAGACAGGGTCTAGTGTAATATAAACAGAGACAGGGTCTAGTGTAATATAAACAGAGACAGGGTCTAGTGTAATATAAACAGAGACAGGGTCTAGTGTAATATAAACAGAGACAGGGTCTAGTGTAATATAAACAGAGACAGGGTCTAGTGTAATATAAACAGAGACAGGGTCTAGTGTAATATAAACAGAGACAGGGTCTAGTGTAATATAAACAGAGACAGGGTCTAGTGTAATATAAACAGAGACAGGGTCTAGTGTAATATAAACAGAGACAGGGTCTAGTGTAATATAAACAGAGACAGGGTCTAGTGTAATATAAACAGAGACAGGGTCTAGTGTAATATAAACAGAGACAGGGTCTAGTGTAATATAAACAGAGACAGGGTCTAGTGTAATATAAACAGAGACAGGGTCTAGTGTAATATAAACAGAGACAGGGTCTAGTGTAATATAAACAGAGACAGGGTCTAGTGTAATATAAACAGAGACAGGGTCTAGTGTAATATAAACAGAGACAGGGTCTAGTGTAATATAAACAGAGACAGGGTCTAGTGTAATATAAACAGAGACAGGGTCTAGTGTAATATAAACAGAGACAGGGTCTAGTGTAATATAAACAGAGACAGGGTCTAGTGTAATATAAACAGAGACAGGGTCTAGTGTAATATAAACAGAGACAGGGTCTAGTGTAATAATATAAACAGAGACAGGTCTAGTGTAATATAAACAGAGACAGGGTCTAGTGTAATATAAACAGAGACAGGGTCTAGTGTAATATAAACAGAGACAGGGTCTAGTGTAATATAAACAGAGACAGGGTCTAGTGTAATATAAACAGAGACAGGGTCTAGTGTAATATAAACAGAGACAGGGTCTAGTGTAATATAAACAGAGACAGGGTCTAGTGTAATATAAACAGAGACAGGGTCTAGTGTAATATAAACAGAGACAGGGTCTAGTGTAATATAAACAGAGACAGGGTCTAGTGTAATATAAACAGAGACAGGGTCTAGTGTAATATAAACAGAGACAGGGTCTAGTGTAATATAAACAGAGACAGGGTCTAGTGTAATATAAACAGAGACAGGGTCTAGTGTAATATAAACAGAGACAGGGTCTAGTGTAATATAAACAGAGACAGGGTCTAGTGTAATATAAACAGAGACAGGGTCTAGTGTAATATAAACAGAGACAGGGTCTAGTGTAATATAAACAGAGACAGGGTCTAGTGTAATATAAACAGAGACAGGGTCTAGTGTAATATAAACAGAGACAGGGTCTAGTGTAATATAAACAGAGACAGGGTCTAGTGTAATATAAACAGAGACAGGGTCTAGTGTAATATAAACAGAGACAGGGTCTAGTGTAATATAAACAGAGACAGGGTCTAGTGTAATATAAACAGAGACAGGGTCTAGTGTAATATAAACAGAGACAGGGTCTAGTGTAATATAAACAGAGACAGGGTCTAGTGTAATATAAACAGAGACAGGGTCTAGTGTAATATAAACAGAGACAGGGTCTAGTGTAATATAAACAGAGACAGGGTCTAGTGTAATATAAACAGAGACAGGGTCTAGTGTAATATAAACAGAGACAGGGTCTAGTGTAATATAAACAGAGACAGGGTCTAGTGTAATATAAACAGAGACAGGGTCTAGTGTAATATAAACAGAGACAGGGTCTAGTGTAATATAAACAGAGACAGGGTCTAGTGTAATATAAACAGAGACAGGGTCTAGTGTAATATAAACAGAGACAGGGTCTAGTGTAATATAAACAGAGACAGGGTCTAGTGTAATATAAACAGAGACAGGGTCTAGTGTAATATAAACAGAGACAGGGTCTAGTGTAATATAAACAGAGACAGGGTCTAGTGTAATATAAACAGAGACAGGGTCTAGTGTAATATAAACAGAGACAGGGTCTAGTGTAATATAAACAGAGACAGGGTCTAGTGTAATATAAACAGAGACAGGGTCTAGTGTAATATAAACAGAGACAGGGTCTAGTGTAATATAAACAGAGACAGGGTCTAGTGTAATATAAACAGAGACAGGGTCTAGTGTAATATAAACAGAGACAGGGTCTAGTGTAATATAAACAGAGACAGGGTCTAGTGTAATATAAACAGAGACAGGGTCTAGTGTAATATAAACAGAGACAGGGTCTAGTGTAATATAAACAGAGACAGGGTCTAGTGTAATATAAACAGAGACAGGGTCTAGTGTAATATAAACAGAGACAGGGTCTAGTGTAATATAAACAGAGACAGGGTCTAGTGTAATATAAACAGAGACAGGGTCTAGTGTAATATAAACAGAGACAGGGTCTAGTGTAATATAAACAGAGACAGGGTCTAGTGTAATATAAACAGAGACAGGGTCTAGTGTAATATAAACAGAGACAGGGTCTAGTGTAATATAAACAGAGACAGGGTCTAGTGTAATATAAACAGAGACAGGGTCTAGTGTAATATAAACAGAGACAGGGTCTAGTGTAATATAAACAGAGACAGGGTCTAGTGTAATATAAACAGAGACAGGGTCTAGTGTAATATAAACAGAGACAGGGTCTAGTGTAATATAAACAGAGACAGGGTCTAGTGTAATATAAACAGAGACAGGGTCTAGTGTAATATAAACAGAGACAGGGTCTAGTGTAATATAAACAGAGACAGGGTCTAGTGTAATATAAACAGAGACAGGGTCTAGTGTAATATAAACAGAGACAGGGTCTAGTGTAATATAAACAGAGACAGGGTCTAGTGTAATATAAACAGAGACAGGGTCTAGTGTAATATAAACAGAGACAGGGTCTAGTGTAATATAAACAGAGACAGGGTCTAGTGTAATATAAACAGAGACAGGGTCTAGTGTAATATAAACAGAGACAGGGTCTAGTGTAATATAAACAGAGACAGGGTCTAGTGTAATATAAACAGAGACAGGGTCTAGTGTAATATAAACAGAGACAGGGTCTAGTGTAATATAAACAGAGACAGGGTCTAGTGTAATATAAACAGAGACAGGGTCTAGTGTAATATAAACAGAGACAGGGTCTAGTGTAATATAAACAGAGACAGGGTCTAGTGTAATATAAACAGAGACAGGGTCTAGTGTAATATAAACAGAGACAGGGTCTAGTGTAATATAAACAGAGACAGGGTCTAGTGTAATATAAACAGAGACAGGGTCTAGTGTAATATAAACAGAGACAGGGTCTAGTGTAATATAAACAGAGACAGGGTCTAGTGTAATATAAACAGAGACAGGGTCTAGTGTAATATAAACAGAGACAGGGTCTAGTGTAATATAAACAGAGACAGGGTCTAGTGTAATATAAACAGAGACAGGGTCTAGTGTAATATAAACAGAGACAGGGTCTAGTGTAATATAAACAGAGACAGGGTCTAGTGTAATATAAACAGAGACAGGGTCTAGTGTAATATAAACAGAGACAGGGTCTAGTGTAATATAAACAGAGACAGGGTCTAGTGTAATATAAACAGAGACAGGGTCTAGTGTAATATAAACAGAGACAGGGTCTAGTGTAATATAAACAGAGACAGGGTCTAGTGTAATATAAACAGAGACAGGGTCTAGTGTAATATAAACAGAGACAGGGTCTAGTGTAATATAAACAGAGACAGGGTCTAGTGTAATATAAACAGAGACAGGGTCTAGTGTAATATAAACAGAGACAGGGTCTAGTGTAATATAAACAGAGACAGGGTCTAGTGTAATATAAACAGAGACAGGGTCTAGTGTAATATAAACAGAGACAGGGTCTAGTGTAATATAAACAGAGACAGGGTCTAGTGTAATATAAACAGAGACAGGGTCTAGTGTAATATAAACAGAGACAGGGTCTAGTGTAATATAAACAGAGACAGGGTCTAGTGTAATATAAACAGAGACAGGGTCTAGTGTAATATAAACAGAGACAGGGTCTAGTGTAATATAAACAGAGACAGGGTCTAGTGTAATATAAACAGAGACAGGGTCTAGTGTAATATAAACAGAGACAGGGTCTAGTGTAATATAAACAGAGACAGGGTCTAGTGTAATATAAACAGAGACAGGGTCTAGTGTAATATAAACAGAGACAGGGTCTAGTGTAATATAAACAGAGACAGGGTCTAGTGTAATATAAACAGAGACAGGGTCTAGTGTAATATAAACAGAGACAGGGTCTAGTGTAATATAAACAGAGACAGGGTCTAGTGTAATATAAACAGAGACAGGGTCTAGTGTAATATAAACAGAGACAGGGTCTAGTGTAATATAAACAGAGACAGGGTCTAGTGTAATATAAACAGAGACAGGGTCTAGTGTAATATAAACAGAGACAGGGTCTAGTGTAATATAAACAGAGACAGGGTCTAGTGTAATATAAACAGAGACAGGGTCTAGTGTAATATAAACAGAGACAGGGTCTAGTGTAATATAAACAGAGACAGGGTCTAGTGTAATATAAACAGAGACAGGGTCTAGTGTAATATAAACAGAGACAGGGTCTAGTGTAATATAAACAGAGACAGGGTCTAGTGTAATATAAACAGAGACAGGGTCTAGTGTAATATAAACAGAGACAGGGTCTAGTGTAATATAAACAGAGACAGGGTCTAGTGTAATATAAACAGAGACAGGGTCTAGTGTAATATAAACAGAGACAGGGTCTAGTGTAATATAAACAGAGACAGGGTCTAGTGTAATATAAACAGAGACAGGGTCTAGTGTAATATAAACAGAGACAGGGTCTAGTGTAATATAAACAGAGACAGGGTCTAGTGTAATATAAACAGAGACAGGGTCTAGTGTAATATAAACAGAGACAGGGTCTAGTGTAATATAAACAGAGACAGGGTCTAGTGTAATATAAACAGAGACAGGGTCTAGTGTAATATAAACAGAGACAGGGTCTAGTGTAATATAAACAGAGACAGGGTCTAGTGTAATATAAACAGAGACAGGGTCTAGTGTAATATAAACAGAGACAGGGTCTAGTGTAATATAAACAGAGACAGGGTCTAGTGTAATATAAACAGAGACAGGGTCTAGTGTAATATAAACAGAGACAGGGTCTAGTGTAATATAAACAGAGACAGGGTCTAGTGTAATATAAACAGAGACAGGGTCTAGTGTAATATAAACAGAGACAGGGTCTAGTGTAATATAAACAGAGACAGGGTCTAGTGTAATATAAACAGAGACAGGGTCTAGTGTAATATAAACAGAGACAGGGTCTAGTGTAATATAAACAGAGACAGGGTCTAGTGTAATATAAACAGAGACAGGGTCTAGTGTAATATAAACAGAGACAGGGTCTAGTGTAATATAAACAGAGACAGGGTCTAGTGTAATATAAACAGAGACAGGGTCTAGTGTAATATAAACAGAGACAGGGTCTAGTGTAATATAAACAGAGACAGGGTCTAGTGTAATATAAACAGAGACAGGGTCTAGTGTAATATAAACAGAGACAGGGTCTAGTGTAATATAAACAGAGACAGGGTCTAGTGTAATATAAACAGAGACAGGGTCTAGTGTAATATAAACAGAGACAGGGTCTAGTGTAATATAAACAGAGACAGGGTCTAGTGTAATATAAACAGAGACAGGGTCTAGTGTAATATAAACAGAGACAGGGTCTAGTGTAATATAAACAGAGACAGGGTCTAGTGTAATATAAACAGAGACAGGGTCTAGTGTAATATAAACAGAGACAGGGTCTAGTGTAATATAAACAGAGACAGGGTCTAGTGTAATATAAACAGAGACAGGGTCTAGTGTAATATAAACAGAGACAGGGTCTAGTGTAATATAAACAGAGACAGGGTCTAGTGTAATATAAACAGAGACAGGGTCTAGTGTAATATAAACAGAGACAGGGTCTAGTGTAATATAAACAGAGACAGGGTCTAGTGTAATATAAACAGAGACAGGGTCTAGTGTAATATAAACAGAGACAGGGTCTAGTGTAATATAAACAGAGACAGGGTCTAGTGTAATATAAACAGAGACAGGGTCTAGTGTAATAACATGGACAGGGTCCTGGTGTAATATAAACAGAGACAGGGTCTAGTGCAATATAAACAGAGACAGGGTCTAGTGTAATATAAACAGAGACAGGTCTAGTGTAATATAAACAGAGACAGGGTCCTAGTGTAATATAAACAGAGACAGGGTCTAGTGTAATATAAACAGAGACAGGGTCTAGTGTAATATAAACAGAGACAGGGTCTAGTGTAATATAAACAGAGACAGGGTCTAGTGCAATATAAACAGAGACAGGGTCTAGTGTAATATAAACAGAGACAGGGTCCAGTGTAATATAAACAGAGACAGGGTCTAGTGTAATATAAACAGAGACAGGGTCTAGTGTAATATAAACAGAGACAGGGTCTAGTGTAATATAAACAGAGACAGGGTCTAGTGTAATATAAACAGAGACAGGGTCTAGTGTAATATAAACAGAGACAGGGTCTAGTGTAATATAAACAGAGACAGGGTCTAGTGTAATATAAACAGAGACAGGGTCTAGTGTAATATAAACAGAGACAGGGTCTAGTGTAATATAAACAGAGACAGGGTCTAGTGTAATATAAACAGAGACAGGGTCTAGTGTAATATAAACAGAGACAGGGTCTAGTGTAATATAAACAGAGACAGGTCTAGTGTAATATAAACAGAGACAGGGTCTAGTGTAATATAAACAGAGACAGGGTCCGAGTGTAATATAAACAGAGACAGGGTCTAGTGTAATATAAACAGAGACAGGGTCTAGTGTAATATAAACAGAGACAGGGTCTAGTGTAATATAAACAGAGACAGGGTCCTAGTGTAATATAAACAGAGACAGGGTCTAGTGTAATATAAACAGAGACAGGGTCTAGTGTAATATAAACAGAGACAGGGTCTAGTGTAATATAAACAGAGACAGGGTCTAGTGTAATATAATCAGAGACAGGGTCTAGTGTAATATAATCAGAGACAGGGTCTAGTGTAATATAAACAGAGACAGGGTCTAGTGTAATATAAACAGAGACAGGGTCTAGTGTAATATAAACAGAGACAGGGTCTAGTGTAATATAAACAGAGACAGGGTCTAGTGTAATATAAACAGAGACAGGGTCTAGTGTAATATAAACAGAGACAGGGTCTAGTGTAATATAACAGAGACAGGGTCTAGTGTAATATAAACAGAGACAGGGTCTAGTGTAATATAAACAGAGACAGGGTCTAGTGTAATATAAACAGAGACAGGGTCTAGTGTAATATAAACAGAGACAGGGTCTAGTGTAATATAAACAGAGACAGGGTCTAGTGTAATATAAACAGAGACAGGGTCTAGTGTAATATAAACAGAGACAGGGTCTAGTGTAATATAAACAGAGACAGGGTCTAGTGTAATATAAACAGAGACAGGGTCTAGTGCAATATAAACAGAGACAGGGTCTAGTGTAATATAAACAGAGACAGGGTCTAGTGTAATATAAACAGAGACAGGGTCTAGTGTAATATAAACAGAGACAGGGTCTAGTGTAATATAAACAGAGACAGGGTCTAGTGTATATAAACAGAGACAGGGTCTAGTGTAATATAAACAGAGACAGGGTCTAGTGTAATATAAACAGAGACAGGGTCTAGTGTAATATAAACAGAGACAGGGTCTAGTGTAATATAAACAGAGACAGGGTCTAGTGTAATATAAACAGAGACAGGGTCTAGTGTAATATAAACAGAGACAGGATCTAGTGTAATATAAACAGAGACAGGGTCTAGTGTAATATAAACAGAGACAGGGTCTAGTGTAATATAAACAGAGACAGGGTCTAGTGTAATATAAACAGAGACAGGGTCGAGTGTAATATAACCAGAGACAGTGTCTAGTGTAATATAAACAGAGACAGGTTCTAGTGTAATATAAACAGAGACAGAGTCTAGTGTAATATAAACAGAGACAGGGTCTAGTGTCATATAAACAGAGACAGGGTCTAGTGCAATATAAACAGAGACAGGCTCTCGTGCAATATAAACAGAGACAGTGTCCAGTGTAATATAAACAGAGACAGGGTGTAGTGTAATATAAACAGAGACAGGCTCTGGAGTAATACAAACAGAGACTGGGTCTAGTGTAGTATAAACAGAGACAGGGTCTAGTGTAATATAAACAGGGACAGGGTCTAGTATAATATAAACAGAGACAGGGTCTAGTGTAACATAAACAGAGACAGGGTCTAGTGTAATATAAACAGAGACAGGGTCTAGTGTAATATAAACACAGACAGGGTCTAGTGTAATACAAACAGAGACAGGGTCTAGTGTAATATAAACAGAGACAGGGTCTAGTGTAATATAAACAGAGACAGGGTCTAGTGTAATATAAACAGAGACAGGGTCCAGTGTAATATAAACAGAGACAGGGTCTAGTGTAATATAAACAGAGACAGGGTCTCGTGTAATATAAACAGAGACAGGGTCTAGTGTAATATAAACACAGACAGGGTCTAGTGTAATATAAACAGAGACAGGGTCTAGTGTAATATAAACAGAGACAGGGTCTAGTGTAATATAAACAGAGACAGGGTCTAGTGTAATATAAACAGAGACAGGGTCTAGTGTAATATAAACAGAGACAGGGTCTTGTGTAATATAAACAGAGACAGGGTCTAGTGTAATATAAACAGAGACAGGGTCCAGTGTAATATAAACAGAGACAGGGCCGAGGGTAATATAAACAGAGACAGGGTCAAGTGTAATATATCCTGAGACAGGGTCTAGTGTAATATAAACAGGGACAGGGTCACGTGTCATATAAACAGAGACAGGGTCTAGTGTAATATAAACAGAGACAGGGTCTCGGTGTCATTTAAACAGAGACAGGGTCTAGTGTAATATAAACAGAGACAGGGTCGAGTGTAATATAACCAGAGACAGTGTCTAGTGTAATATAAACAGAGACAGGTTCTAGTGTAATATAAACAGAGACAGAGTCTAGTGTAATATAAACAGAGACAGGGTCTAGTGTCATATAAACAGAGACAGGGTCTAGTGCAATATAAACAGAGACAGGCTCTCGTGCAATATAAACAGAGACAGTGTCCAGTGTAATATAAACAGAGACAGGGTGTAGTGTAATATAAACAGAGACAGGCTCTGGAGTAATACAAACAGAGACTGGGTCTAGTGTAGTATAAACAGAGACAGGGTCTAGTGTAATATAAACAGGGACAGGGTCTAGTATAATATAAACAGAGACAGGGTCTAGTGTAACATAAACAGAGACAGGGTCTAGTGTAATATAAACAGAGACAGGGTCTAGTGTAATATAAACACAGACAGGGTCTAGTGTAATATGAACAGAGACAGGGTCTCGTGTAATATAAACAGAGACAGGGTCTAGTGTAATATAAACAGAGACAGGGCCGAGTGTAATATAATCAGAAACAGGGTCTAGTGTGATATAAACACAGACAGGGTCTTGTGTAATATAAACAGAGAAAGGGTCTAGTGTAATATACACAGAGACAGGGTCCAGTGTAATATTCACAGAGACAGGGTCCAGTGTAATATAAACAGAGACAGGGTCTAGTGTAATATAAACAGAGAGAGGGTCTAGTGTAATATAAAGAGAGACAGGATCTAGTGTAATATATCCTGAGACAGGGTCTAGTGTAATATAAACAGGGACAGGGTCCAGTGTAATATACACAGAGACAGGGTCCAGTGTAATATTCACAAAGACAGGGTCTAGTGTAACATAAACAGAGACAGGGTCTTGTGTAATATAAACAGAGACAGGGTCTCGTCTGATATAAACACAGACAAGGTCTAGTGTAATATAAACAGAGACAGGGTCAAGTGTAATATATCCTGAGACAGGGTCTAGTGTAATATAAACAGGGACAGGGTCACGTGTCATATAAACAGAGACAGGGTCTAGTGTAATATAAACAGAGACAGGGTCTACTGTAATATAAACAGAGACACGGTCTAGTGTAATATAAACAGAGACAGGTTCTAGTATAATATAAACAGAGACAGGGCCTTGTGTAATATAAACAGAGACAGGGTCTAGTGTAATATAAACAGAGACAGGGTCCACTGTAATATTAACAGATACAGTGTCTAGTGTAATATAAACAGAGACAGGGTCTTGTGTAATATAAACAGAGACAGGGTCCAGTGTAATATACACAGAGACAGGGTCCAGTGTAATATTCACAAAGACAGGGTCTAGTGTAACATAAACAGAGACAGGGTCTTGTGTAATATAAACAGAGACAGGGTCTCGTCTGATATAAACACAGACAAGGTCTAGTGTAATATAAACAGAGACAGGGCCTAGTGTAATATAAACAGAGACAGGGTCTAGTGCAATATAAACAGAGACAGGGTCTAGTGTAATATAAACAGAGACAGGGTCTAGTGTAATATAAACAGAGACAGAGTCTAGTGTAATATAAACAGAGACAGGGTCTACTGCAATATAAACAGAGACAGGGTCGAGTGTAATATAAACAGAGACAGGGTCTAGTGCAATATAAACAGAGACAGGGTCTCGTGTAATATAAACAGAGACAGGGTCTAGTGCAATATAAACAGAGACAGGGTCTTGTGTAATATAAACAGAGACAGGGTCTAGTGTAATATAAACAGAGACAGGGCCTCGTGTAATATAAACAGAGACAGGGACTAGTGTAATATAAACAGAGACAGGGTCTAGCCTGATATAAACACAGACAGAGTCGAGTGTAATATAAACAGAGACAGGGTCCAGTGTAATATACACAGAGACAGGGTCCAGTGTAATATTCACAAAGACAGGGTCTAGTGTAATATAAACAGAGACAGGGTCTAGTGTAATATAAACAGAGACAGGGTCTAGTGCAATATAAGCAGAGACTGGGTCTAGTGTAGTATAAACAGAGACAGGGTCTAGTGTAATATAAACAGAGACAGGGTTTAGTGTAATATAAACAGAGACAGGGTCTAGTGTAATATAAACAGAGACAGGTTCTAGTATAATATAAACAGAGACAGGGTCTAGTGTAATATAAACAGAGACAGGGCCGAGTGTAATATAATCAGAGACAGGGTCTAGTGTAATAGAAACACAGACAGGGTCTAGTGTAATATAAACAGAGACAGGGTCTAGTGTAATAAAACAGAGACAGGGTCTAGTGTAATATAAACAGAGACAGGGTCTAGTGAAATATAAACAGAGACAGGGTCTAGTGTAATATATACAGAGACAGGGTCTAGTGTAATATAAACAGAGACAGGGTCTAGTGAAATATAAACAGAGACAGGGTCTAGTGTAATATAAACAGAGACAGGGTCTAGTGAAATATAAACAGAGACAGGGTCTAGTGTCATCTAAACAGAGACAGGGTCTAGTGTAATATAAACAGAGACAGGGTCGAGTGAAATATAAACAGAGACAGGGTCTAGTGTAATATAAACAGAGACAGAGTCTAGTTCCAGGATAACGGGCCAGGCCCAGCTTGGAAATGAGTTTGACTCCCCTGCGGTTGTTCTCCTTCGAGTAGAGAAGCCCAAGAGGAGATTTGAGAGAGGTGTTTAAAATCACGAAGGTTTTAGACAGAGTAAATAAAGAGAAACTGTTTCCAGTGACTGAAGGGTCGATAACCAGAGGGCACAGATTGAAGGTTATTGGCAAAAGAACCAGAGGTGACACGAGGGAAAACCTTTTTACACAACGAGTGGTTAGGATCTGGAATGCGCTGCCTGATAGGCTGGTGGATACAGATTCAATAGTAGCCTTCAAAAGGGAATTGGAGAAATACTTGAAGGAGAAAACATTGCAGGGGTTTGGGGAATGAGCAGGGGAGTGGGACTAACTGGATTGCTCTTCGAAAGAGCCGGCAGACTCGATGGGCAGAATAGCCTCCTTCTGTGTGGTAGTATTCGATGATTGTCAGACAATCTCTTTCTATTTTAATATTTATGATGTTACTGTCGACAGCACATCCAACAGCTGGAATCTGAGCATCACCCACAGGAGTGTAGACTGATGTGAAACCATCTTTAACGGTCTACTGACTCCTGACGTAGCTGGAAAAGCTTTTGCTGTTATTCCCACAATTGGGCACCATCAGCTTTTCCAAAGATCTCTGAGCTTCTCTAATGGCTGCTTTCCTCTCCCTCCATTGTGGGTGATATTTCTCCCTATTCTCCTGTAAACTGAATCCATCTTGATCTGAACTGGGTTCAATGTGAGACAGTTCGGGGAGTCAGGCATCATTCACCCCTAGACCTACACTGACAGGTTAAACCCCAGACAGTTGTATAGTAAGGATTGCTCTGGTTCCTCACCATATATGTGTCAGGATACTGAAACCCAGCTTTCTCAGTCCACTCCTGGAGGCCCCACTCCCTGAGCCTACAACCTTCAGCAGGGTCAGTGCTGGAGTTCCGCAGCGGGAGTGATCCCAGAGTAACTGTCGGGATCGCACCCCGTGGATGTCCCGGGTCGTGTATTTTTAGTTATCCTGGTGTCCAACATGCACACATCAATAAAACAGGGAATTCCTGGAAACACGCTGCAGGTCCTTCTTTATCTGGAGATCAAATGTCTGTTGTATAATTGTACCAGCAGTTAACAGGCTCCTGTGAACTCCTCCCTCTGCTATTTTAATGCAGACTTTAACCAATTTATTTTAAACGGGTTAATTTTAAATGAGCTAACACCTGCCTTAAAATGGTAGACTCAGGACTGTCTCACACACACATATTAAATCCTCGTGGAATAATTACCAGTCATTTGTAGACTGGAAACTTAACCCTGCCGTTTCACTTTCAGTCAGGAACAGATCGCAGTTTGACACCAATCTCTGATTTGACAGCACGTTTCCAGCATTCACCGTTGTTCTTCCTGACTCTAAACACAGTTGTAAAGGAGCCTTATGTTCCGTGCCCAGGTGCTCTGACCCATGGAAGAGAGCGGCTGGGACACATTCCTTACAGGCCTCAAGATTAACCTGCACGGGGACATTGCTGTCAGTGAAGCGAGACGAGAAAGACCAAAGTGCCGTTTGCCCCTCTCAGTGTGGCCCTGAAGGACTGTGTCCAGGCTGTAGTTCTGTTCCCGCCGTACGATCCTCCCCGCAGATTGTCCTTTCTGAGCTCCAGCCAGGTGATGCTAAACACTCAGGTGGGAACGTCAAAAATCCACAACAATGTGTTTAAAGCCAACTGATTTATTTGACAGATATTCAGAATATTAAACTCCAGCCCAGTTACAGGGGTTATTAACATCAGCAGAAACAAACCCCAACTGTCAGAATGAACACGATTCAGTCCTGGATGTGATTAACAGCAACAGAAACATCAGAATCCAACCCCTGCAGTCACTTGTGAACTCGCTGGTGTGTCAGCAGGTTGGATGACTGAGTGAATCCCTTCCCACACTTGGAGCAGGTGAACGGTCTCTCCCCAGTGTGAACTCGCTGGTGTGTCAGCAGGCTGGATGACTGAGTGAATCCCTTCCCACACACGGAGCAGGTGAACGGTCTCTCCCCAGAGTGAACTCGCTGGTGTGTCAGCAGGCTGGATGACTGAGTGAATCCCTTCCCACACTCGGAGCAGGTGAACGGCCTCTCCCCAGTGTGTGTGCGCCGGTGTACAGTGAGATGAGATGATTGCCTGAACCCAGACCCGCAGTGAGAGCACCTGAACGGTCTCTCGTCAGTGTGAACACGTTGATGACTAGTCAGTTCCCTGGAACATTTAAAGCATTTCCCGCAGTCCGGGCATTTAAAAGGTTTGTCGTCATTGTTAACTCGCTGGTGTGTCAGCAGGTGGGCTAACTGAGTGAATCCCTTCCCACAATCAGAGCAGGTGAACGGTCTCTCCCCAGTGTGAACTCGCTGGTGTGTCAGCAGGCTGGATGAACGAGTGAATCCCTTCCCACACTCAGAGCAGGTGAATGGCCTCTCCCCAGTGTGAACTCGCTGGTGTGTCAGCAGGTCGGATGAACACATGAATCCCTTCCCACACTCGGAGCAGGTGAATGGTCTCTCCCCAGTGTGAATTCGCTGGTGTGTCAGCAGGTTGGATGAACACGTGAATCCCTTCCCACACTCAGAGCAGGTGAACGGCCTCTCCCCGGTGTGAACTCGCTGGTGTGTCAGCAGGCTGGATGACTGAGTGAATCCCTTCCCACACTCAGAGCAGGTGTACGGCCTCTCCCCGGTGTGAACTCGCTGGTGTGTCAGCAGGTGGGATGACTGAGTGAATCCCTTCCCACACTCAGAGCAGGTGAACGGCCTCTCCCCGGGGTGACTGCACTTGTGTCTTGACAGGCCAGAGGATCGGCTGAAGCCTCGTCCACACACAGAACACGTGTACGGTTTCTCCCCGCTCTGAACTGTGCTTTCTGCTTCCATGCTCAAAGGTCCTGATGAATTGAGTGACTCTGTCAGATCTTGAAGTGATGTTTGGTTTGAGTTTCCCGTCTGCAAATCCTCCCCTTCTAACACCCTGTAAAATGAATTTAAAACAGGAAAAAGGGAGGGTGAGAGAGAACTCACAAAACACAAAGGCAGGTTGTGAAATTGAGCTGAATGAATCTGGGAATTTGTGGGGCCGGCACCAGAAAAAAGTGACCATGAAAGCTGCCGGATTGTCGTAAAAACCCAACTGGTTCACTAATGTACTTCAGGGAAGGGAATCCACCATCCGGTCTGGGCCTACACAAAACTCTGGCCTCTATGGGAGGAGAGAGAGCGAGGTGGGAGGGGGAGGAGTGAAGGAGAGCGACTTTATACATCTGCAACTCGACTTGAACTTTGACAGCACCTCCCAAACACGCGACCTCCACCACCTAGAAGGACAAGGGCAGCAGGTGCATGGGAACACCATCACCTCCCAGTTCCCCTCCAAGTCACACACTATCCTGACTTGGGCATATATCGCCGTTCCTACATCGTCGCTGGGTGAAAATCCTGGAACTCCTCACCTAACAGCATTCTGAGAGTACATTGACCACACGGACTGCAGAGGTTCAAGAAGAAGGCCCAGCATCAGCATCTCAATGGGCAACTGGGGACTGGCAATATATGCTGGCCTTGCTAGTGACACCCAGATCGAATGAATTAAAAAAATCTGTATATATAAAATGGATTGAAAGCCTCTCCAGAAATACCTGTTCCGAAAACAATAATCTTTTACACTGTACAGACAGGGTCTGTTTAGCAACTTAATCTCCCCTAGAATCCACCTCCCTTCACAGTCCCACATTGGAAATTGTTGGGTCCCACTGGGCTCAGAAGTACTGGGGGTTAAACCCAGCAGCTTCTCCCCCCTCTCCACTCCAGCTCAAACTGATGCAACAAGAAAGCCCGACACAGGAGGCCAGGGAGCGAGTTCCACATCCACCGCCCACCCTGAGGCTAACCGGCTCTGAATTGCTCCCACTGCTGTATAAATGCAAGTTGTTGTGTTTCTTGTCTGGGGGAGGTGCTGCACCCTGGGGTTAATGGTGCCGGGGTCCTGGCCGCACGTCCGCCGGCTCTGACTCGGGGCCTGAGACCCGCACTCGGTATTGCTGAGGGATTCCAACCCTGAGACTGTACATGGGGATTCTAACCCTGGGACTGTACATGGGGATTCCAGCCCTGGGACTGTACATGGGGATTCCAGCCCTGGGACTGTACATGGGGATTCTAACCCTGGGACTGTACATGGGGATTCTAACCCTGGGACTGTACATGGGGATTCCAACCCTGGGACTGTACATGGGGATTCCAGCCCTGGGACTGTACATGGGGATTCTAACCCTGGGACTGTACATGGGGATTCCAGCCCTGGGACTGTACATGGTGATTCTAACCCTGGGACTGTACATGGGGATTCTAACCCTGGGACTGTACATGGGGATTCTAACCCTGGGACTGTACATGTGGATTCAAACCCTGGGACTGTACATGGGGATTCCTATCCTGGGACTGTACATTGGGATTCCAACCCTGGGACTGTACATGGGGATTCCAGCCCTGGGACTGTACATTGGGATTCCAACCCTGGGACTGTACATGGGGATTCCAACACTGGGCCTGTACATGGGGATTCCAACCCTGGGACTGTACATGGGGATTCGAACCCTGGGACTGTACATGGGGATTCCAGCCCTGGGACTGTACATGAGGAATCCAACCCTGGGACTGGACAGGGGGGCCCAGCTCTGGGGCTCTTCTGTTACAATTGTGTGGGATGTTAACCGTATGCTTTGCTTTTACCAGCGCCTTCAGGAGTGATGGTGAGAAATCCAAAGTGTGGAAAGTTTGAATCAAATACCAGATGGCTTGCATCCCTGGTTGCTAAGGGAATTGGGGAAGGAGATAGTGGAAGGGCTTGCCATAATTTTCCAATCTTCCCTAGTGGCAAATGTGACACCATTGTTGAAGAAAGGGTGCAAGGACAATCCAAGTAACTACAGGCTGGTCAGTTTAACATCAGTGGTGGGTAAAGTTTCAGAAACAATAATCAAGGAAAAAAATTAAAGGGCATTTGGAGAGGTTTAAGCTAATTAAGGAGAGCCAACACGGATGTGTAAAAGGCAGATCGTGTTTGACTAATCTAATTGAATTTTTTGATGCAGTAACAGGGAGGATTGATGAAGGGAGTGCAATGGATGTTGTCCACATGGATTTTCGGAAGGCGTTAACAAAATTGAGGCTCATGGAATAGGTAGGTCAGTGGCAGCTTGGATAAGGAATTGGCTTAAGGACAGAAAACAGTGAGTTGTGGTAAATCGCTGTTTTTCAGACTGGAGGATGGTGGACAGTGTTGTTCCCCAAGGGTCAGTGCTGGGGCCACTGCTTTTTTTGATATATAAATGACCTGGATATTGGAATACAGAGTAGAATTTCTAAATTTGCCGATGACACCAAACTTGGGGGTGTGGCAAACAGTGATGATGATATCAATCGACTGTAACAGGACATAGAAAGGCTAGCAGAATGGGCAGACAAGTGGCAGATGGAAATTAATACAGAGACGTGTGAGGTGATGCATTTTGGCAGAAGGAACAGGGAGAGGCAATATACACTTAATGGCACAGTTTTAAAGAGTGTGCAGGGACAGAGGGACCTAGGAGTTAATGTGCATAGGTCCCTGAAGGTGGCGGGACATATTGAGAGAGTGGTGTACAAAGCATATGGGATCTTGGGCTTCATAAACAGAGGTATTGAGTACAAAAGTAGAGAAGATATGCTGAACCTTCATAAAGCGCTGGTTAGGCCACAACTGGAGTATTGCGTCCAGTTCTGGTCACCACACTTTAGGAAGGATGTGAAGGCCCTTGAGAGGGTGCAGAGGAGATTTACCAGAATGGTTCTGGGGGTGAAGGATCTTAGTTACAAGGACAGGTTGGAGAAGCTGGATTTGTTTTCATTAGAGCAAAGGAGGTTGAGGGGTGATTTGATAGCGGTGTACAAGACTATGACGGGTTAGGATAGGCTAGACGGGGAATGGCTGTTCTCACTAGTTGATGGTACAAGGACTAGGGGACACAGATTTAGGTTTTGGGGAAGAGATACAGGGGGATGTGAGGAAAAACATTTTACACAGCGAGTGGTGATGACCTGGAACTCGCTGCCGATGGAAGTGGTGGAAGTGGAGACACTCAATGTTTTCAAGGGTAGACTGGATAGGCACTTGAGGAAATAAACTTGCAGGGCTACGGGGATAGAGCAGGGGAATGGAATTGAATGGATTGCTGTACAGAGAGCCAGCATTGACTCGATGGGCCGAATGGCCTCCGCTGTGCCGTCATGACTGTATAAAAGGTGCTGACTCTGGCTGGGTTCAGTTCTACACTCACTGGTTCCCCTCCCTCTCCTCCCCTGAAGGTGCTGACTCTGGCTGGGTTCAGTTCTACACTCACTGGTTCTCCTCTCTCTCCTCCCCTGAAGGTGCTGACTCTGGCTGGGTTCAGTTCCACACTCACTGGTTTCCCTCCCTCTCCTCCCCTGAAGGTGCTGACTCTGGCTGGGGTCAGTTCCACAGTCACTGGTTCCCCTCCCTCTGCACCCTTAAGGTGCTAACTCAAGCTGGGTTCAGTTCTGCACTCACTGGTTCCCCTCCCTCTCCTCCCCTGAAGGTGCTGACTCTGGCTGGGTTCAGTTCCACAGTCACTGGTTCCCCTCTCCTCCCCTGAAGGTGCTGACTCTGGCTGGGTTCAGTTCTACACTCACTGGTTCCCCTCCCTCTCCTCCTCTGAAGGTGCTGACTCTGGCTGGGTTCAGTTCTACACTCACTGGTTCCCCTCCCTCTCCTCCCCTGAAGGTGCTGACTCTGGCTGGGTTCAGTACTACACTCACTGGTTCCCCTCCCTCTCCTCCCCTGAAGGTGCTGACTCTGGCTGGGTTCAGTTCTACACTCACTGGTTCCCCTCCCCTGAAGGTGCTGACTCTGGCTGGGTTCAGTTCTACACTCACTGGTTTCCCTCCCTCTCCTCCCCTGAAGGTGCTGACTCTGGCTGGGTTCAGTACTACACTCACTGGTTCCCCTCCCTCTCCTCGCCTGAAGGTGCTGACTCTGGCTGGGTTCAGTTCTGCACTCACTGGTTCTCCTCCCCTGAAGGTGCTGACTCTGGCTGGGTTCAGTTCACTCACTGGGGCCCTGAAGCCACGTTCCCTAGTGGCTACTTTACAAAGATGGCCACGCATGCGCTCTACGAAGCAAAATGGCGACGCATAGCACGCTGCGCTCCTTTACAAACATGGCCGCCGTTAATCCGGGCCTAGTTCCTGGGAAAAAGCCTCTGAGCTGCAAACGCGGAACCCGTAGGTTCTCATTCGGGGCTTGCGGCCTTTACCAGGCGTTTATAAAGCTCACCCGCCGAGTGAGTTACCTCCCTACGCCCCGCTGATTCGTAATCGGATCAAAAACCGTGACTGCCGCTGACATCCGCTCCGTGCACTCTCCCGGCTCTGATCACTGTGACACTGCGCATGCTCCAAATACAGGCGGGCGCTGCGCCTGCGGACTGGGCTCCTCCAGTGTGAATGGGGCACATTCTCTCCCGCGGGGCATGCTGGGGAATAATGAAAGCCCCAATTAGTGAATGGAGAATGAGTTTCTGTGATCCCATTGAAGAAAATTCATCAATAATTCACACAGAAACCCAAGTGCACGGGCACTCTGCCATGGTTCAGTCCTGGATGTGATTAATAACAGAATCCAAACCCCTGCAGTCACCTGTGAACTCACTGGAGTCTCAGCAGGTGGGGTGAATTTCTTCCCACACACAGGATATTGAATCAGCCTCTCTCCAATATCAATGCGCTGATCCTGCATCAGCTGCTTTGAACTGGAAAAGATTTTCTCACAGTCAGAGTATTTAAAGCAACTGTTCTCAATGTGGACACACTGGAGTGTGAACAGGTGGGGCAACGGAGTGAATCCCTTCCCACACGTGAAGTATCTAAACAGTGTCTCTCCGGTGTGACTATGCTGTTGTGTCAGTAAATGGGATGATCGATTGAATCCCTTTCCACATACAGAGCAGTGAACGGATTCTCCCCATTACGAACTTTCTGGTGTGTCAGTAAGTTAGATGAGCGACTGAATCGCCTTCCACATTCAGCAGGTGAATGGCCTCTCAAGGTGTGAACTCGCTGGTGTGCCTTTGGCTCCCAGGAGCTTTTAGAGCTCTTCCCACAGTCAGAACATTTAAACGGTCTCTCCCCAGTGTGAACTCGCTGGTGTCTCAGCAGCTGGGATGGGTGAGTGAATCCCTTCCCACAGGTGGAGCAGGTGAACGGCCTCTCCCTGGTGTGAACTTGCTGGACCGAGTGAAACACTTCCCACAAAGGGAGCAGGGAAATGGCCTCTCTCCAGTGTGAGCAGGCTGCTGATTCGTCAGATTCCCAGAGATTTTAAAGCTTTTCCCACAGTCAGAACATTTAAACGGTCTCTCATCAATGTGAACAAGCGGATGTGTCAGCAGGTTGGATTTCTGACTGAATCCACCACACAGAGCAGGTGAACGGACTGTCCGCTGTGTGACTGCGCCGATGAACGTCCCACCTAGACGGGGAAGTGAATCCCTGCCCGCCGTCCCCATCTTTACCCGGTTTGCCCTCGGTTTGACAGTACACGTGTCTCACCAGGACAGGTGATCGGCAGAATCTGGGTCCACACACAGAACACGTGTGCGGTCTGTCCGCGCTGCGATCACTGCTCGCTCCTTCCATGGGCAAAGGCCGATGATATTCAGGTCCTGAGGAATGGAGCGACTGTCAGATCCTGACCTGATGTTTGGTTTGAGCTTCCTGTCTGTAAACGCTCCATGACTAACACCCTGTAAACGGAGTGTAGAAAGGGGTAAGAGGGAGAAAGCTGTCTCATGTCCCCCTTTCCCAGCCCAGGGGCAGTGAAGCTGATTTTCAGTCCCAGCTGCTGCCCAGGTTGGCTGAAATACCCACAAGCCCTCGCGCTCCGGCCGCCGCTGACACTGCGCATGCGCCTCATGGCCCCGCCCACTCCCTGCCCCGCGCATGCTCAGGACACCCGCTCGGGAGCCCGCCGCCTGAGAGCCCGGATCACCGGCGGAAAGTGAGTTTTAGGAGTTTTTTTTAAATATACGGCGGAGAGAAGCGCGCGCGAGGAGATAAATCAAAACAAAATCCAACCCGGAGCGTCCGAGCGTCTCCTCCCTCCCCCGGCACCGAGCGGGCGGATCGAGCGACCGCAGCCCGACTGGGGCACGTGACCAATCCCGCCGCCGTGACTGACGTCCACTCCGACCAATAGGGAAAGGGTGGGTGGAGCCTGGAGGACTGAGGCGAAGGTGGGTCCGCCAACCAATCAGAGAGCCCCAGGGGCGGGACTTCCGCCGCTTGCTCCCCTCGCTGCGGGGACAGGGGGAATGCAGCAGAGGGCGCTCTTCTGAATTTAGGCTCAGGCAGGTTGGAGCAGAGTAGAGGGAACTGGACTCTGCACTGGGCTTCACTCTGGCATGTTGGAGCAGAGCAGAGGGAACTGGACTCTGCACTGGGCTTCACTCTGGCATGTTGGAGCAGAGGGAACTGGACTCTGCACTGGGCTTCACTCTGGCATGTTGGAGCAGAGGGAACTGGACTCTGCACTGGGCTTCACTCTGGCATGGAGCAGAGTAGAGGGAACTGGACTCTGTACTGTGCTTCACTCTGGCATGTTGGAGCAGAGCAGAGGGAACTGGACTCTGCACTGGGCTTCACTCTGGCATGTTGGGGCAGAGCAGAGGGAACTGGACTCTGCACTGGGCTTCACTCTGGCATGGAGCAGAGCAGAGGGAACTGGACTCTGCACTGGGCTTCACTCTGGCATGGAGCAGAGCAGAGGGAACTGGACTCTGCACTGTGCTTCACTCTGGCATGTTGGAGCAGAAGGAACTGGACTCTGCACTGGGCTTCACTCTGGCATGTTGGAGCAGAAGGAACTGGACTCTGCACTGGGCTTCACTCTGGCATGTTGGAGCAGAAGGAACTGGACTCTGCACTGGGCTTCACTCTGGCATGGAGCAGAGCAGAGGGAACTGGACTGTGTACTGGGCTTCACTCTGGCATGTTGGAGCAGAGCAGAGGGAACTGGACTCTGCACTGGGCTTCACTCTGGCATGGAGCAGAGCAGAGGGAACTGGACTCTGCTTCACTCTGGCATGTTGGAGCAGAGCAGAGGGAACTGGACTCTGCACTGTGCTTCACTCTGGCATGTTGGAGCAGAGCAGAGGGAACTGGACTCTGCACTGGGCTTCACTCTGGCATGTTGGAGCAGAGCAGAGGGAACTGGAATCCCACCTTCCAGCCTTGCAGGTTACGGCACTTCAAGTGCATATCCAAGTACTTTTTAAATGTGATGAGGGTTTCTCCTCTACCACCCTTTCAGGCAGTGAGTTCCAGACCCCCACCACCCTCTGGGTGAAAAAATTTTCCTCCCCTCCCCTCTAATCATTCTACCAACTACTTTAAATCTATGCCCCCTGGTTCTTGACCCCTCTGCTAAGGGAAATAGCTCCTTCCTATCCACTCTATCTAGGCCCGTCATAATTTTATACAACTCAATTAAATCTCCCCTCAGCCTCCTCTGTTCCAAGGAAAACAACACCAGCCTATCCAATCTTTCCTCGTAGCTAAACTTTTCCAGTGCAGAGTCCAGTTCCCTCTGCTCCAACATGCCAGTGTGAAGCCCAGTGCAGAGTCCAGTTCCCTCTGCTCCAACATGCCAGAGTGAAGCCCAGTGCAGAGTCCAGTTCCCTCTGCTCTGCTCCAACATGCCAGAGTGAAGCCCAGTGCAGAGTCCAGTTTCCTCTGCTCCAACATGCCAGAGTGAAGCCCAGTGCAGAGTCCAGTTCCCTCTGCTCTGCTCCATGCCAGAGTGAAGCCAAGTGCAGAGTCCAGTTCCCTCTGCTCCAACATGCCAGAGTGAAGCCCAGTCGGGTCCAGTTCCCTGTGCTCTGCTCCAACATGCCAGAGTGAAGCCCAGTGCAGAGCCCAGTTCCCTGTGCTCTGCTCCAACATGCCAGAGTGAAGCCCAGTGCAGAGGCCAGTTCCCTGTGCTCTGCTCCAACATGCCAGAGTGAAGCCCAGTGCAGAGTCCAGTTCCCTCTGCTCTGCTCCAACATGCCAAAGTGAAGCCCAGTAGGGTCCAGTTCCCTCTGCTCTGCTCCAACATGCCAGAGTGAAGCCCAGTGCAGAGTCCAGTTCCCTCTGCTCTGCTCCATGCCAGAGTGAAGCCCAGTGTAGAGTCCAGTTCCCCGTGCTCTGCTCCAACATGCCAGAGTGAAGCCCAGTACAGAGTCCAGTTCCCTGTGCTCTGCTCCAACATGCCAGAGTGAAGCCCAGTGCAGAGTCCAGTTCCCTCTGCTCTGCTCCATGCCAGAGTGAAGCCCAGTGCAGAGTCCAGTTCCCTCTGCTCTGCTCCATGCCAGAGTGAAGCCCAGTGCAGAGTCCAGTTCCCTCTGCTCTGCTCCAACATGCCAGAGTGAAGCCCAGTGCAGAGTCCAGTTCCCTCTGCTCCATGCCAGAGTGAAGCCCAGTGCAGAGTCCAGTTCCCACTGCTCTGCTCCATGCCTGAGTGAAGCCCAGTGCAGAGTCCAGTTCCCTCTGCTCTGCTCCAACATGCTAGAGTGAAGCCCAGTGCAGAGTCCAGTTCCCTCTGCTCTGCTCCAACATGCCACAGTGAAGCCCAGTGCAGAGTCCAGTTCCCTCTGCTCTGCTCCAACATGCCAGAGTGAAGCCCAGTGCAGAGTCCAGTTCCCTCTGCTCTGCTCCAACATGCCAGAGTGAAGCCCAGTGCAGAGTCCAGTTCCCTCTGCTCTGCTCCAACATGCCAGAGTGAAGCCCAGTGCAGAGTCCAGTTCTTCTGCTCTGCTCCAACATGCCAGAGTGAAGCCCAGTGCAGAGTCCAGTTCCCTCTGCTCTGCTCCAACATGCCAGAGTGAAGCCCAGTGCAGAGTCCAGTTTCCTCTGCTCTGCTCCAACATGCCAGAGTGAAGCCCAGTGCAGAGTCCAGTTCCCTCTGCTCTGCTCCAACATGCCAGAGTGAAGCCCAGTGCAGAGTCCAGTTCCCTCTGCTCCATGCCAGAGTGAAGCCCAGTGCAGAGTCCAGTTCCCTCTGCTCTGCTCCATGCCAGAGTGAAGCCCAGTACAGAGTCCAGTTCCCTCTGCTCTGCTCCAACATGCCAGAGTGAAGCCCAGTGCAGAGTCCAGTTCCCTCTGCTCTGCTCCAACATGCCAGAGTGAAGCCCAGTGCAGAGTCCAGTTCCCTCTGCTCTGCTTCATACCAGAGTGAAGCCCAGTGCAGAGTCCAGTTCCCTCTGCTCTGCTCCAACATGCCAGAGTGAAGCCCAGTGCAGAGTCCAGTTCCCTCAGCTCTGCTCCATACCAGAGTGAAGCCCAGTGCAGAGTCCAGTTCCCTCTGCTCTGCTCCAACATGCCAGAGTGAAGCCCAGTGCAGAGTCCAGTTTCCTCTGCTCTGCTCCAACATGCCAGAGTGAAGCCCAGTGCAGAGTCCAGTTCCCTCTGCTCTGCTCCAACATGCCAGAGTGAAGCCCAGTGCAGAGTCCAGTTCCCTCTGCTCCATGCCAGAGTGAAGCCCAGTGCAGAGTCCAGTTCCCTCTGCTCTGCTCCATGCCAGAGTGAAGCCCAGTACAGAGTCCAGTTCCCTCTGCTCTGCTCCAACATGCCAGAGTGAAGCCCAGTGCAGAGTCCAGTTCCCTCTGCTCTGCTCCAACATGCCAGAGTGAAGCCCAGTGCAGAGTCCAGTTCCCTCTGCTCTGCTTCATACCAGAGTGAAGCCCAGTGCAGAGTCCAGTTCCCTCTGCCCTGCTCCAACATGCCAGAGTGAAGCCCAGTGCAGAGTCCAGTTCCCTCTGCTCTGCTCCATGCCAGAGTGAAGCCCAGTGCAGAGTCCAGTTCCCTCTGCTCTGCTCCATGCCAGAGTGAAGCCCTGTGCAGAGTCCAGTTCCCTCTGCTCTCAACATGCCAGAGTGAAGCCCAGTGCAGAGTCCAGTTCCCTCTGCTCTGCTCCATGCCAGAGGGAAGCCCAGTACAGAGTCCAGTTCCCATGCTCTGCTCCAACATGCCAGAGTGAAGCCCAGTGCAGAGTCCAGTTCCCTCTGCTCCAACATGCCAGAGTGAAGCCCAGTGCAGAGTCCAGTTCCCTCTGCTCCAACATGCCAGAGTGAAGCCCAGTGCAGAGTCCAGTTCCCTCTGCTCTGCTCCATGCCAGAGTGAAGCCCAGTGCAGAGTCCAGTTCCCTCTGCTCTGCTCCAACATGCCAGAGTGAAGCCCAGTGCAGAGTCCAGTTCCCTCTGCTCTGCTCCATGCCAGAGTGAAGCCCAGTGCAGAGTCCAGTTCCCTCTGCTCTGCTCCAACATGCCAGAGTGACGCCCAGTGCAGAGTCCAGTTCCCTCTGCTCCAACATGCCAGAGTGAAGCCCAGTGCAGAGTCCAGTTCCCTCTGCTCTGCTCCAACATGCCAGAGTGAAGCCCAGTGCAGAGTCCAGTTCCCTCTGCTCTGCCCCAACATGCCAGAGTGAAGCCCAGTGCAGAGTCCAGTTCCCTCTGCTCTGCCCCAACATGCCAGAGTGAAGCCCAGTGCAGAGTCCAGTTCCCTCTGCTCTGCTCCATGCCAGAGTGAAGCCCAGTGCAGAGTCCAGTTACCTCTGCTCCAACATGCCAGAGTGAAGCCCAGTGCAGAGTCCAGTTCCCTCTGCTCTGCTCCAACCTGCCTGAGCCTAAATTCAGAAGAGCGCTCTCTGCTGCATTCCCCCTGTCTCCGCAGCGAGGGGAGCAGGCGGCGGAAGTCCCGCCCCTCGGACTCCCTGATTGGTTGGCGGACCCGCCGCTGCTTCAGTCCTCCAGGCTTCCCTATTGGTCGGAGTGGACGTCAGTCACGGCGGCGGGATTGGTCACGTGCCCCAGTCGGGCTGCGGTCGCTCGATCCGCCCGCTCGGTGCCGGGGGAGGGAGGAGGCGCTCGGACGCTCCGGGTTGGATTTTGTTTTGATTTATCTCCTCGCGCGCGCTTCTCTCCGCGGTATATTTAAAAAAAACTCCTAAAACTCACTTTCCGCCATTGATCCGGGCTCTCAGGCGGCGGGCTCCCGAGCGGGTGTCCTGAGCATGCGCGGGGTCGGGAGTGGGCGGGGCCATGGGGCGCATGCGCAGTGTCAGCGGCGGCCGGAGCGAGGGGGCTTGTGGGTATTTCAGCCAACCTGGGCAGCAGCTGGGCCTGAAAATCAGCTTCACTGCCCCTGGGCTGGGAAAGGGGGACATGAGACAGCTTTCTCCCTCTTACCCCTTTCTACACTCCGTTTACACGGTGTTAGTCCTGGAGCATTTACAGACAGGAAGCTCAAACCAAACATCAGGTCAGGATTTGACAGTTGCTCCATTCCTCAGGACCTGAATATCATCGGCCTTTGCCCATGGAAGGAGAGAGCAGCGATCGCAGCGCGGACAGACCGCACACGTGTTCTGTGTGTGGACCCAGATTCTGCCGATCACCTGTCCTGGTGAGACACGTGTACCGTCAAACCGAGGGCAAACCAGGTAAAGGTGGGGACGGCGGGCACGGATTCACTTCCCCGTCTAGGTGGGACGTTCATCGGCGCAGTCACACAGCGGACAGTCCGTTCACCTGCTCTGTGTGGTGGATTCAGTCAGAAATCCAACCTGCTGACACACCCGCTTGTTCACATTGATGAGAGACCGTTTAAATGTTCTGACTGTGGGAAAAGCTTTAAAATCTCTGGGAATCTGACGAATCAGCAGCCTGCTCACACTGGAGAGAGGCCATTTCCCAACTCCTATTTTGGGAAGTGTTTCACTCGGTCCAGCAAGTTCACAGCGGGGAGAGGCCGTTCACCTGCTCCATCTGTGGGAAGGGATTCACTCACCCATCCCAGCTGCTGAGACACCAGCGAGTTCACACTGGGGAGAGACAGTTTAAATGTTCTGACTGTGGGAAGAGCTCTAAAAGCTTCTGGGAGCCGAAGGCACACCAGCGAGTTCACACCTTGAGAGGCCATTCACCTGCTGAATGTGGAAGGCGATTCAGTCGCTCATCTAACTTACTGACGCACCAGAAAGTTCGTAATGGGGAGAATCCGTTCACTGCTCTGTATGTGGAAAGGGATTCAATCGATCATCCCATTTACTGACACACCAGCACAGTCACACCGGAAAGAGACTGTTTAGATACTTCACGTGTGGGAAGGGATTCACTCCTTTGCCCCACCTGTTCACACTCCAGAGTGTCCACATTGAGAACAGTTGCTTTAAATACTCTGACAGTGAGAAAAGCTTTTCAAGTTCAAAGCAGCTGATGCACGATCAGCGCACTGATACTGGAGAGAGGCTGATTCAATATCCTGTGTGTGGGAAGAAATTCACCCCACCTGCTGAGACTCCAGTGAGTTCACATGTTACTGCAGGGGTTTGGATTCTGTTATTAATCACATCCAGGACAGAACCAAGGCAGAGGGCCCGTGCACTGGGGTTTCTGTGTGAATTATTGATGAATTCTCTCTCAATGGGGTCACAGAAACTCATTCTCCATTCACTAATTGGGGCTTCCAATGTTCCCCAGCATGCCCCGCGGGGGAGAATGTGCCCCATTCAGACTGGAGGAGCCCAGTGCGCAGGCGCAGTGCGCGCCTGTATTTGGAGCATGCGCAGTGTCACTGTGATCAGAGCCAGGTGAGTGCAGGGAGCGGGCGTCAGCGGCAGTCACGGATTTTGCGCCGATTACGAATCAGCGGGGCGCAGGGAGTTAACACACACGGCGGGTGAGCTTCATAAACACCTGGTGTAGGCCGCAAGCCCCGAATGAGAACCTACAGGTTCCGTGTTTGCAGCTCGGAGGCTTTTTCCCAGGAACTAGGCCCGGGTTAACGGCGGCCATCTTTGTAAAGGAGCGCTGAGGGTTTTTGCGTCGCCATCTAGCTTCAACGCACTGCAGTCACTAGGGGGCGTGGCTTCACGGTTCAAGTGAGTGCAGAACTGAACCCAGCCAGAGTCAGCACCTTCAGGGGAGGAGAGGGAAGGGAACCAGTGAGTGTACAACTGAACCCAGCCAGAGTCAGCACCTTCAGGGGAGGAGAGGGAAGGGAACCAGTGAGTGTACAACTGAACCCAGCCAGAGTCAGCACCTTCAGGGGAGGAGAGGGAAGGGAACCAGTGAGTGTAGAACTGAACCCAGCCAGAGTCAGCACCTTCAGGGGAGGAGAGGGAGGGGAACCAGTGAGTGTAGAACTGAACCCAGCCAGAGTCAGCACCTACAGGGGAGGAGAGGGAGGGGAACCAGTGAGTGTAGGACTGAAATTAGCCAGAGTCAGCACCTTCAGGGGAGGAGAGGGAGGGGAACCAGTGAGTGTAGAACTGAACCCAGCCAGAGTCAGCACCTTCAGGGGAGGAGAGGGAGGGAACCAGTGAGTGTAGGACTGAACCCAGCCAGAGTCAGCACCTTCAGGGGAGGAGAGGGAGGGGAACCAGTGAGTATGGAACTGAACCCAGCCAGAGTCAGCACCTTCAGGGGAGGAGAGGGAGGGGAACCAGTGAGTGAACTGAACCCAGCCAGAGTCAGCACCTTCATAGAGTCATGACGGCACAGAGGAGGCCATTCGGCCCATCGAGTCCGTGCCGGCTCTCTGTACAGCAATCCAGTCAGTCCCATTCCCCCGCTCTATCCACGTAGCCCTGCAAGTTTATTTCCCTCAAGTGCCTATCCAGTCTCCCCTTGAAAACATTGAGTGTCTCCGCTTCCACCATCGACAGCGATTTCCAGGTCATCACCACTCGCTGTGTAAAAAAGTTTTTCCTCACATCCCCTTGTAGCTCTTGCCCAAAACCTAAATCTGTGCCCTCTAGTCCTTGTACCATCAACTAGTGGGAACAGCCTTTCCCCGTCTAGCCTATCCTAACCCGTCATAATCTTGTACACCTCTATCAAATCACCCCTCAACCTCCTTTGCTTTAATGACAACAAATCCAGCTTCTCCAACCTGTCCTTGTAACTAAGATCCCCCATCCCCAGAACCATTCTGGTAAATCTCCTCTGCACCCTCTCAAGGGCCTTCACATCCTTCCTAAAGTGTGGTGACCAGAACTGGACGCAATACTCCAGTTTTGGCCTAACCAGCGCTTTATAAAGGTTCAGCATAACTTCTCTACTTTTGTACTCAATACCTCTATTTATGAAGCCCAAGATCCCATATGCTTTGTTAACCACTCTCTCAATATGTCCTGCCTCCTTCAGGGACCTATGCACATTAACTCCCAGGTCCCTCTGTCACTGCACACTCTTTAAAACTGTGCCATTAAGTGGATATTGCCTCTCCCTGTTCCTTCTGCCAAAATGCATCACCTCACACTTCTCTGTATTAAATTCCATCTGCCACTTGTCTGCCCATTCTGCTAGCCTTTCTATGTCATGTTGCAGTCGATTGGTATCATCCTCACATTGACACACCCCCAAGTTTGGTGTCATTGGCAAATTTAGAAATTCTACCCTGTATTCCAATATCCAGGTCATTCATATATATCAAAAAAAGCAGTGGCCCCATCACAGACCCTTGGGGAACACCACTGTCCACCATCCTCTAGTCTGAAAAACAGCCATTTACCACAACTCACTGTTTTCTGTCCTTAAGCCAATTCCTTATCCAATCTGCCACTGACCCACCTATTCCATGAGCCTCAATTTTGTGAACAATTCTTCTATGTGGTACTTTGTCAAACGCCTTCCGAAAATCCATGTAAACAACATCCACTGCATTCCCTTCATCATTCCTCCCTGTTACTTGATCAAAAAATTCAATTAGATTAGTCAAACACGATCTGCCTTTACAAACCCGTGTTGGCTCTCCTTAATTAGCTTCAACCTCTCCAAATGCACTTTAATTTTTTTCCTTGATTATTGTTTCTGAAACTTTACCGACCACTGATGTTAAACTGACCGGCCTGTAGTTACTAGGATTTTCCTCACACCCTTTCTTCAACAATGGTGTCGCATTTGCCACGAGGGAAGATTGGAAAATTGTGGCAAGCCCTTCCGCTATCTCCTTCCCCAATTCCCTTAGCAACCAGGGATGCAAGCGATCTGGTATTTGATTCAAACTCTCCACACTTCGGATTTCTCACCATCTCTCCTGAAGGCGCTGGTAACAGCAGAGCATACAGTTAACATCCCACACAATTGTAACAGAAGAGCCCGAGACCTGGGCCCCCCTTCTACAGTCCCAGGGTTGGAATCCCCATGTACAGTCCCAGGGTTGGAATCCCCATGTACAGTCCCAGGGTTGGAATCCCCATGTACAGTCCCAGGGTTGGAATCCCCATGTACAGTCCCAGGGCTAGAATCCCCATGTACAGTCCCAGGGTTAGAATCCCCATGTACAGTCCCAGGGTTGGAATCCCCATGTACAGTCCCAGGGTTAGAATCCCCATGTACAGTCCCAGGGTTGGAATCCCCATGTACAGTCCCAGGGTTGGAATCCCCTTCTACAGTCCCAGGGTTAGAATCCCCATGTACAGTCCCAGGGTTAGAATCCCCATGTACAGTCCCAGGGTTAGAATCCCGATGTACAGTCCCAGGGTTCGAATCCCCATGTACAGGCCCTGGGTTAGAATCCCCATGTACAGTCCCAGGGTTAGAATCCCCATGTACAGTCCCAGGGTTAGAATCCCCATGTACAGTCCCAGGGTTAGAATCCCCATGTACAGTCCCTGGGTTAGAATCCCCATGTACAGTCCCAGGGTTAGAATCCCCATGTACAGTCCCAGGGTTAGAATCCCCATGTACAGTCCCAGGGTTAGAATCCCCATGTACAGTCCCAGGGTTAGAATCCCCATGTACAGTCCCAGGGTTGGAATCCCCTTCTACAGTCCCAGGGTTAGAATCCCCATGTACAGTCCCAGGGTTAGAATCCCCATGTACAGTCCCAGGGTTAGAATCCCGATGTACAGTCCCAGGGTTAGAATCCCCATGTACAGTCCCTGGGTTAGAATCCCCATGTACAGTCCCAGGGTTAGAATCCCCATGTACAGTCCCAGGGTTAGAATCCCCATGTACAGTCCCAGGGTTAGAATCCCCATGTACAGTCCCTGGGTTAGAATCCCCATGTACAGTCCCAGGGTTAGAATCCCCATGTACAGTCCCAGGGTTAGAATCCCCATGTACAGTCCCAGGGTTAGAATCCCCATGTACAGTCCCAGGGTTAGAATCCCCATGTACAGTCCCAGGGATGGAATCCCCATGTACAGTTCCAGGGTTAGAATCCCCATGTAGAGTCCCAGGGTTAGAATCCCCATGTACAGTCCCAGGGTTAGAATCCCCATGTACAGTCCCAGGGTTAGAATCCCCATGTACAGTCCCAGGGTTGGAATCCCCATGTACAGTCCCAGGGTTGGAATCCCCATGTACAGTCCCAGGGTTAGAATCCCCATGTACAGTCCCAGGGTTAGAATCCCCATGTACAGTCCCAGGGTTAGAATCCCCATGTACAGTCCCAGGGTTAGAATCCCCATGTACAGTCCCAGGGTTAGAATCCCCATGTACAGTCCCAGGGTTTGACTCCCCATGTACAGTCCCAGGGTTAGAATCCCCATGTACAGTCCCAGGGTAGGAATCCCCATGTACAGTCCCAGGGTTAGAATCCCCATGTACAGTCCCAGGGTTAGAATCCCCATGTACAGTCCCAGGGTTAGAATCCCCTTGTACAGTCCCAGGGTAGGAATCCCAATGTACAGTCCCAGGGTTAGAATCCCCATGTACAGTCCCAGGGTTGGAATCCCCATGTACAGTCCCAGGGTTAGAATCCCCATGTGCAGTCCCAGGGTTAGAATCCCCATGTACAGTCCCAGGGTTGGAATCCCCATGCACAGTCCCAGGGTTAGAATCCCCATGTACAGTCCCAGGGTTGGAATCCCGATGTACAGTCCCAGGGTTAGAATCCCCATGTACAGTCCCTGGGTTAGAATCCCCATGTACAGTCCCAGGGTTAGAATCCCCATGTACAGTCCCAGGGTTAGAATCCCCATGTACAGTCCCAGGGTTAGAATCCCCATGTACAGTCCCTGGGTTAGAATCCCCATGTACAGTCCCAGGGTTAGAATCCCCATGTACAGTCCCAGGGTTAGAATCCCCATGTACAGTCCCAGGGTTAGAATCCCCATGTACAGTCCCAGGGTTAGAATCCCCATGTACAGTCCCAGGGATGGAATCCCCATGTACAGTTCCAGGGTTGGAATCCCCATGTACAGTCCCAGGGTTAGAATCCCCATGTACAGTCCCAGGGTTAGAATCCCCATGTACAGTCCCAGGGTTGGAATCCCCATGTACAGTCCCAGGGTTGGAATCCCCATGTACAGTCCCAGGGTTAGAATCCCCATGTACAGTCCCAGGGTTAGAATCCCCATGTACAGTCCCAGGGTTAGAATCCCCATGTACAGTCCCAGGGTTAGAATCCCCATGTACAGTCCCAGGGTTAGAATCCCCATGTACAGTCCCAGGGTTTGACTCCCCATGTACAGTCCCAGGGTTAGAATCCCCATGTACAGTCCCAGGGTAGGAATCCCCATGTACAGTCCCAGGGTTGGAATCCCCATGTACAGTCCCAGGGTTAGAATCCCCATGTACAGTCCCAGGGTTAGAATCCCCATGTACAGTCCCAGGGTTAGAATCCCCATGTACAGTCCCAGGGTTAGAATCCCCATGTACAGTCCCAGGGTTAGAATCCCCATGTACAGTCCCAGGGTTTGACTCCCCATGTACAGTCCCAGGGTTAGAATCCCCATGTACAGTCCCAGGGTAGGAATCCCCATGTACAGTCCCAGGGTTAGAATCCCCATGTACAGTCCCAGGGTTAGAATCCCCATGTACAGTCCCAGGGTTAGAATCCCCTTGTACAGTCCCAGGGTAGGAATCCCAATGTACAGTCCCAGGGTTAGAATCCCCATGTACAGTCCCAGGGTTGGAATCCCCATGTACAGTCCCAGGGTTAGAATCCCCATGTGCAGTCCCAGGGTTAGAATCCCCATGTACAGTCCCAGGGTTGGAATCCCCATGCACAGTCCCAGGGTTAGAATCCCCATGTACAGTCCCAGGGTTGGAATCCCCATGTACAGTCCCAGGATTGGAATCCCCATGTACAGTCCCAGGGTTGGAATCCCCATGTACAGTCCCAGGGTTGGAATCCCCATGTACAGTCCCAGGATTGGAATCCCCATGTACAGTCCCAGGGTTGGAATCCCCATGTACAGTCCCAGGGTTGGAATCCCCATGTACAGTACCAGGGTTAGAATCCCCATGTACAGTCCCAGGGTTAGAATCCCCATGTACAGTCCCAGGGGTAGAATCCCCATGTACAGTCCCAGGGTTGGAATCCCTCAGCAACACCAAGTGCGGGTCTCAGGCCCCGAGTCAGAGCCGGCGGATGTGCGGCCAGGGCCCCGGCACCATTAACCCCAGGGTGCAGCACCTGCCCCAGACAAGAAACACAACAACTTGCATTTACACAGCAGAGGGAGCAATTCAGAGCCGGTTAGCATCAGGGTGGGTGGTGGATGTGGACCTCGGCCCCTGGACTCCTGTGTCGGGCTTTCTTGTTGCATCAGTTTGAGCTGGAGTGGAGAGGGGGGAGAAGCTGCTGGGTTTAACCCCCAGTACTTCTGAGCCCAGTGGGACCCAACAATTTCCAATGTGGGACTGTGAAGGGAGGTGGATTCTGGGGGAGATTAAGTTGCTAAACAGACCCTGTCCGTACAGTGTAAAAGATTATCGTTTTCGGAACAAGTATTTTTGTAGAGGCTTTCAATCCATTTTCTGTATACAGATTTTTTTAATTCATTCGATGTGGGTGTCACTAGCAAGGCCAGCATATATTGCCAGTCCCCAGTTGCCCGTTGAGAAGGTGATGCTGGGCCTTCTTGAACCTCTGCAGTCCGTGTGGTGAAGGTACTCTCAGAATGCTGTTAGGTGAGGAGTTCCAGGATTTTCACCCAGCGACGATGTAGGAACGGCGATATATGCCCAAGTCAGGATAGTGTGTGACTTGGAGGGGAACTGGGAGGTGATGGTGTTCCCATGCACCTGCTGCCCTTGTCCTTCTAGGTGGTGGAGGTCGCGTGTTTGGGAGGTGCTGTCAAAGTTCAGTCGAGTTACAGATGTATAAAGTCGCTCTCCTTCACCCCTCCCCCTCCCACCTCGCTCTCTCTCCTCCCCTAGAGGCCAGAGTCTTGTGTAGGCCCAGACTGGGTGGCGGGTTCCCTTCCCTGAAGGACATTAGTGAACCAGTTGGGTTTTTACGACAATCCGGCAGCTTTCATGGTCACTTTTTTCTCGTGCCGGCCCTACAAATTCCCAGATTCATTCAGCTCAATTTCACAACCTGCCTTTGTGTTTTTGTGAGTTCTCTCTCACCCTCCCTTTGTCCTGTTTCAAATTCATTTTACAGGGTGTTCGAAGGGGAGGATTTGCAGACGGGAAACTCAAGCCAACCATTACTTCAAGATCTGACAGAGTCGCTCAATTCATCAGGACCTTTGAACATGGAAGCAGAAAGCACCGTTCAGAGCGGGGAGAAACCGTACACATGTTCTGTGTGTGGACGAGGCTTCAGCCAATCCTCTAGCCTGTCGAGACACAGGCGCAGTCACACCGGGGAGAAACCGTGTAAATGTGGGGACTGTGGGAAGCGATTCGACTACCCGTGTGAGCTGGAAACTCATCGACGAGTTCACACTGGGGAGAAGCCGTTCACCTGCTCCGTGTTTGGGAAGGGATTCGCTCAGTCATCCGCCCTGCTGCAGCACCAGAGAGTTCACACCGGGGAGAGGCCGTTCACCTGCTCTGAGTGTGGGAAGGGATTCGCGTGTTCATCCCGCCTGCTGAGACACCAGCGAGTTCACACTGACGAGAGACCTTTTAAATGCCCGGACTGCGGGAAGTGCTATAAAAGTTCCGGGGAACTGATGTACCATCAACGTGTTCACACTGACGAGAGACCGTTCAGGTGCTTTCACTGCGGGACTGGGTTCAGGCGATCATCTGACCTCACTGTACACCAGCGCATTCACACCGGGGAAAGGCCGTTCATCTGCTCTCAGTGTGGGAAGGGATACACTCGGTCATCCCACCTGCTGACACACCAGCGAGTTCACACTGGGGAGAGACCGTTCACCTGCTCCGTGTGTGGGAAGGGATTCACTCGGTCATCCCACCTGCTGACACACCAGCGAGTTCACAAGTGACTGCAGGGGTTGGATTCTGCTGTTATTGCTGCTGTTAATTACATCCCAGACTGAATTGTGTTCACACTGACAGTTGAAGTTTGTTTCTGCTGATGTTAAACTCCAGCCCAGTTACAGGGGTTATTAATATTCTGGATATATGTCAATTAAATCAGCTTTGCTTCAAACACATTGTTGTGGATTTTTGTCGTTCCCACCTGAGTGTTTAGCATCACCTGGCTGGAGCTCAGAAAGGACAATCTGGGGGGAGGATCGTACAGCGGGAACAGAACTACAGCCTGGACACAGTCCTTCAGGGCCACACTGAGAGGGGCAAACGGCACTTTGGTCTTTCTCGTCTCTCTTCACTGACAGCAATGTCCCCGTGCAGGTTAATCTTGAGGCCTGTAAGGAATGTGTCCCAGCCGCTCTCTCCCATGGGTCACAGCTCCTGGGCACGGAACAGAAGGCTCCTTTACAACTGTGTTTAGAGTCAGGAAGAACAACGGTGAATGCTGGAAACGTGCTGTCAAATCAGAGATTGGTGTCAAACTGCGATCTGTTCCTGACTGAAAGTGAAACGGCAGGGTTAAGTTTCCAGTCTAAAAATGACTGGTAATTATTCCACGAAGATTTAATATGTGTGTGAGACAGTCCTGAGTCTACCATTTTAAGGCAGTTGTTAGCTAATTTAAAATAAACCCATTTAAAATAAATTGGTTGAAGTCTGCATTAAAATAGCAGAGGGAGGAGTTCACAGGAGCCTGTTAACTGCTGGTACAATTATACAACAGACATTTGATCTCCAGATAAAGAAGGACCTGCAGCGTGTTTCCAGGAATTCCCTGTTTTATTGATGTGTGCATGTTAGACACCAGGATAACTAAAAATACACGACCCAGAACATCCACGGGGTGCGATCCCGACAGTTACTCTGGGATCACTCCCGCTGTGGAACTCCAGCACTGACCCTGCTGAAGGTTGTAGGCTCAGGGAGTGGGGCCTCCAGGAGTGGACTGTGAGAAAGCTGGGTTTCAGTATCCTGACACATATATGGTGAGGAACCAGAGGAATCCTTACGAAGGAGCTGTCTGGGGTTTAACCTGTCAGTGTAGGTCTAGGGGTGAATGATGCCTGACTCCCCGAACTGTCTCACATTGAACCCAGTTCAGATCAAGATGGATTCAGTTTACAGGAGAATAGGGAGAAATATCACCCGCAATGGAGGGAGATGAAAGCAGCCATTAGAGAAGCTCAGAGATCTTTGGAAAAGCTGATGGTGCCCAATTGTGGGAATAACAGCAAAAGCTTTTCCAGCTACGTCAGGAGTCAGTGGACCGTTAAAGATGGTTTCACATCATTCTCCACTCCTGTGGGTGATGCTCAGATTCCAGCTGTGGGATGTGCCTTCAATCTGTGCCCTCTGGTTATCGACCCTTCAGTCACTGGCAACAGTTTCTCTTTATTTACTCTATCTAAACCCTTCGTGATTTTAAACAACTCTCTCAAATCTCCTCTTGGGCTTCTCTGCTCGAAGGAGAACAACCGCAGGGGAGTCAAACTCATTTTACTTGGTGGGCCTGACCCGATATCCTGGCACTAGACCCTATCTCTGTTTATATTACACTAGACCCTGTCTCTGATTATATTACACTAGACCCTGTCTCTGATTATATTACACTGGACCCTGTCTCTGTTTATATTACACTAGAACCTGTCTCTGTTTATATTACACTAGACCCTGTCTCTGTTTATATTACACTAGACCCTGTCTCTGTTTGTATTACACTAGACCCTGTCTCTGTTTATATTACGCTAGACCCTGTCTCTGTTTATATTACACTAGACCCTGTCTCTGTTTATATTACACTCGACCCTGTCTCAGTTTATATTACACTAGACCCTGTCTCTGTTTATATTACACTGGACACTGTCTCTGTTTATATTACACTAGACCCTGTCTCTGTTTATATTATACTAGACCCTGTCTCTGATTATATTACACTAGACCCTGTCTCTGATTATATTACACTAGACCCTGTCTCTGTTTATATTACACTGGACCCTGTCTCTGTTTATATTACACTAGAACCTGTCTCTGTTTATATTACACTAGACCCTGTCTCTGTTTATATTACACTAGACCCTGTCTCTGTTTATATTAAACTCGACCCTGTCTCAGTTTATATTACACTAGACCCTGTCTCTGTTTATATTACACTGGACACTGTCTCTGTTTATATTACACTAGACCCTGTCTCTGTTTATATCACACTAGACCCTGTCTCAGTTTTTTTACACTAGACCCTGTCTCTGTTTTTTTTTCACTAGACCCTGTCTCAGTTTATATTACACTAGACCCTGTCTCTGTTTATATTACACTAGACCCTGTCTCTGTTTATATCACACTAGACCCTGTCTCAGTTTTTTTACACTAGACCCTGTCTCTGTTTATATTACAGTAGACCCTGTCTCTGTTTGTATTATACTAGACCCTGTCTCTGTTTATATTACACTAGACCCTGTCTCTGTATTATATTACACTAGACCCTGTCTCAGTTTATATTACACTAGACCCGGTCTCTGTTTATATTATAGTAGACCCTGTCTCTGTTTGTATTACACTCGACCCTGTCTATGTTTATATTACACTAGACCCTATCTCTGTTTGTATTACACTAGACCCTGTCTTGGTTTATATTAGACGAGACAGTGTCTCTGTTTATATTGCACTAGGCCCTGTCTCTGTTTATATTACACTAGACCCTGTCTCTGTTTATATTACACTGGGCACTGTCTCTGTTTATATTACACTAGACCCTGTCTCTGTTTATATTACACTAGACCCTGTCTCTGTTTATATTACACTAGACCCTGTCTCTGTTTATATTACACTAGACCCTTTCTCAGTTTTTTTACACTGGACCCTGTCTCTGTTTTTTTTTCACTGGACACTGTCTCAGTTTATATTACACTAGACCCTGTCTCTGTTTATATTACACTAGACCCTGTCTCTGTTTATATTACAGTAGACCCTGTCTCTGTTTGTATTACACTAGACCCTGTCTCTGTTTACTAGTCTATGTCTGAGTTATTAATGCACTCACTCCCACACACACGACAGACAGAAATTAATTAATATAAATAAAGACAATATATTTGAGTGGATGGGAGGATGCAATCATTTTTTGGTTTGAAGCATCGGTCTAGTCTTGTTAATAACTGTCAGAAGCTGTGTGCAATGTCTAATTGATGTGGGATTATGTGGGTAATATCTGTGTTGAAAGGACGGGGTGAACCTTGTAACAATCCCCCAGAGA
This sequence comes from Squalus acanthias, assembly GCA_030390025.1. Taxonomy (NCBI): domain Eukaryota; kingdom Metazoa; phylum Chordata; class Chondrichthyes; order Squaliformes; family Squalidae; genus Squalus; species Squalus acanthias. The sequence continues at coordinate 252,176 of JASTWF010000576.1, read as the reverse complement.
TGAGCTGGGATTGAGGGACAGGACTGAAGGTGAGCAATAGTGCCCTGCACTTTGTACTAATTAGTGACAGACTCTGTGTGTTAAAGTTTACTAATTCACACTTGTGTTGTGCTGTGCCGATTGCTCCCAGTTTGTGAATGTTCAGGATTGTTTTTGTTGCAGTATTTTCTATTGAGCTTTGGCGGGACCCACTGATTGGGTGAGACAGAGCCTGGAACCGTGACCTCACAGCACCGCCGGATGGGCGGCCGCAGGGTCCTAATGCCCACCAAGTTCACGTGCTCTCAGCGGGTTCAGAGCAACAACTGAAAAGAGCCTCACAATGTGTTTGCTGTGTGTGTGTGCACAAAGCTCATCATTCTTAATGTGTGCAAGCACATTCCACAGAGATAAATCATTATCTTCAGCTTTTATTGATCAGCATTTTATTTCCTTTATTCACAGTGTAACTTCAGAGCGTTGAATCCCTTTAACATTTATTGAGAACCCATTGTCTTGTGGGCTCTTGTTTAGAAAGTGATGTCACAATGACCATTCCGTTGCCAAGGTGATCCTGTCTGTCCGCAGTATTCAGTGGGAAAGGGGATTAAATCACACCGAGGATAATGAGCAGCCACCCACCAGTCTCTGCACTTTATTGTCCAGTGATCACCTCACCATCACACAGAAGCTCCTGATATAAACCTCCAGTGTGTGATGATCGGTGCAAGTGATGGTAAAAATGAAACTGTACCTGGACCTGACATCGATCAAACACTCCCAGGGCAGGTACAGCACGGGTTAGATACAGAGTGCAGCTCCCTCCACACTGTCAGGAAGGGACAGAAGGTATGGAGTAAAAGGTAAAGTGTTAAAAAAGGAAAAAGCAGGAACTAAGTGTCACAAAACATATTTGAAAGTTCTTTATCTGAATGCACGTAGCATTCGTAACAAAATGGACGAGTTAACGGCACAAATAACTACGTATGGTTATGATCTTGTGGCCATTACAGAAACATGGTTGCAGGGTGACAACGACTGGGAATTAAATATGCCAGGGTATTTAACAATCAGGAAGGACAGGCAGGAAGGAAGGGGAGGTGGGGTGTCTATGTTAATAAAGGAAGGAATCACTGTAATACTGAGAAATGATATTGGGTCAAAGGATCAGGATAATGAAACAGTTTGGGTGGAGATAAGGAATAATAAGGGGGAAAAAACACTAGTGGGAGTAGTATATAGGCCTCCTAATAGTTGCAACTCTGCTGGAAGAAGTCTTAATCAGGAAATAGTTGGGGCATGTAATAAGGGAACAGCTATAATTATGGGGGATTTTAACTATCATATTAACTGGACAAATCAAATTGGGCAGGGCAGCCTTGAGGAAGAGTTTATTGAGTGTATTAGGGATGGATTTCTTGAGCAGTATGTAACTGATCCTACAAGGGGGCAAGCAACCTTGGACCTGGTCCTGTGTAATGAGTCAGGATAAATTAATAATGTCCTAGTTAAGGATCCCCTTGGAATGAGTGACCATAACATGGTTGAATTCCATATCCAATTAGAGGATGAGAAGGTTGGTTCTCAAACAAGCGTATTGAGCTTGAATAAAGGAGACTATGATGGTATGAGAGCGGAATTGATTAAAGTGAACTGGGAAAATAGATTAAAGGGTAAGACGGTACATGAGCAGTGGTGTTCATTTAAGGAGTTATTTTACAACTTTCAAAAAATATATATTCCACTGAGGAAAAAAGGGTGTAAACGAAATGACAGCCATCCGTGGCTAAGTAAAGAAATTAAGGATAGTATCCGACTAAAAACAAGGACATAAAAGGTAGCCAAACTTCGTGGGAGGATAGAAGATTGGGAAGTATTCAAAAGACAGCAAAAAGTAACTAAAGGATTGATTAAGAAAGGGAAGATAGATTATGAAAATAAATTAGCAAAAAATATAAAAACAGATAGCAAGAGTTTCTATAGTTATATAAAAAGAAAAAGGGTGGTTAAGGCAAACGTAGGTCCCTTAGAGGATGAGACCGGGAAATTAATGGTGGGAAACATGGAGATGGCAAAAATGCTGAACAAATATTTTGGTTCAGTCTTTACAGTAGAGGACACTAAGAATATCCCAACACTGGACAGACAGGGGGCTCTAGGGGAGAAGGAGCTAAATACGATTAAAATCACTAAGGAATTGGTACTCAGTAAAATAATGGGACTCAAGGCGGATAAATCGCCTGGACCTGATGGTTTACATCCTAGGGTCTTGAGGGAAGTGGCAGTAGGGATTGTGGATGCTTTGGTAATAATTTTCCAAAATTCCCTGGACTCAGCAAAGGTCCCGGCAGATTGGAAAACTGCGAATGTAACACCCTTACTTAAAAAGGGTAGTAGGCAGAAGGCTGGAAATTATAGACCAGTTAGCCTAACATCTGTGGTGGGTAAAATTTTGGAGTCTATTATTAAGGAGACAGTAACGGAACATTTAGATAAACATAATTTAATAGGATAAAGTCAGCATGGCTTTATGAAGGAGAAGTCATGTCTGACAAATTTGCTTGAGTTCTTTGAGGACATAACGTACAGGGTGGATAAAGGGGAACCAGTGGACGTAGTGTATTTAGACTTCCAGAAGGCATTCGACAAGGTGCCACATAAAAGATTATTGCTCAAGATAAAAAATCACTGGATTGGGAGTAATATTCTGGCATGGGTGGAGGATTGGTTATCTAACAGGAAGCAGAGAGTTGGGATAAATGGTTCATTCTCGGACTGGCAACCAGCAGCCAGTGGTGTTCTGCAGGGGTCGGTGCTTGGTCCCCAACTCTTTACAATCTATATTAATGATTTGGAGGAGGGGACCAAGTGTAACATATCAAAGTTTGCAGATGATACAAAGATGGGAGGGAAAGTAGAAAGTGAGGAGGACATAAAAAACCTACAAGGGGATACAGACAGGCTGGGTGAGTGGGCGGAGATTTGGCAGATGCAATACAATATCGGAAAATGTGAGGTTATTCACTTTGGCAGGAAAAATCAGAGAGCAAGTTATTATCTTAATGGCGAGAAACTGGAAAGTACTGCAGTACAAAGGGATCTGGGGGTCTTGGTGCAAGAAAATCAAAAAGTTAGTATGCAGGTGCAGCAGGTGAACAAGAAGACCAACGGAATGTTGGCTTTTATTGCTAGGGGGATAGATTATAAAAACAGGGAGGTATTGCTGCAGTTATATAAGGTATTGGTGAGACCGCACCTGGAATACTGCATACAGTTTTGGTGTCCATACTTAAGAAAAGACATACTTGCTCTCGAGGCAGTACAAAGAAGGTTCACTCGGTTAATCCCCGGGATGAGGGGGTGGACATATGAGGAGAGGTTGAGTAGATTGAGACTCTACTCATTGGAGTTCAGAAGAATGAGAGGCGATCTTATTGAAACATATAAGATTGTGAAGGGGCTTGATCGGGTGGATGTGGTAAGGATGTTCCCAAGGATGGGTGAAATTAGAACTAGGGGGCATAATCTTAGAATAAGGGGCTGCTCTTTCAAAACTGAGATGAGGAGAAACTTCTTCACTCAGAGGGTAGTAGGTCTGTGGAATTTGCTGCCCCAGGAAGCTGTGAAATCTACATCATTAAATAAATTTAAAACAGAAATAGACAGTTTCCTAGAAGTAAAGGGAATTAGGGGTTACGGGGAGCGGGCAGGAAATTGGACATGAGGCTGAGTTCGGATCGGTCAAGGCCCTGTGGGTGGCGGAGCGGGCCCAGGGGCTGAGTGGTCGGGTCCTGCTCCTACTTCTTGTGTTCTTTAGATTTCAGGTTAGAATCAGATCAGCCATGATCTTATTGAATGGCAGAGCAGGCTCGAGGGGCCGATTGGCCTACTCCTGCTCCTATTTCTTATGTTCTCCAAACTGTGCCATCAAACTCTCCCAGGGCTGGTACAGCACGGGTTAGATACAGAGTAAAGCTCCCTCTACACTGTCCCATCAAACATTCCCAGGGCAGGTACAGCACGGGTCAGATACAGAGTAAAGCTCCCTCTCCACTGTCCCATCAAACACTCCCAGGGCAGGTACAGCACGGGTTAGATACCGAGTAAAGCTCCCTCTACACTGTCCCATCAAACACTCCCAGGGCAGGTACAGCACGGGTTAGATACAGAGTAAAGCTCCCTCTACACTGTCCCATCAAACACTCCCAGGGCAGGTACAGCACGGGTTAGATACAGAGAAAAGCTCCCTCTAAACTGTCCCGTCAAGCACTCCCAGGGCAGGTACAGCATGGGCTACATACAGAGTAAAGTTCCCTGAACACTATCCCATCAAACACTCCTCGGATAGGTACAGCACAGGTTAGATACAGAGTAAAGCTCCCTCTACACTGTCCCATCAAACACTCCCAGGGCAGGTACAGCACAAGTTAGATACAGAGTAAAGCTCCTTCTACACTGTCCCATCAAACACTCCCAGGGCAGGTACAGCACAAGTTAGATACAGAGTAAAGCTCCTTCTACACTGTCCCATCAAACACTCCCAGGGCAGGTACAGCACGGGTTAGATACACAGTAAATCTCCCTCTACACTGTCCCATCAAACACTCCCAGGGCAGGTGCAGCACAGGTTAGATACAGAGTAAAACTCCATCAACACGATCCCATCAAACACTCCCAGGGCTGATACAGCACGGGTTAGATGCAGAGTAAAGCTCCCTCTACACTGTCCTATCAAACACTCCCAGGGCAGGTACACGGACATGTTACCGATACCGTCGCTGGATACCAAGGCTAGGAGAGGCACTCTGGAAGGTTTGGGGAGCTGGGGCTTGTGCACGAGAGTAACTAAAGGTGTGAGAACTGAAATACTCTTGAGTTAGAAAAGAGAAAAGGCCCAAAAATCGAGCAGTCATTAACAGGACATCAATTCGTCTCCTCTTATCTTGGAGAAATTAAGGATTCGACCCACGGTGTGTTAGAAACAAAGTTAATCTATTTGACAGATATCAAAATATTAAACTCCAGCCCAGTTAGAGGGGTTATTAACATCAGCAGAAACAAACTCCAACTGTCATAATGAACATGGTTCAGTCCTGGATGGGCTTAACAGCAGCATTAACAGCAGAATCCAACCCCTGTTGTCACTTGTGAACTCGCTGGTGTCTCAGCAGGGTGGATGACTGAACGAATCCCTTCCCACATACGGAACAGGTGAACGGCCTCTCCCCAGTGTGAACTCGCTGGTGTGTCAGAAGATCCCTTGTGCTTTTAAAGCTCTTCTCACACTCAGAACATTTAAAAGGGCTCTTATCAGTGTGAACGCGTTGGCGTGACGTGAGGCTGGAGAAGTTAGTGAATCCCTTCCCACACACAGAGCAGGTGAACGGCTTCTCCCCAGTGTGAAGTCGCTCGTGTGTCAGCAGGTGGGATGATTGAGCGAATCTGTTCCCACACACAGAGCACGTGAACAGTCTCTCCCCAGTGTGACTGCGTTCATGAGCTTCCAGCTGGGATGGGTAATTGAATCCATTCCCACAGTCCCCACATTTCCACGGTTTCTCTGTGGTGCGGGTGTCCTCGTGTCTCTCCAGGTTGGACGATCAGTTGAAGCCTTGTCCACACACAGAACACGTGTACGGTTTCTCCCCGCTGTGAATGGTGCGATGTTTTTTCAGACTGTGTAACTGGTTAAAGCTCTTTCCACAGTCAGTGCACTGGAACACTCTCACTCGGGTGTGTGTGTCTCGGTGCTTTTCCAGTCACACTGATGTTTGAAATCTTTTCCCACAGACAAAACAGACAAACATTTCTCCTTCCACATTCAAAGGTCGATGATATTCAGGTCCTGATGAATCGAGTGACTCCGTCAGATCTTGAAATGATGTTTGGTTTGAGTTTCCTGTCTGTAAATCCTCCCCTTCTCACAGCCTGTAAAAGGAGTTTACAAAAGACATCACTAAATAGAGGATAGAAATTCAGAACAGACAATTCTAGTTTCTATGGAACATTCTTTCGTCTCTTGCTTCGTACAAAGCTGTAAATCTCCGTCCCACACACTCTCCCTCCTTCCTGTGCTAAAATCCAAACACATCGCACCATCTCCAACATACTGAAGGTGCTGACTCTGGCTGGGTTCAGTTCACTCACTGGTTCCCCTCCCTCTCCTCCCCTGAAGGTGCTGACTCTGGCTGGGTTCAGTTCACTCACTGGGTCCCTGAAGCCACGCCCGCTAGTGGCTCCTTTACAAAGATGGCCACGCATGCGTTGTACCGCTCGACGAAGCAAGATGGCGACATAAAAACCCTTAGAGCTCCTTTACAAAGATGGCCACCGTTAACCCGTGCCTATTTCCTGGGAAAAAGCCTCCGAGCTGCAAACACGCAACCTGGAGGTTCTCATTCGGGGCTTGCGGCCTACGCCAGGTGCTTATGAAGCTCACCCGCCGGGTGCCTTCCCTCCCTGCGCCCCGCTGATTCGTAATCGGTTCAAAAACCGCGTCTCCTAAATCGGCCCGCTCCCTGCCCTCGCATGGCTCTGATCATAGTGACACTGCGCATGCTCCAGCTACGGGCTAGCACTGCGCCTGCGCGGTCGGCTCCTAAAGTGTGAATAGGGCACATTCTGCCCGCGGGGCATGCTGGGGAACAGCACCGCCATTGAAAGTCCCAATTAGTGAATGGAGAATGAGTTTCTGTGATCCTATTGAGAGAAAATTCTTGAAGAATTCACACAGAAACCCAAGTGCACGGGTACTCTGTCATGGTTCAGTCCTGGATGTGATTAAGAACCGAATCCAAACCCCTGCAATCACATGTGAACTCACTGGAGTCTCAGCAGGTGGGGTGAATTTCTTCCCACACACAGGAAATTGAAACAACCTCTCTCCAGTATCAATGCGCTGATCGTGCATCAGCTGCTTTGAACTTTGAAAGCTTTTCTCACTGTCAGAGTATTTAAAGCAACTGTTCTCAATGTGGACACTCTGGAGTGTCAACAGTTGGGACAACGGAGTGAATCCCATCCCACACGTGAAGTATCTAAACGGTCTCTCTCCGATGTGACTGTGCTGGTGTGTCAGTAAATGGGATGATCGATTGAATCCCTTTCCACATACAGAGCAATGAACGGATTCTCCCCATTGCGAACAAGTGAGTTTGTCAGTTGGTGAGATGAGTTAGTAAATCTGTTTCCATGCTCAGTTGGTGAACGGCCTCTCCCCGGTGTGACTGTATCCATGATGTACCACCTCAGACGGGCAACTGAATGCGATCCTACAGTCCCCACATTTACACCGTTGATTCAGGTGGGTGCTCGAGTCTCACAGGCTAGACGATTTATTAAAGGTGGATCCACCCACAGAACACGTGTCCTGTTTCTCCCCGCTGTGATTGGTGCTTTTTCCTTCTATATCCAAAGGCTGATGATATTCAGATCCTGATGAATCGAGTGACTCTGTTGGATCTTGACACAATGTTTGGCTTGAGTTTCCCCACTGCAGATCCTCCCCTTCTAATACCCTGCAAATGGTGGTTACACATGCTGTTACTTTAAATACAGGATAGAAATTTAGTTCAGACAATTCTAGATTCTATAGAACATTCTGGCTCCTCCTGTCCCTCCTAAACTGCAAATTCGCCAATCTACACACTCTCCCTCCATCCTTACTGTCTAAAATCAACATTCAACACTCAATCTGGGATTTTGTTTCTCCCCTTTTCTCCAGAAGTTTCTGAATCTGGCTGGGTGGAATTCCACAGACATTAGTTAACCTCTAGTGCCTCACCATCAGCCGACTCAGTGATTCTCAGCAGGATTTCCACTGTGGTAGGCATCACAGCCGTGTCCAATCCTGCCCTCAATTGACATCCATACACTTCCCAGTTGAGGTCACTGGATCGCCATCAAGAGCAGGGGCACTGGCTGATTTTTACACTTAGCCCAGTGGTACTGAGCCCAATTATAACCCCTGAACTGCTGCCTTGGCTGAGAGCAACTAACAGACCAGATTAAGGATAGAACTTGGTTGCCTTCCCAGTCAGTGGTGCAGAGTGTTTTGAAGTGAGGGGGGCGGGGTGGGAGAGAGGGTTAGAACAGAATATTTTGAAACAAATGCTATTCCATCTTTAAATGAAAGCTTTGTCACACAGCAAAATTCTGAAATCTTTGAAAATTAACCAAGCAAGTTAAATGGATCGTCAAAAAACAGTGAGACATTGTTGAAAGGCTCAAGTCACTGAAATAGACAGCTTTTCAATCACTGTACAGAAGGGAGCAACTGTTAATGGGAACTCTCTTAGTGAAGTCTGCTGGCACTCCAAGATAAATGAGACTGTCCCTTTAAATATAAATGCGCAGAGAAAGGGGAGTCCTGTCTCTTTAAATATCTGCCCCATTCCACAGGCAGTGGGAGGAGGAACAGTCGGCAACAGGACATCAATTAGTCTCCTTTTGTCATGGAGAAATCAAATAGTCATACATAATATTTGTTATATATAAAGCTGATTTATTCAATATTTTATACAGAATATTAATCTCCATCCCAGGTATAGGAGTTATTAAGATCAGCAGAAACAGACTCTAACTGCTAGAATGAACATTTTTCAGTGTTCAACGCAATCCTCAGAAATGCTTAGCCATTCACGAATGTGACATTTCAATGGCGGGGTATTTACCCAGCATCCCCCGCGGGTGAGAATGTGCCGCACCCAGTCTATAAAAGCCCAGTGCGCAGGCGCTGGACCCGCATCACAGAGACGGAGGCGGCAGACCAGGTCGTTATCAACGGTAAGAAACGGCCCGACGGAGCGGAGTAATGGACCAGCGGGTGGGGAGGCTTCATAAACAGCTAGTGTAGGCCGCAAACCCCGAATAATAACCTGAAGGTCCCGCGTATGCAGCTTCGAGGCTTCTCCCGGTCACAGGCCCAGGATAACGGCCGCCATCTTGATTCAGTGAGTAGCAAAGCGCATGCGCGGCCATATTGTGAGAAACAAAAAGTGGGCGGGGCTTATTCTTAGGCAGTCCCTCGGAACCGAGGATGACTTCCTTCTACATTAAAAATGAGTTTGCAGGTGACTGATGAGTCCAATGCGGGACCTACAGTCTCTGTCACAGGTGGGGCAGACGGTGGTTGAAGGGGCAGGTGGGTGGGGTGCTTGGGTTGACGTGCGCTCCTTGCGCTTGGTTTCCGCTTGCTCCCGGCGAAGAGACTTGAGGTGTTCGGGGCCTTCCCGGATGCTTCTCCTCCAGAATCCCCATGTACAGGCCCAGGGTTAGAATCTCCATGTAATTCTGAGCTGTGAGCCTATACTGAAGGTGCTGTGTGATGGTGGGGTTCGGTCCCAGTCACTGTTTGCCCTCCAGTACCTTGCCGAGTGGTAATTCTGAGCTGTGAGCCTATACTGAAGGTGCTGTGTGATGGTGAGGTTCGGCCCCAGTCACTGTTTGCCCTCCAGTACCTTGCCGAGTGGTAATTCTGAGCTGTGAGCCTATACTGAAGGTGCTGTGTGATGGTGGGGTTCATACTGTGGGAGTTAAGTACGAACAGAATCCCAGAGTGTGAATGGGGATCACTGGAAAACACACACACACATGGAATCCCCATTCATACTGTGGGAGTTCAGTGTGTACAGAATCCCCAGAGTGTGAATGGGGATCACTGGAAACACACACACACACATGGAATCCCCATTCATACTGTGGGAGTTCAGTGTGTACAGAATCCCCAGAGTGTGAATGGGGATCACTGGAAACAACACACACACATGGAATCCCCATTCATACTGTGGGAGTTCAGTGTGTACAGAATCCCCAGAGTGTGAATGGGGATCACTGGAAACACACACACACACATGGAATCCCCATTCATACTGTGGGAGTTCAGTGTACAGAATCCCCAGAGTGTGAATGGGGATCACTGGAAACACACACACACATGGAATCCCCATTCATACTGTGGGAGTTCAGTGTGTACAGAATCCCCAGAGTGTGAATGGGGATCACTGGAAACACACACACACATGGAATCCCCATTCATACTGTGGGAGTTCAGTGTACAGAATCCCCAGAGTGTGAATGGGGATCACTGGAAACACACACACACATGGAATCCCCATTCATACTGTGGGAGTTCAGTGTGTACAGAATCCCCAGAGTGTGAATGGGGATCACTGGAAACACACACACACACATGGAATCCCCATTCATACTGTGGGAGTTCAGTGTGTACAGAATCCCCAGAGTGTGAATGGGGATCACTGGAAACACACACACACATGGAATCCCCATTCATACTGTGGGAGTTCAGTGTACAGAATCCCCAGAGTGTGAATGGGGATCACTGGAAACACACACACACACATGGAATCCCCATTCATACTGTGGGAGTTCAGTGTGTACAGAATCCCCAGAGTGTGAATGGGGATCACTGGAAACACACACACACACATGGAATCCCCATTCATACTGTGGGAGTTCAGTGTGTACAGAATCCCCAGAGTGTGAATGGGGATCACTGGAAACACACACACACACATGGAATCCCCATTCATACTGTGGGAGTTCAGTGTGTACAGAATCCCCAGAGTGTGAATGGGGATCACTGGAAACACACACACACATGGAATCCCCATTCATACTGTGGGAGTTCAGTGTGTACAGAATCCCCAGAGTGTGAATGGGGATCACTGGAAACACACACACACACATGGAATCCCCATTCATACTGTGGGAGTTCAGTGTGTACAGAATCCCCAGAGTGTGAATGGGGATCACTGGAAACACACACACACACATGGAATCCCCATTCATACTGTGGGAGTTCAGTGTGTACAGAATCCCCAGAGTGTGAATGGGGATCACTGGAAACACACACACACACATGGAATCCCCATTCATACTGTGGGAGTTCAGTGTGTACAGAATCCCCAGAGTGTGAATGGGGATCACTGGAAACACACACACACACAGGAATCCCCATTCATACTGTGGGAGTTCAGTGTACAGAATCCCCAGAGTGTGAATGGGGATCACTGGAAACACACACACACACATGGAATCCCCATTCATACTGTGGGAGTTCAGTGTGTACAGAATCCCCAGAGTGTGAATGGGGATCACTGGAAACACACACACACATGGAATCCCCATTCATACTGTGGGAGTTCAGGTGTACAGAATCCCCAGAGTGTGAATGGGGATCACTGGAAACACACACACACACATGGAATCCCCATTCATACTGTGGGAGTTCAGTGTGTACAGAATCCCCAGAGTGTGAATGGGGATCACTGGAAACACACACACACATGGAATCCCCATTCATACTGTGGGAGTTCAGTGTGTACAGAATCCCCAGAGTGTGAATGGGGATCACTGGAAACACACACACACATGGAATCCCCATTCATACTGTGGGAGTTCAGTGTGTACAGAATCCCCAGAGTGTGAATGGGGATCACTGGAAACACACACACACACATGGAATCCCCATTCATACTGTGGGAGTTCAGTGTACAGAATCCCCAGAGTGTGAATGGGGATCACTGGAAACACACACACACACATGGAATCCCCATTCATACTGTGGGAGTTCAGTGTGTACAGAATCCCCAGAGTGTGAATGGGGATCACTGGAAACACACACACACACATGGAATCCCCATTCATACTGTGGGAGTTCAGTGTGTACAGAATCCCCAGAGTGTGAATGGGGATCACTGGAAACACACACACACACATGGAATCCCCATTCATACTGTGGGAGTTCAGTGTGTACAGAATCCCCAGAGTGTGAATGGGGATCACTGGAAACACACACACACACATGGAATCCCCATTCATACTGTGGGAGTTCAGTGTGTACAGAATCCCCAGAGTGTGAATGGGGATCACTGGAAACACACACACACACATGGAATCCCCATTCATACTGTGGGAGTTCAGTGTGTACAGAATCCCCAGAGTGTGAATGGGGATCACTGGAAACACACACACACACAGGAATCCCCATTCATACTGTGGGAGTTCAGTGTGTACAGAATCCCCAGAGTGTGAATGGGGATCACTGGAAACACACACACACACATGGAATCCCCATTCATACTGTGGGAGTTCAGTGTGTACAGAATCCCCAGAGTGTGAATGGGGATCACTGGAAACACACACACACATGGAATCCCCATTCATACTGTGGGAGTTCAGTGTGTACAGAATCCCCAGAGTGTGAATGGGGATCACTGGAAACAACACACACACATGGAATCCCCATTCATACTGTGGGAGTTCAGTGTACAGAATCCCCAGAGTGTGAATGGGGATCACTGGAAACACACACACACACATGGAATCCCCATTCATACTGTGGGAGTTCAGTGTGTACAGAATCCCCAGAGTGTGAATGGGGATCACTGGAAACACACACACATGGAATCCCCATTCATACTGTGGGAGTTCAGTGTGTACAGAATCCCCAGAGTGTGAATGGGGATCACTGGAAACACACACACACACATGGAATCCCCATTCATACTGTGGGAGTTCAGTGTGTACAGAATCCCCAGAGTGTGAATGGGGATCACTGGAAACACACACACACACATGGAATCCCCATTCATACTGTGGGAGTTCAGTGTGTACAGAATCCCCAGAGTGTGAATGGGGATCACTGGAAACACACACACACACATGGAATCCCCATTCATACTGTGGGAGTTCAGTGTGTACAGAATCCCCAGAGTGTGAATGGGGATCACTGGAAACACACACACACACATGGAATCCCCATTCATACTGTGGGAGTTCAGTGTGTACAGAATCCCCAGAGTGTGAATGGGGATCACTGGAAACACACACACACACATGGAATCCCCATTCATACTGTGGGAGTTCAGTGTACAGAATCCCCAGAGTGTGAATGGGGATCACTGGAAACACACACACACACATGGAATCCCCATTCATACTGTGGGAGTTCAGTGTGTACAGAATCCCCAGAGTGTGAATGGGGATCACTGGAAACACACACACACATGGAATCCCCATTCATACTGTGGGAGTTCAGGTGTACAGAATCCCCAGAGTGTGAATGGGGATCACTGGAAACACACACACACACATGGAATCCCCATTCATACTGTGGGAGTTCAGTGTGTACAGAATCCCCAGAGTGTGAATGGGGATCACTGGAAACACACACACACACATGGAATCCCCATTCATACTGTGGGAGTTCAGTGTGTACAGAATCCCCAGAGTGTGAATGGGGATCACTGGAAACACACACACACATGGAATCCCCATTCATACTGTGGGAGTTCAGTGTGTACAGAATCCCCAGAGTGTGAATGGGGATCACTGGAAACACACACACACACAGGAATCCCCATTCATACTGTGGGAGTTCAGTGTACAGAATCCCCAGAGTGTGAATGGGGATCACTGGAAACACACACACACACAGGAATCCCCATTCATACTGTGGGAGTTCAGTGTGTACAGAATCCCCAGAGTGTGAATGGGGATCACTGGAAACACACACACATGGAATCCCCATTCATACTGTGGGAGTTCAGTGTGTACAGAATCCCCAGAGTGTGAATGGGGATCACTGGAAACACACACACACACATGGAATCCCCATTCATACTGTGGGAGTTCAGTGTGTACAGAATCCCCAGAGTGTGAATGGGGATCACTGGAAACAGACACACACACAGGAATCCCCATTCATACTGTGGGAGTTCAGTGTACAGAATCCCCAGAGTGTGAATGGGGATCACTGGAAACACACACACACACATGGAATCCCCATTCATACTGTGGGAGTTCAGTGTGTACAGAATCCCCAGAGTGTGAATGGGGATCACTGGAAACACACACACACACATGGAATCCCCATTCATACTGTGGGAGTTCAGTGTGTACAGAATCCCCAGAGTGTGAATGGGGATCACTGGAAACACACACACACACATGGAATCCCCATTCATACTGTGGGAGTTCAGTGTGTACAGAATCCCCAGAGTGTGAATGGGGATCACTGGAAACACACACACACACATGGAATCCCCATTCATACTGTGGGAGTTCAGTGTGTACAGAATCCCCAGAGTGTGAATGGGGATCACTGGAAACACACACACACACATGGAATCCCCATTCATACTGTGGGAGTTCAGTGTGTACAGAATCCCCAGAGTGTGAATGGGGATCACTGGAAACACACACACACATGGAATCCCCATTCATACTGTGGGAGTTCAGTGTGTACAGAATCCCCAGAGTGTGAATGGGGATCACTGGAAACACACACACACACATGGAATCCCCATTCATACTGTGGGAGTTCAGTGTACAGAATCCCCAGAGTGTGAATGGGGATCACTGGAAACACACACACACACATGGAATCCCCATTCATACTGTGGGAGTTCAGTGTGTACAGAATCCCCAGAGTGTGAATGGGGATCACTGGAAACACACACACACACATGGAATCCCCATTCATACTGTGGGAGTTCAGTGTACAGAATCCCCAGAGTGTGAATGGGGATCACTGGAAACACACACACACATGGAATCCCCATTCATACTGTGGGAGTTCAGTGTGTACAGAATCCCCAGAGTGTGAATGGGGATCACTGGAAACACACACACACACATGGAATCCCCATTCATACTGTGGGAGTTCAGTGTGTACAGAATCCCCAGAGTGTGAATGGGGATCACTGGAAACACACACACACACATGGAATCCCCATTCATACTGTGGGAGTTCAGTGTACAGAATCCCCAGAGTGTGAATGGGGATCACTGGAAACACACACACACACATGGAATCCCCATTCATACTGTGGGAGTTCAGTGTACAGAATCCCCAGAGTGTGAATGGGGATCACTGGAAACACACACACACACATGGAATCCCCATTCATACTGTGGGAGTTCAGTGTGTACAGAATCCCCAGAGTGTGAATGGGGATCACTGGAAACACACACACACATGGAATCCCCATTCATACTGTGGGAGTTCAGTGTGTACAGAATCCCCAGAGTGTGAATGGGGATCACTGGAAACACACACACACACATGGAATCCCCATTCATACTGTGGGAGTTCAGTGTGTACAGAATCCCCAGAGTGTGAATGGGGATCACTGGAAACACACACACACACATGGAATCCCCATTCATACTGTGGGAGTTCAGTGTGTACAGAATCCCCAGAGTGTGAATGGGGATCACTGGAAACACACACACACACATGGAATCCCCATTCATACTGTGGGAGTTCAGTGTACAGAATCCCCAGAGTGTGAATGGGGATCACTGGAAACACACACACACACATGGAATCCCCATTCATACTGTGGGAGTTCAGTGTACAGAATCCCCAGAGTGTGAATGGGGATCACTGGAAACACACACACACACATGGAATCCCCATTCATACTGTGGGAGTTCAGTGTACAGAATCCCCAGAGTGTGAATGGGGATCACTGGAAACACACACACACATGGAATCCCCATTCATACTGTGGGAGTTCAGTGTGTACAGAATCCCCAGAGTGTGAATGGGGATCACTGGAAACACACACACACACATGGAATCCCCATTCATACTGTGGGAGTTCAGTGTGTACAGAATCCCCAGAGTGTGAATGGGGATCACTGGAAACACACACACACATGGAATCCCCATTCATACTGTGGGAGTTCAGTGTGTACAGAATCCCCAGAGTGTGAATGGGGATCACTGGAAACACACACACACACATGGAATCCCCATTCATACTGTGGGAGTTCAGTGTGTACAGAATCCCCAGAGTGTGAATGGGGATCACTGGAAACACACACACACACATGGAATCCCCATTCATACTGTGGGAGTTCAGTGTACAGAATCCCCAGAGTGTGAATGGGGATCACTGGAAACACACACACACATGGAATCCCCATTCATACTGTGGGAGTTCAGTGTGTACAGAATCCCCAGAGTGTGAATGGGGATCACTGGAAACACACACACACACAGGAATCCCCATTCATACTGTGGGAGTTCAGTGTGTACAGAATCCCCAGAGTGTGAATGGGGATCACTGGAAACACACACACATGGAATCCCCATTCATACTGTGGGAGTTCAGTGTGTACAGAATCCCCAGAGTGTGAATGGGGATCACTGGAAACACACACACACACATGGAATCCCCATTCATACTGTGGGAGTTCAGTGTGTACAGAATCCCCAGAGTGTGAATGGGGATCACTGGAAACACACACACACACATGGAATCCCCATTCATACTGTGGGAGTTCAGTGTGTACAGAATCCCCAGAGTGTGAATGGGGATCACTGGAAACACACACACACACATGGAATCCCCATTCATACTGTGGGAGTTCAGTGTGTACAGAATCCCCAGAGTGTGAATGGGGATCACTGGAAACACACACACACACAGGAATCCCCATTCATACTGTGGGAGTTCAGTGTACAGAATCCCCAGAGTGTGAATGGGGATCACTGAAACACACACACACACAGGGAATCCCCATTCATACTGTGGGAGTTCAGTGTGTACAGAATCCCCAGAGTGTGAATGGGGATCACTGGAAACAACACACACACATGGAATCCCCATTCATACTGTGGGAGTTCAGGTGTACAGAATCCCCAGAGTGTGAATGGGGATCACTGGAAACACACACACACACATGGAATCCCCATTCATACTGTGGGAGTTCAGTGTGTACAGAATCCCCAGAGTGTGAATGGGGATCACTGGAAACACACACACACACATGGAATCCCCATTCATACTGTGGGAGTTCAGTGTGTACAGAATCCCCAGAGTGTGAATGGGGATCACTGGAAACATACACACACACATGGAATCCCCATTCATACTGTGGGAGTTCAGTGTACAGAATCCCCAGAGTGTGAATGGGGATCACTGGAAACACACACACACATGGAATCCCCATTCATACTGTGGGAGTTCAGTGTGTACAGAATCCCCAGAGTGTGAATGGGGATCACTGGAAACACACACACACATGGAATCCCCATTCATACTGTGGGAGTTCAGTGTGTACAGAATCCCCAGAGTGTGAATGGGGATCACTGGAAACACACACACACACATGGAATCCCCATTCATACTGTGGGAGTTCAGTGTGTACAGAATCCCCAGAGTGTGAATGGGGATCACTGGAAACACACACACACACATGGAATCCCCATTCATACTGTGGGAGTTCAGTGTGTACAGAATCCCCAGAGTGTGAATGGGGATCACTGGAAACACACACACACACATGGAATCCCCATTCATACTGTGGGAGTTCAGTGTACAGAATCCCCAGAGTGTGAATGGGGATCACTGGAAACACACACACACACAGGGAATCCCCATTCATACTGTGGGAGTTCAGTGTACAGAATCCCCAGAGTGTGAATGGGGATCACTGGAAACAACACACACACATGGAATCCCCATTCATACTGTGGGAGTTCAGTGTACAGAATCCCCAGAGTGTGAATGGGGATCACTGGAAACACACACACACATGGAATCCCCATTCATACTGTGGGAGTTCAGTGTGTACAGAATCCCCAGAGTGTGAATGGGGATCACTGGAAACACACACACACACACATGGAATCCCCATTCATACTGTGGGAGTTCAGTGTGTACAGAATCCCCAGAGTGTGAATGGGGATCACTGGAAACACACACACACATGGAATCCCCATTCATACTGTGGGAGTTCAGTGTGTACAGAATCCCCAGAGTGTGAATGGGGATCACTGGAAACACACACACACACATGGAATCCCCATTCATACTGTGGGAGTTCAGTGTGTACAGAATCCCCAGAGTGTGAATGGGGATCACTGGAAACACACACACACACATGGAATCCCCATTCATACTGTGGGAGTTCAGTGTACAGAATCCCCAGAGTGTGAATGGGGATCACTGGAAACACACACACACATGGAATCCCCATTCATACTGTGGGAGTTCAGTGTGTACAGAATCCCCAGAGTGTGAATGGGGATCACTGGAAACACACACACACACATGGAATCCCCATTCATACTGTGGGAGTTCAGTGTGTACAGAATCCCCAGAGTGTGAATGGGGATCACTGGAAACACACACACACACATGGAATCCCCATTCATACTGTGGGAGTTCAGTGTGTACAGAATCCCCAGAGTGTGAATGGGGATCACTGGAAACACACACACACACATGGAATCCCCATTCATACTGTGGGAGTTCAGTGTGTACAGAATCCCCAGAGTGTGAATGGGGATCACTGGAAACACACACACACACATGGAATCCCCATTCATACTGTGGGAGTTCAGTGTGTACAGAATCCCCAGAGTGTGAATGGGGATCACTGGAAACACACACACACATGGAATCCCCATTCATACTGTGGGAGTTCAGTGTGTACAGAATCCCCAGAGTGTGAATGGGGATCACTGGAAACACACACACACACAGGAATCCCCATTCATACTGTGGGAGTTCAGTGTGTACAGAATCCCCAGAGTGTGAATGGGGATCACTGGAAACACACACACATGGAATCCCCATTCATACTGTGGGAGTTCAGTGTGTACAGAATCCCCAGAGTGTGAATGGGGATCACTGGAAACACACACACACACACATGGAATCCCCATTCATACTGTGGGAGTTCAGTGTGTACAGAATCCCCAGAGTGTGAATGGGGATCACTGGAAACACACACACACACATGGAATCCCCATTCATACTGTGGGAGTTCAGTGTGTACAGAATCCCCAGAGTGTGAATGGGGATCACTGGAAACACACACACACACAGGAATCCCCATTCATACTGTGGGAGTTCAGTGTACAGAATCCCCAGAGTGTGAATGGGGATCACTGGAAACACACACACACACAGGGAATCCCCATTCATACTGTGGGAGTTCAGTGTGTACAGAATCCCCAGAGTGTGAATGGGGATCACTGGAAACAACACACACACATGGAATCCCCATTCATACTGTGGGAGTTCAGGTGTACAGAATCCCCAGAGTGTGAATGGGGATCACTGGAAACACACACACACACATGGAATCCCCATTCATACTGTGGGAGTTCAGTGTGTACAGAATCCCCAGAGTGTGAATGGGGATCACTGGAAACACACACACACACATGGAATCCCCATTCATACTGTGGGAGTTCAGTGTGTACAGAATCCCCAGAGTGTGAATGGGGATCACTGGAAACACACACACACACATGGAATCCCCATTCATACTGTGGGAGTTCAGTGTGTACAGAATCCCCAGAGTGTGAATGGGGATCACTGGAAACACACACACACACATGGAATCCCCATTCATACTGTGGGAGTTCAGTGTACAGAATCCCCAGAGTGTGAATGGGGATCACTGGAAACACACACACACACATGGAATCCCCATTCATACTGTGGGAGTTCAGTGTGTACAGAATCCCCAGAGTGTGAATGGGGATCACTGGAAACACACACACACACATGGAATCCCCATTCATACTGTGGGAGTTCAGTGTGTACAGAATCCCCAGAGTGTGAATGGGGATCACTGGAAACACACACACACACATGGAATCCCCATTCATACTGTGGGAGTTCAGTGTGTACAGAATCCCCAGAGTGTGAATGGGGATCACTGGAAACACACACACACATGGAATCCCCATTCATACTGTGGGAGTTCAGTGTGTACAGAATCCCCAGAGTGTGAATGGGGATCACTGGAAACACACACACACACATGGAATCCCCATTCATACTGTGGGAGTTCAGTGTACAGAATCCCCAGAGTGTGAATGGGGATCACTGGAAACACACACACACACAGGAATCCCCATTCATACTGTGGGAGTTCAGTGTACAGAATCCCCAGAGTGTGAATGGGGATCACTGGAAACAAACACACACACAGGAATCCCCATTCATACTGTGGGAGTTCAGTGTACAGAATCCCCAGAGTGTGAATGGGGATCACTGGAAACACACACACACACATGGAATCCCCATTCATACTGTGGGAGTTCAGTGTGTACAGAATCCCCAGAGTGTGAATGGGGATCACTGGAAACACACACACACATGGAATCCCCATTCATACTGTGGGAGTTCAGTGTGTACAGAATCCCCAGAGTGTGAATGGGGATCACTGGAAACACACACACACACATGGAATCCCCATTCATACTGTGGGAGTTCAGTGTGTACAGAATCCCCAGAGTGTGAATGGGGATCACTGGAAACACACACACACATGGAATCCCCATTCATACTGTGGGAGTTCAGTGTGTACAGAATCCCCAGAGTGTGAATGGGGATCACTGGAAACACACACACACACATGGAATCCCCATTCATACTGTGGGAGTTCAGTGTGTACAGAATCCCCAGAGTGTGAATGGGGATCACTGGAAACACACACACACACATGGAATCCCCATTCATACTGTGGGAGTTCAGTGTACAGAATCCCCAGAGTGTGAATGGGGATCACTGGAAACACACACACACACATGGAATCCCCATTCATACTGTGGGAGTTCAGTGTGTACAGAATCCCCAGAGTGTGAATGGGGATCACTGGAAACACACACACACACATGGAATCCCCATTCATACTGTGGGAGTTCAGTGTACAGAATCCCCAGAGTGTGAATGGGGATCACTGGAAACACACACACACATGGAATCCCCATTCATACTGTGGGAGTTCAGTGTGTACAGAATCCCCAGAGTGTGAATGGGGATCACTGGAAACACACACACACACATGGAATCCCCATTCATACTGTGGGAGTTCAGTGTGTACAGAATCCCCAGAGTGTGAATGGGGATCACTGGAAACACACACACACATGGAATCCCCATTCATACTGTGGGAGTTCAGTGTGTACAGAATCCCCAGAGTGTGAATGGGGATCACTGGAAACACACACACACACATGGAATCCCCATTCATACTGTGGGAGTTCAGTGTGTACAGAATCCCCAGAGTGTGAATGGGGATCACTGGAAACACACACACACACATGGAATCCCCATTCATACTGTGGGAGTTCAGTGTACAGAATCCCCAGAGTGTGAATGGGGATCACTGGAAACACACACACACATGGAATCCCCATTCATACTGTGGGAGTTCAGTGTGTACAGAATCCCCAGAGTGTGAATGGGGATCACTGGAAACACACACACACACATGGAATCCCCATTCATACTGTGGGAGTTCAGTGTGTACAGAATCCCCAGAGTGTGAATGGGGATCACTGGAAACACACACACACACATGGAATCCCCATTCATACTGTGGGAGTTCAGTGTGTACAGAATCCCCAGAGTGTGAATGGGGATCACTGGAAACACACACACACACATGGAATCCCCATTCATACTGTGGGAGTTCAGTGTGTACAGAATCCCCAGAGTGTGAATGGGGATCACTGGAAACACACACACACACATGGAATCCCCATTCATACTGTGGGAGTTCAGTGTGTACAGAATCCCCAGAGTGTGAATGGGGATCACTGGAAACACACACACACATGGAATCCCCATTCATACTGTGGGAGTTCAGTGTGTACAGAATCCCCAGAGTGTGAATGGGGATCACTGGAAACACACACACACACAGGAATCCCCATTCATACTGTGGGAGTTCAGTGTGTACAGAATCCCCAGAGTGTGAATGGGGATCACTGGAAACACACACACATGGAATCCCCATTCATACTGTGGGAGTTCAGTGTGTACAGAATCCCCAGAGTGTGAATGGGGATCACTGGAAACACACACACACACACATGGAATCCCCATTCATACTGTGGGAGTTCAGTGTGTACAGAATCCCCAGAGTGTGAATGGGGATCACTGGAAACACACACACACACACATGGAATCCCCATTCATACTGTGGGAGTTCAGTGTGTACAGAATCCCCAGAGTGTGAATGGGGATCACTGGAAACACACACACACACATGGAATCCCCATTCATACTGTGGGAGTTCAGTGTGTACAGAATCCCCAGAGTGTGAATGGGGATCACTGGAAACACACACACACACAGGAATCCCCATTCATACTGTGGGAGTTCAGTGTACAGAATCCCCAGAGTGTGAATGGGGATCACTGGAAACACACACACACACATGGAATCCCCATTCATACTGTGGGAGTTCAGTGTGTACAGAATCCCCAGAGTGTGAATGGGGATCACTGGAAACACACACACACACATGGAATCCCCATTCATACTGTGGGAGTTCAGGTGTACAGAATCCCCAGAGTGTGAATGGGGATCACTGGAAACACACACACACACATGGAATCCCCATTCATACTGTGGGAGTTCAGTGTGTACAGAATCCCCAGAGTGTGAATGGGGATCACTGGAAACACACACACACACATGGAATCCCCATTCATACTGTGGGAGTTCAGTGTGTACAGAATCCCCAGAGTGTGAATGGGATCACTGGAAACACACACACACACATGGAATCCCCATTCATACTGTGGGAGTTCAGTGTGTACAGAATCCCCAGAGTGTGAATGGGGATCACTGGAAACACACACACACACATGGAATCCCCATTCATACTGTGGGAGTTCAGTGTACAGAATCCCCAGAGTGTGAATGGGGATCACTGGAAACACACACACACACATGGAATCCCCATTCATACTGTGGGAGTTCAGTGTGTACAGAATCCCCAGAGTGTGAATGGGGATCACTGGAAACACACACACACACATGGAATCCCCATTCATACTGTGGGAGTTCAGTGTGTACAGAATCCCCAGAGTGTGAATGGGGATCACTGGAAACACACACACACACATGGAATCCCCATTCATACTGTGGGAGTTCAGTGTGTACAGAATCCCCAGAGTGTGAATGGGGATCACTGGAAACACACACACACACATGGAATCCCCATTCATACTGTGGGAGTTCAGTGTGTACAGAATCCCCAGAGTGTGAATGGGGATCACTGGAAACACACACACACACATGGAATCCCCATTCATACTGTGGGAGTTCAGTGTACAGAATCCCCAGAGTGTGAATGGGGATCACTGGAAACACACACACACACACAGGGAATCCCCATTCATACTGTGGGAGTTCAGTGTACAGAATCCCCAGAGTGTGAATGGGGATCACTGGAAACACACACACACACATGGAATCCCCATTCATACTGTGGGAGTTCAGTGTGTACAGAATCCCCAGAGTGTGAATGGGGATCACTGGAAACACACACACACATGGAATCCCCATTCATACTGTGGGAGTTCAGTGTGTACAGAATCCCCAGAGTGTGAATGGGGATCACTGGAAACACACACACACACATGGAATCCCCATTCATACTGTGGGAGTTCAGTGTGTACAGAATCCCCAGAGTGTGAATGGGGATCACTGGAAACACACACACACACATGGAATCCCCATTCATACTGTGGGAGTTCAGTGTGTACAGAATCCCCAGAGTGTGAATGGGGATCACTGGAAACACACACACACACATGGAATCCCCATTCATACTGTGGGAGTTCAGTGTGTACAGAATCCCCAGAGTGTGAATGGGGATCACTGGAAACACACACACACACATGGAATCCCCATTCATACTGTGGGAGTTCAGTGTACAGAATCCCCAGAGTGTGAATGGGGATCACTGGAAACACACACACACACATGGAATCCCCATTCATACTGTGGGAGTTCAGTGTGTACAGAATCCCCAGAGTGTGAATGGGGATCACTGGAAACACACACACACACATGGAATCCCCATTCATACTGTGGGAGTTCAGTGTACAGAATCCCCAGAGTGTGAATGGGGATCACTGGAAACACACACACACATGGAATCCCCATTCATACTGTGGGAGTTCAGTGTGTACAGAATCCCCAGAGTGTGAATGGGGATCACTGGAAACACACACACACACACATGGAATCCCCATTCATACTGTGGGAGTTCAGTGTGTACAGAATCCCCAGAGTGTGAATGGGGATCACTGGAAACACACACACACATGGAATCCCCATTCATACTGTGGGAGTTCAGTGTGTACAGAATCCCCAGAGTGTGAATGGGGATCACTGGAAACACACACACACACATGGAATCCCCATTCATACTGTGGGAGTTCAGTGTACAGAATCCCCAGAGTGTGAATGGGGATCACTGGAAACACACACACACACATGGAATCCCCATTCATACTGTGGGAGTTCAGTGTGTACAGAATCCCCAGAGTGTGAATGGGGATCACTGGAAACACACACACACACAGGAATCCCCATTCATACTGTGGGAGTTCAGTGTGTACAGAATCCCCAGAGTGTGAATGGGGATCACTGGAAACACACACACACACATGGAATCCCCATTCATACTGTGGGAGTTCAGTGTGTACAGAATCCCCAGAGTGTGAATGGGGATCACTGGAAACACACACACACACATGGAATCCCCATTCATACTGTGGGAGTTCAGTGTGTACAGAATCCCCAGAGTGTGAATGGGGATCACTGGAAACACACACACACACATGGAATCCCCATTCATACTGTGGGAGTTCAGTGTAGAGAATCCCCAGAGTGTGAATGGGGATCACTGGAAACACACACACACACATGGAATCCCCATTCATACTGTGGGAGTTCAGTGTGTACAGAATCCCCAGAGTGTGAATGGGGATCACTGGAAACACACACACACATGGAATCCCCATTCATACTGTGGGAGTTCAGTGTGGACAGAATCCCAGAGTGTGAATGGGGATCACTGGAAACACACACACACACATGGAATCCCCATTCATACTGTGGGAGTTCAGTGTACAGAATCCCCAGAGTGTGAATGGGGATCACTGGAAACACACACACACACACAGGGAATCCCCATTCATACTGTGGGAGTTCAGTGTACAGAATCCCCAGAGTGTGAATGGGGATCACTGGAAACACACACACACACAGGAATCCCCATTCATACTGTGGGAGTTCAGTGTACAGAATCCCCAGAGTGTGAATGGGGATCACTGGAAACACACACATACACAGGGAATCCCCATTCATACTGTGGGAGTTCAGTGTGTACAGAATCCCCAGAGTGTGAATGGGGATCACTGGAAACACACCCACACATGGAATCCCCATTCATACTGTGGGAGTTCAGTGTGTACAGAATCCCCAGAGTGTGAATGGGGATCACTGGAAACAGACACACACACACAGGGAATCCCCATTCATACTGTGGGAGTTCAGTGTGTACAGAATCCCCAGAGTGTGAATGGGGATCACTGGAAACACACCCACACATGGAATCCCCATTCATACTGTGGGAGTTCAGTGTGTACAGAATCCCCAGAGTGTGAATGGGGATCACTGGAAACACACACACACACATGGAATCCCCATTCATACTGTGGGAGTTCAGTGTGTACAGAATCCCCAGAGTGTGAATGGGGATCACTGGAAACACACACACACACATGGAATCCCCATTCATACTGTGGGAGTTCAGTGTACAGAATCCCCAGAGTGTGAATGGGGATCACTGGAAACACACACACACACATGAAATCCCCATTCATACTGTGGGAGTTCAGTGTGTACAGAATCCCAGAGTGTGAATGGGGATCACTGGAAACACACACACACACATGGAATCCCCATTCATACTGTGGGAGTTCAGTGTACAGAATCCCCAGAGTGTGAATGGGGATCACTGGAAACACACACACACATGGAATCCCCATTCATACTGTGGGAGTTCAGTGTGTACAGAATCCCCAGAGTGTGAATGGGGATCACTGGAAACACACACACACACACATGGAATCCCCATTCATACTGTGGGAGTTCAGTGTGTACAGAATCCCCAGAGTGTGAATGGGGATCACTGGAAACACACACACACACATGGAATCCCCATTCATACTGTGGGAGTTCAGTGTGTACAGAATCCCCAGAGTGTGAATGGGGATCACTGGAAACACACACACACACATGGAATCCCCATTCATACTGTGGGAGTTCAGTGTACAGAATCCCCAGAGTGTGAATGGGGATCACTGGAAACACACACACACACATGGAATCCCCATTCATACTGTGGGAGTTCAGTGTGTACAGAATCCCCAGAGTGTGAATGGGGATCACTGGAAACACACACACACACAGGAATCCCCATTCATACTGTGGGAGTTCAGTGTGTACAGAATCCCCAGAGTGTGAATGGGGATCACTGGAAACACACACACACACATGGAATCCCCATTCATACTGTGGGAGTTCAGTGTACAGAATCCCCAGAGTGTGAATGGGGATCACTGGAAACACACACACACACAGGAATCCCCATTCATACTGTGGGAGTTCAGTGTGTACAGAATCCCCAGAGTGTGAATGGGGATCACTGGAAACACACACACACACATGGAATCCCCATTCATACTGTGGGAGTTCAGTGTGTACAGAATCCCCAGAGTGTGAATGGGGATCACTGGAAACACACACACACACATGGAATCCCCATTCATACTGTGGGAGTTCAGTGTGTACAGAATCCCCAGAGTGTGAATGGGGATCACTGGAAACACACACACACACATGGAATCCCCATTCATACTGTGGGAGTTCAGTGTAGAGAATCCCCAGAGTGTGAATGGGGATCACTGGAAACACACACACACACATGGAATCCCCATTCATACTGTGGGAGTTCAGTGTGTACAGAATCCCCAGAGTGTGAATGGGGATCACTGGAAACATGCACACACATGGAATCCCCATTCATACTGTGGGAGTTCAGTGTGTACAGAATCCCCAGAGTGTGAATGGGGATCACTGGAAACAGACACACACACACAGTGAATCCCAATTCATACTGTGGGAGTTCGGTGTAGAGAATCCCCAGAGTGTGAATGGGGATCACTGGAAACACACACACACACACATGGAATCCCCATTCATACTGTGGGAGTTCAGTGTGTACAGAATCCCCAGAGTGTGAATGGGGATCACTGGAAACACACACACACACATGGAATCCCCATTCATACTGTGGGAGTTCAGTGTGTACGGAATCCCCAGAGTGTGAATGGGGATCACTGGAAACACACAGACACACAGGAATCCCCATTCATAATGTGCGAGTTCAGTGTGTATAGAATCCCCAGAGTGTGAATGGGGATCACTGGAAACACACACACACACACAGGAAATCCCCATTCATACTGTGGGAGTTCAGTCTGTACAGAATCCCAAGAGTGTGAATGGGATCACTGGAAACACACACACACACATGGAATCCCCATTCATACTGTGAGAGTTCAGTGTGTCCAGAATCCTCAGAGTGTGAATGGGGATCACTGGAAACACACACACACACATGGAAACCCCATTCATGCTGTGGGAGTTCAGTGTGTACAGAATCCCCAGAGTGTGAATGGGGATCACTGGAAACATACACACACGTGGAATCCCCATTCATACTGTGGGAGTTCAGTGTGTACAGAATCCCCAGAGTGTGAATGGGGATCACTGGAAACACACACACACACATTGGAATCCCCATTCATACTGTGGGAGTTCGGTGTAGAGAATCCCCAGAGTGTGAATGGGGATCACTGGAAACACACACACACATGGAATCCCCAGTCATACTGTGGGAGTTCAGTGTGTACAGAATCCCCCGAGTGTGAATGGGGATCACTGAAAACACACACAGGGAATCCCCATTCATACTGTGAGAGTTCAGTGTGTACAGAATCCCCAGAGTGTGAATGGGGATCACTGGAAACACACACACACACTGGAAATCCCCATTCATACTATGGGAGTTCAGTGTGTACAGAATCCCCAGAGTGTGAATGGGGATCACTGGAAACACACACACACAGGGAATCCCCATTCATACTGTGGGAGTTCAGTGTGTACAGAATCCCCAGAGTGTGAATGGGGATCACTGGAAACACACACACATAGGGAATCCCCATTCATACTGTGGGAGTTCAGTGTGTACAGAATCCCCAGAGTGTGAATGGGGATCACTGGAAACACACACACACACATGGAATTCCCATTCATACTGTGGGAGTTCAGTGTGTACAGAATCCCCAGAGTGTGAATGGGGATCACTGGAAACACACACACACATGGAATTCCCATTCATACTGTAGGAGATCAGTGTGTACAGAATCCCCAGAGTGTGAATGGGGATCACTGAAAACACACACATGGAATCCCCATTCATACTGTGAGAGTTCAGTGTACAGAATCCCCAGAGTGTGAATGGGGATCACTGGAAACACACACACACACATGGAATCCCCATTCATACTGTGAGAGTTCAGTGTACAGAATCCCCAGAGTGTGAATGGGGATCACTGGAAACACACACACACACACATGGAATCCCCATTCATACTGTGGGAGTTCAGTGTGTACAGAATCCCCAGAGTGTGAATGGGGATCACTGGAAACACACACACACAGTGAATCCCCATTCATACTGTGGGAGTTCAGTGTGTACAGAATCCCCAGAGTGTGAATGGGGATCACTGGAAACACACACACACACACATGGAATCCCCATTCATACTGTGAGAGTTCAGTGTACAGAATCCCCAGAGTGTGAATGGGGATCACTGGAAACACACACACACACACATGGAATCCCCATTCATACTGTGGGAGTTCAGTGTGTACAGAATCCCCAGAGTGTGAATGGGGATCACTGGAAACACACACACACACACATGGAATCCCCATTCATACTGTGGGAGTTCAGTGTGTACAGAATCCCCAGAGTGTGAATGGGGATCACTGGAAACATACACACACAGGAAATCCCCATTCATACTGTGAGAGTTCAGTGTGTACAGAATCCCCAGAGTGTGAATGGGGATCACTGGAAACACACACACACACTGGAAATCCCCATTCATGCTGTGGGAGTTCAGTGTGTACAGAATCCCCAGAGTGTGAATGGGGATCACTGGAAACACACACACACACATGGAATCCCCATTCATACTGTGGGAGTTCAGTGTGTACAGAATCCCCAGAGTGTGAATGGGGATCACTGGAAACACACTCACACACATGGAATCCCATTCATACTGTGGGAGTTCAGTGTGTACAGAATCCCCAGAGTGTGAATGGGGATCACTGAAAACACACACATGGAATCACCATTCATACTGTGGGAGTTCAGGGTGTACAGAATCCCCAGAGTGTGAATGGGGATCACTGGAAACACACAAACACACATGGAATCCCCATTCATACTGTGGGAGTTCAGTGTGTACAGAATCCCCAGAGTGTGAATGGGGATCACTGGAAACACACACACACACACACATGGAATCCCCATTCATACTGTGGGAGTTCAGTGTGTACAGAATCCCCAGAGTGTGAATGGGGATCACTGGAAACACACACACACACACATGGAATCCCCATTCATACTGTGGGAGTTCAGTGTGTACAGAATCCCCAGAGTGTGAATGGGGATCACTGGAAACATACACACACAGGAAATCCCCATTCATACTGTGAGAGTTCAGTGTGTACAGAATCCCCAGAGTGTGAATGGGGCTCACTGGAAACACACACACACACTGGAAATCCCCATTCATACTATGGGAGTTCAGTGTGTACAGAATCCCCAGAGTGTGAATGGGGATCACTGGAAACACACACACACAGGGAATCCCCATTCATACTGTGGGAGTTCAGTGTGTACAGAATCCCCAGAGTGTGAATGGGGATCACTGGAAACACACACACACACAGGAAATCCCCATTCATGCTGTGGGAGTTCAGTGTGTACAGAATCCCCAGAGTGTGAATGGGGATCACTGGAAACACACACACACACATGGAATTCCCCATTCATACTGTGGGAGTTCAGTGTGTACAGAATCCCCAGAGTGTGAATGGGGATCACTGGAAACACACTCACACACATGGAATTCCCATTCATACTGTGGGAGATCAGTGTGTACAGAATCCCCAGAGTGTGAATGGGGATCACTGAAAACACACACATGGAATCACCATTCATACTGTGGGAGTTCAGGGTGTACAGAATCCCCAGAGTGTGAATGGGGATCACTGGAAACACACAAACACACATGGAATCCCCATTCATACTGTGGTAGTTCAGTGTGTACAGAATCCCCAGAGTGTGAATGGAGATCACTGGAAACACACACACACACATGGAATCCCCATTCATACTGTGGGAGTTCAGTGTACAGAATCCCCAGAGTGTGAATGGGGATCACTGGAAACACACACACACACATGGAATCCCCATTCATACTGTGGGAGTTCAGTGTGTACAGAATCCCCAGAGTGTGAATGGGGATCACTGGAAACACACACACACACATGGAATCCCCATTCATACTGTGGGAGTTCAGTGTGTACAGAATCCCCAGAGTGTGAATGGGGATCACTGAAAACACACACACACACATGGAATCCCCATTCATACTGTGGGAGTTCAGTGTGTACAGAATCCCCAGAGTGTGAATGGGGATCACTGGAAACATACACACACAGGAAATCCCCATTCATACTGTGGGAGTTCAGTGTGTACAGAATCCCCAGAGTGTGAATGGGGATCACTGGAAACACACACACACACTGGAATCCCCATTCATACTGTGGGAGTTCAGTGTGTACAGAATCCCCAGAGTGTGAATGGGGATCACTGGAAACACACACACACAGGGAATCCCCATTCATACTGTGGGAGTTCAGTGTGTACAGAATCCCCAGAGTGTGAATGGGGATCACTGGAAACACACACACACACATGGAATCCCCATTCATGCTGTGGGAGTTCAGTGTGTACAGAATCCCCAGAGTGTGAATGGGGATCACTGGAAACACACACACACACATGGAATCCCATTCATACTGTGGGAGTTCAGTGTGTACAGAATCCCCAGAGTGTGAATGGGGATCACTGGAAACACACACACACACATGGAATCTCCATTCATACTGTGGGAGTTCAGTGTGTACAGAATCCCCAGAGTGTGAATGGGGATCACTGAAAACACACACATGGAATCCCCATTCATACTGTGGGAGTTCAGGGTGTACAGAATCCCCAGAGTGTGAATGAGGATCACTGGAAACAGACAAACGCACACATGGAATCCCCATTCATACTGTGGGAGTTCAGTGTGTACAGAATCCCCAGAGTGTGAATGGGGATCACTGGAAACACACACACACACATGGAATCCCCATTCATACTGTGGGAGTTCAGTGTACAGAATCCCCAGAGTGTGAATGGGGATCACTGGAAACACACACACACACATGGAATCCCCATTCATACTGTGGGAGTTCAGTGTGTACAGAATCCCCAGAGTGTGAATGGGGATCACTGGAAACACACACACACACATGGAATCCCCATTCATACTGTGGGAGTTCAGTGTGTACAGAATCCCCAGAGTGTGAATGGGGATCACTGAAACACACACACACACATGGAATCCCCATTCATACTGTGAGAGTTCAGTGTACAGAATCCCCAGAGTGTGAATGGGGATCACTGGAAACACACACACACACATGGAATCCCCATTCATACTGTGAGAGTTCAGTGTACAGAATCCCCAGAGTGTGAATGGGGATCACTGGAAACAGACACACACACATGGAATCCCCATTCATACTGTGAGAGTTCAGTGTGTACAGAATCCCCAGAGTGTGAATGGGGATCACTGGAAACATACACACACAGTGAATCCCCATTCATACTGTGGGAGTTCAGTGTGTACAGAATCCCCAGAGTGTGAATGGGGATCACTGGAAACACACACACACACACATGGAATCCCCATTCATACTGTGAGAGTTCAGTGTACAGAATCCCCAGAGTGTGAATGGGGATCACTGGAAACACACACACACACACATGGAATCCCCATTCATACTGTGAGATTTAAGTGTACAGAATCCCCAGAGTGTGAATGGGGATCACTGGAAACACACACACACACACATGGAATCCCCATTCATACTGTGGGAGTTCAGTGTGTACAGAATCCCCAGAGTGTGAATGGGGATCACTGGAAAGACACACACACACACATGGAATCCCCATTCATACTGTGGGAGTTCAGTGTGTACAGAATCCCCAGAGTGTGAATGGGGATCACTGGAAACACACACACACAGGGAATCCCCATTCATACTGTGGGAGTTCAGTGTGTACAGAATCCCCAGAGTGTGAATGGGGATCACTGGAAACACACACACACACTGGAATCCCCATTCATACTATGGGAGTTCAGTGTGTACAGAATCCCCAGAGTGTGAATGGGGATCACTGGAAACACACACACACACATGGAATTCCCATTCATACTGTGGGAGTTCAGTGTAGAGAATCCCCAGAGTGTGAATGGGGATCACTGGAAACACACCCATGGAATCCCCATTCATACACTGGGAGTTCAGGGTGTACAGAATCCCCAGAGTGTGAATGGGGATCACTGGAAACAGACACACGCACACATGGAATCCCCATTCACACTGTGGGAGTTCAGTGCAGAGAATCCCCAGAGTGTGAATGGGGATCACTGGAAACACACAAACACACATGGAATCCCCATTCATACTGTGGGAGTTCAGTGTGTACAGAATCCCCAGAGTGTGAATGGGGATCACTGGAAACACACACACACACATGGAATCCCCATTCATACTGTGGGAGTTCAGTGTGTACAGAATCCCCAGAGTGTGAATGGGGATCACTGGAAACACACACACACATGGAATCCCCATTCATACTGTGGGAGTTCAGTGTGTACAGAATCCCCAGAGTGTGAATGGGGATCACTGGAAACACACACACACACATGGAATCCCCATTCATACTGTGGGAGTTCAGTGTGTACAGAATCCCCAGAGTGTGAATGGGGATCACTGGAAACAGACACACACACATGGAATCCCCATTCATACTGTGGGAGTTCAGTGTACAGAATCCCCAGAGTGTGAATGGGGATCACTGGAAACACACACACACACATGGAATCCCCATTCATACTGTGGGAGTTCAGTGTACAGAATCCCCAGAGTGTGAATGGGGATCACTGGAAACACACACACATAGGGAATCCCCATTCATACTGTGGGAGTTCAGTGTGTACAGAATCCCCAGAGTGTGAATGGGGATCACTGGAAACACACACAAACACAGGAAATCAATTTTGTTTAATTACATATTTAAAATTAATTAAAATGCCATTTAATTAAATATTTTAAATAAATTTAATTTTTTGAAAAAAATATTATGTTTTAACGGGGCTAAAAATAAACTGACCTCATTGGACAGGGTTTTTAATGTATAAACGAGTGATAACATTTTATTTTTCTATTTTTTAAAAGTCTTCTGCTGGTAAACGCTGGCCTTACACCTGCTTTCACCTGGCGTGAGAATTTCACAGCCGTTGAGCGGGCGAAGTTGGTCAAATAGCGAAACTCTCCACCCGCAGAAAGCCCCTCCCGGGAATGTGGAGACTCTGTCCAGAAGATTCCTGACAGATCGCAAGTTCCAGCTTTTAGCGCATTCCGAGCATGCCTAACCCGGGACTGGCGCAGTCCCGACAGGTGCAGGCGCACCTCGTACGTACCCCTCGGGGGCGCAAAATACGGCCCAATGTGTTTGTGCGACAGTCCTGAGTCTACCATTTTAAGACAGATGTTGGCTCATTTTAAAAAAAAACAGGGATCTACAGACCGGTTAGCCTAACATCAGTAGTAGGGAAAATGCTAGAGTCTATTATAAAGGATGTGATAACAGAACACTTAGAAAATATCAACGGGATTAGACAAAGTCAACATGGATTTAAGAAAGGGAAATCGTGTTTGACAAACCTGCTGGAGTTTTTTGAGGATGTAACTGGTAGAATAGATAAGGGAGAACCAGTAGATGTGGTGTATTTGGATTTTCAGAAGGCCTTTGATAAAGTCCCACATAAGAGGTTAGTGTGCAAAATTAAAGCACATGGGATTGGGGGGTAATATACTGGCATGGATTGAAAATTGGTTAACAGACAGGAAACAGAGAGTAGGAATAAATGTGTCTTTTTCGGGGTGGCAGGCGGTGACTAGTGGGGTGCCGCAGGGATCAGTGCTTGGGCCCCAGCTATTCACAGTATTTATCAATGATTTGGATGAGGGAACCAAATGTCATATTTCCAAGTTTGCTGACGACACAAAACTAGGTGGGATTGTGAGCAGGATGCAAAGAGGCTTCAAGGCGATTAGGGAGTTATTCCCCCGTGTCCTGGCCAATATTTATCCCTCAATCAACATAACAAACACAGATTATCTGGTCATTATCACATTGCTGTTTCTGGAAGCTTGCTGTGCACAAATCGGCTGCCGCGTTTCCCACATTACATCAGTGACTACACTCCAAAAGTACTTCATTGGCTGTGGTGGTGAAAGGCGCTATATAAATGCAAGTCTTTCTTTCTTGGCCAATTTCGCACCCATGCTGTCCCTTTTATTCCATGGGCTCCAACTTTGCTTTGATTGCTCAGGACCTGAATATCAGCGGCCTTTGCACAGGGAAGCAGAGAGCAGCGATGGCAGGGCGGACAGAGCGCCCGGTGTTGGGTGTGTGCAGGCGGTTTGAGCGACCGCCTGCCCTGGCGAGACAATCCGGGAAAGGAGGAAAAGGAATCCAGCGCGCAGGCGCAGCACCGCCTGTGGGTGGAGCATGCGCAGTGTCACTGTGATCAAGGCCAAGCGAGAACTGGAGGCGGTCAGATTTGGGAGAAGACGTTTTTGCGCCGATTACGTATCAGCGGGGCGCAGGGAGGTAACACACACGGCGGGTGGGCTTCATAAACATCTAGTGTAGGCCGCAAGCCCCGAATGAGAATCTACAGGTTCCGCGTTTGCAGCTCCGGGACTTTTTCCCGGGAACAGGCCCAGATTAACGGTAGCAAAATACTGCGGCTGCTGGAAATCTGAAAAACCAACAGAAAACGCTGGAAAAACTCAGCAGGCCAGGCAGCATCCGTGGAGAGAGAAAGAGAGTTAACGTTTCAGGTCGATGACCTTTCGTCAGAGACCTGAACCGTTAACTCTCTTTCTCTCTCCACGGATGCTGCCTGGCCTGCTGAGTTTTTCCAGATTAACGGTAGCCATCTTTGTAAAGGACAATGGAGTATTTGACGCCATCTTGATTATCGCGACCATCTTTGTAAAGGGGGCAATAGTGGGCGGGGCTTCAGGATCCCAGTGAGTGATCTGAACCCAGCCAGAGTCAGCACCTTCAGGGGAGGAGAGGGAGGGGAACCAGTGAGTGTAGAACTGAACCCAGCCAGAGTTGGTGGTGAAAACAGTGAGAGTAGGAAAAACTGTCTTGAGACGTGCGATTTGTTTGGATTTTAGCACAGGGAGGAGGGACAATGTGTGGGACGGGGATTTACAGCTTTGGAGGAACAAGAGAGGAAATAATGTTCCATAGAAACTAGAATTGTCTGTTCTGAATTTCTGTCCTGTACTTACAGTGATGAGTTTTGTAAACTTATTTACAGGGTATTAGAAGGGGAGGATTTGCAGATGGGAAACTCAAACCAAACATCACGTCAAGATCTGACAGCGTCACTCGATTCATCAGGAACAGAATATCATCGGCCTTTGAATGTGGAAGGAGAAATGTTTGTCTGTTCTGTCTGTGGGAAAAGATTTCAAACATCAGTGTGACTGGAAAAGCACCAAGACACACACACCCGAGTGAGAGTGTTCCAGTGCACTGCCTGTGGAAAGAGCTTTAACCAGTAACACAGCCTGAAAAAACATCGCACCATTCACAGCGGGGAGAAACCGTACACGTGTTCTGTGTGTGACGAGGCTTCAACTGATCGTCCAACCTGGAGAGACACGAGGACACCCGCACCACGGAGAATCCGTGGAAATGTGGGGACTTGGGAAGGGATTCAATGCCCCATCTGAGCTGGAAATGCATCATCGCACTCACACCAGGGAGAGGCCGTTCACCTGCTCTGAGTGTGGGAAGGGATTCACTCGGTCATCCCACCTGCTGACACACCAGAAAATTCACACTGGGGAGAGACCGTTCATCTGCTGCGAGTGTGGGAAGGAATTCACTCGGTCATCCCACCTCCTGACACACCAGCGAGTTCACACTGGGGAGAGAGCGTTCACCTGCTCCGCATGTGGGAAGGGATTCACTCGGTCATCCGACCTGCTGACACACCAGCGAGTTCACACTGGGGAGAGGCCGTTCACATGCTCCAGGTGTGGGAAGGGATTCACTTGTTCATCTCAGGTTGTAACTCACCAGCGAGTTCACACTGGGGAGAGGCTGTTCACCTGCTCCGTTTGTGGGAAGGGATTCACTCAGCCAAACCACCTGCTGAAACACCAGCGAGTTCACTCTGGGGAGAGACCGTTCACCTGCTCCGTTTGTGGGAAGAGATTCACTCAGTCATACAACCTGCTGAAACACCAGCGAGTTCACTCTGGGGAGAGACCGTTCACCTGCTCCGTTTGTGGGAAGAGATTCACTCGGTCATCCACACTGCTGAAACACCAGCGAGTTCACAAGTGACTGCAGGGGTTAGATTCTGCTGTTATTGCTGCTGTTAATCACATCCTGGACTGGATCATGTTCATTCTGACAGTTGGAGTTTGTTTCTGCTGATGTTAATAACCCCTCTAACTGGGCTGGAGTTTAATATTTCGATATTTCAAATAACACAGTGTGTCGATATTTGATGTCTCCAAGATAAGAGGAGACTAATTAATGTCCTGTTACCGACTGCTCCATTTTTGGGCCTTTTCTCCTCTCTAACTCGAGATTATTTCAGTTCTTGTACCTTCGGTTACTCTCATGGTCAAGTCCCAGCTCCCCATACCTTCCAGAGTGTCTCTCCTAGCCTTGGTATCCAGGGAAGGTCTCGGTAACACGCCCGGGATCACTAAACACAAAACCCAGTCTGTTAATCACTTTCAGCTACTGGACTTAGCGTGTGTCCCACAGCATCTCTCTCACCTTCGATGTGTGAATAGAGCATCACGCCTGCAAACCTGCTTTCAATTTCAATTTGAATCCACTCAGCAAGTGTATTAAAAAAAATACGTACAAGTAAACAGATCACATCAAATAATTGGCAAAGGTTTAGAGTCAACAAGATGAACAAGTGAACACATCACGGCCCAATACCCCAGCTCTATATTCACAGGAGAAAGTCTGTTATCTAACTCCTCGAGTGGACAGAGTAGAGAAAGATCCCAACTCTAAGAACATCTAGAATCTGTTGTAAATATCTTTCAAATCCTGACTGGTCCAATCTGTCGGTTTCCTTTCAATTGAAGTGAATGGAAGATGAGAGGGGTGTTGGCATATGGACCTCGGTTAATTCAGCTTCTGAAAGGTGTTCATGTTTAGTTCATTCGATATCGGGGAAAATGTGGTCGGTATCATTAGAGAGAGAGAGAGATTTCACTGAGCAACAGCTGGTGTTTGCAACCAACTGGCCTTGGATATTTTCATCATAGAATGTTTCGATCAGAAATATGATGTTGGGATAAGAGAAGTCTGGAGACTAGTGGTTTGTGCTGCCCCAGGAAGGCCACAGTGTTTTTACCTGCTTCTAACGTTGTCGATGTGTGTTGAAGAAAATGCAGACTTGTGTCTCTGGACTGTGCAGTAGCCAGAGACGACCATATTAGGCAATGCCAGCTCCAGTTTGATAAGAGGTTGATGGCAGAGCAAGAGATCCAGCAGTTTTAACAATTTATCTCCCGTTATCTGCAGACATCGAATGTCGCAGCGTGCTGACAACATTGGACTTAAGACTTTAACCTATTGGGTTCAATTATTGGGATCGATTGTTGTAGAATTGAATTGTTATAGAATGGAAAAGTAGTGAAGTTATGCTAAACTTGTATCGAACCTTGGTTAGACCACACTTGGAGCACTGCGTACAGTTCTGGTCACCATATTATAAAAAGGATATAGAGGCACTGGAGAGGGTGCAGAGAAGATTTACAAGGATGATACCAGAAATGAGAGGGTATACCTGTCAGGAAAGGATGGACAGGCTGGGTCTCTTTTCTCTTGAAAAAGAAGGCTGAGGGGTGACCTAATAGAGGTCTTTAAAATGATGAAAGGTTTTGATAGAGTAGATACAGAGAGAGTGTTTCCACTTGTGGGGAAGAGCATAACTAGAGGCCATCAATATAAGATAGTCACCAAGAAATCCAATAGGGAATTCAGGAGAAACTTCTTTACCCAGAGAGTGGTGAGAATGTGGAACTCGCTACCACAGGGAGTGGTTGAAGCGAATAGTATAGATGCATTTAAGGGGAGGCTAGACAAGCATATGAGGGAGAAGGGAATAGAGGGTTATGCTGATAGTTAGATGGGGAAAGACGGGAGGAGGCTCGAGTGGAGCATAAACGCCGGCATGGACTGGTTGGGCCGAATGGCCTGTTTCTGTGCCGTATATCCTGTGTAATCCTGTGTAGTCACAGCAAACAGACAGTTTAACAGACTGCCCATGGTCCACTCTAACCCCCACCTTCTCTCTCTCTCTCACTATTCATGGACACTGCTGCAGTAATTGCTCCTCTGACCTTTCCTCTCTTGTCCCTCCTACACCCCTAATACACGGCCTGACACAATCTCCCTCCCCCTACATCCTCACTGTGCTGGAATCCACACCAGTCTCCCCATCTGCTCCTTGTTCTCTCCCTGGATCCGAAAACTACTGAACTCAGTCTTCCCTCCTGAAGTCTACAGGCTCTAAAACTGAAGCTTGGTGTCCCTCAGTCCCTACTCCTCCCCTTCTCTCCTCCTCTTTTCCCCCGGGGTGTGACCACACTCTGGGCCTTGGGCCTTGCCTGGGAATTCTCAGTATGAACAGGTGGGGTGTGTTTTGAGACAGGGTGTCCCCGCTCTCCTCCTCTTTTTCCCCGGAGTGTGTCCACACCCTGGGCCTTGGGCCTTGACCGGGGATTCTCAGTATGAACAGGTGGGGTGTGTTTTGAGACAGGGTGTCCCCGCTCTCCTCCTCTTTTCCCCGGGGTGTGTTTCACACTCTGGGCCTTGGGCCTTGCCCGGGGATTCTCAGTATGAACAGGTGGGGTGTGTTTTGAGACAGGGTGTCTCCGCTCTCCACCTTTAAAGGGACAAGGAGACGACCAGCTGGGCTGAATGGCCCTGCTTTATGACATCACTGCAGTACCGGGCAACCAACCTCCCTGAGCCCTGCTCATTATGGGCTGGTAGTGTTTGATGGGACAGTGCAGAGGGAGCTTTACTCTGTATCGAACCTGTGCTGTACCTGCCCTGGGAGTGTTTGATGGGACAGTGTAGAGGGAGCTTTACTCTGTATCTAACCCGTGCTGTACCTACCCTGGGAGTGATTGATGGGACAGTGTAGAGGGAGCTTAACTCTGTATCTAACCCGTGCTGTACCTGCCCTGGGAGTGTTTGTTGGGACAGTGTAGAGGGAGCTTTACTCTGTATCTAACCTGTGCTGTACCTACCCTGGGAGTGATTGATGGGACAGTGTAGAGGGAGCTTAACTCTGTGTCTAACCCGTGCTGTACCTGCCCTGGGAGTGTTTGTTGGGACAGTGTAGAGGGAGCTTTACTCTGTATCTAACCTGTGCTGTACCTGCCCTGGGAGTGTTTGACGGGACAGGTTAGAGGGAGCTTTACTCTGTATCTAACCCATGCTGTACCTGCCCTGGAAGTGTTCGATGGGACAGTACAGAGCGAGCTTTACTCTGTATCTCACCCGTGCTGTACCTGCCCTGGGAGTGTTTGATGGGACAGTGTAGACGAAGCTTTACTCTGTATCTAACCCGTACTGTACCTACCCTGGGAGTGATTGATGGGACAGTGTAGAGGGAGCTTAACTCTGTGTCTAACCCGTGCTGTACCTGCCCTGGGAGTGTTTGTTGGGACAGTGTAGAGGGAGCTTTACTTTGTATCTAACCTGTGCTGTACCTGCCCTAGGAGTGTTTGATGGGACAGTGTAGAGGGAGCTTTAATCTGTATCTGACCCGTGCTGTACCTGCCATGTGACTGTTTGATAGGACAGTGCAGAGGAAGCTTAACTCTGTATCTAACTCATGCTGCACCTGATCTGGGAGTGTTTGATGGGACAGTGTCGAGGGAACTTTACTCTGTATCTAACCCATGCTATACCTACCCTGGGAGTGTTTGATGGGACAGTGTAGATGGAGCATTACTCTGTATCTAACTCACGCTGTACCTGCCCTGGGAGTATTTGATGGGACAGTGTAGCGGGAGCTTTACTCTGTATCTAACCAGTGCTGTACCTGCCCTGGGAGTGTTTGATGGGACAGTGTAGAGGGAGCTTTACTCTGTATCTAACCCCTGCTGTACCTGCCCTGGGAGGATTGGTTAACGGACAGAAAACAGAGAGTAGGGATAAACGGATCTTTTTCAGGTTGGCAGGCTGTAACTAGTCGGGTACAGCAAGGATCAGTGCTTGGGCCTCAGCTATTTACCATCTATATTAATAAGCAAGATGAAGGGACCGAGTGTAATCTATCCAAGTTTGCTGATGATACAAAGCTAGGTGGGACAGTGAGCTGTGAGGAGAACACAAAGAGTCTGCCAAGGGATATAGATAGACTAAGTGAGTGGGCAGTAAGGTGGCAGATGGAGTATAATGTAGGGAAATGTGAGTTTATTCACTTTGGTAGGAAGAATAGAAAAACAGAATATTTTTTAATTGTGTGACACTTTCAAATGTTGGTGTTGAGAGAGATTTGGGTGTCCTCGTGCAAGAAACACAGAAAGCTAGCATGCAGGTACAGCAAGCAATAAGGAAGGCAAATGGCATGTTGGCCTTTATTGCAAGGGGTTGGAGTATAAGAGTAAGGAAGTCTTGCTACAATTGTACAGGGCCTTGGTGAGACCACACCTGGAGTACTGTGCACAGTTTTGGTCTCTTTATCTAAGGAAGGATATACTTGCCTTGGAGGCGGTGCAACGAAGGTTGACGAGATTGATTCCTGGGATGAGAGGGCTGTCCTATGATGAGAGATTGTGTAGAATGGGCCTATGCTCTCTGGAGTTCAGAAGAATGAGAGGTGATCTCATTGAAACATACAAGATTCTGAAGGGGATTGACAGGGTAGATGCTGAGAGGTTGTTTCCCCTGGCTGGAGTGTCTAGAACTAGGGGGCATAGTCTCAGGATAAGGGGTCGGCCATTTAAGACCGAGATGAGGAATTTCTTCACTCAGAGGGCTGTGAATCTTTGGAATTC
This sequence comes from Squalus acanthias, assembly GCA_030390025.1. Taxonomy (NCBI): domain Eukaryota; kingdom Metazoa; phylum Chordata; class Chondrichthyes; order Squaliformes; family Squalidae; genus Squalus; species Squalus acanthias. The sequence continues at coordinate 210,771 of JASTWF010000576.1, read as the reverse complement.
TCTACTCCAGAGGGCTGTGAATGTTCAGTCTTTGAGTATATTCCAGGCTGAGATAGATTTTTGGACTCTAGGGGAATCAAGGGATATGGAGATCGGGTGGGAAAGTGGTGTTGAGGTCGATGATCAGCCATGATCTGATTGAATGGCGGAGCAGGCTCGAGGGGCCCTATGGCCGACTCCTGCTCTTATTTCCTATGTTCTTATGTTCTTCTCTGCTGGGTTTTGGCAGGAATCGAGGAAAAAACAGCTGGAAATTCCCTGATCTGTGATTTACAAGGGCACTTTCCCTGGTGCATAAGAAACAGGAGCTGGAGTCGGCCATTCGGCCCCTCGAGCCTGCTCCGCCATTCAATGAGATCATGGCTGATCTGATCTTGGCCTCAACTCCACTTTCCTGCCCGCTCCCCATAATCCTTGAGTCCCCTGTTTTTCAAAAATCTGTCTGTCTCCACATTGAACATTTTCAATGACTCCGCCTCCACAGCTCTCTGGGGTAGAGAATTCCACAGATTCATAACCCTCTGAGAGAAGAAATTCCTCCTCATCTCCGTTTTAAATGGGTGACCCCTTATTCTGAAACTATGCCCCTTCATTCTAGATTCCCCCACGAGGGGAAACATCCTCCCTGCATCTACCCTGTCAAGCCCCCTCAGAATCTTATGTTTCAATAAGATCACCTCATTCTTCTAAACTCCAATGAGTATCGGCCCAACCTGCTCAACCTTTCCTCATAAGACAACCCCTTCAACTGAAGAACCAACCTCGTGAAGCTTCTCTGAACTGCCTCCAATGCAAGTGTATCCCTCCTTCAATAAGGAGAGTGAAACTGTCCGCAGCACTCCAGGTGTGGTCTCACTAACGCCCTGTGCAGTGGTTCCCAGCAGTTACTTTTCTTCAGTAATGTTCTCGATCACAATGTTCTGACGAAAGGTCATCGACCTGAAACGTTAACTCTGTTTCTCTCTTCACAGATGCTGCCTGACCTGCTGAGTATCTCCAGCATTTTGTTTTTATTTCTCTATCACTAAACTGCCCTGCCTGCTGTTAATGATGTCATCTCTTATAGTTTCACAATGAGAGGTATAAACATCACACATTATAATCTAATGTATTCTATTACTCACTGTGGTTTAAGCTGACATTGTGGTTAGTAACAGACAGAACTGTTTTTCCCCTGATCTGAATACAGACTCCAACATGTCGATTCAGAGAATGGAATGTCTTATCAGTGTTGCCATGGCGACCTGTCTGCAGTGAAACGCCTGTTTGAGTTTCTAACTCAGACTAAACTTCTCTCTCCCATAATACACATCATATCAGACATTTAATTCAATGTATTTTAGCCATGTTATGTTAATATCTTTAAAATCTACAGGGAGATCAGATACACAAATCTTTAAAAGTTGGAGGACAAGTTTATAAAGTGGTTTAAAAATGTTACCCGAGGTTTTTTATAAATGGGGCGTAGAAAACAAAACCATCGGTTCGGCTGCAGTTAGAACAAGTTTTGGGCATCTTCCACCAGGAAGGATGTCGGGGCCACAGAGAGGCTGCAGAATCAATTCACTGAGGTTATACCACGGATGAAAGGCTTTAGTTATCAGAGAATCAGAGAATGAAACAGCACAAAAGGCCGCCATTCGGCCCATCATGCTTGTGCCAGCTCTTTGGGAGAGTGATCCAATTAGTCCCACTCCCCTGCTCTTTCCCCATATCCCGGTAAATGTTTTCCCTTCAAATATTTATCCAATTCCCTTTTGAAAGTTACTCTTGAATCTGCTTCCACCGCCCTTTCAGGCAGTGCATTTCAGATCATCATAACTCGCTGGGTAAAGAAATGTTTCCTCATGATGACCTGTCTGCAGTGAAGCGCCTGTTTGAGTTTCGAACTGAGGCGAACTTCTCTTTCCCAGGAGGAGAGACGAGAGAAACTGGGGCACTTCTCACTAGAACAAAGCAGGGTAAGAGATGTGAGCGAGGTGTTTAAACTGGTTCAAGGACACCGACCAAAATATCAGAGACACTCCGTGTCGCTCAAGACCAGTGTCCAGGGGAGAAGCTGATGGGTTTATCAGATCATCTTTGGGTTAAATGTTGTGCTCATGAAGCTGAGCCCCTAGTGTCAGCATCAAACACTCTCCAGTCGGGTACAGCGCGGGTTAGATACAGAGTAAACCCATCAGCCGCTCCCCGACACGGATACCGAGGGACAGGGAGTGTCCGGGACAATGACATTTCTCACTCAACAAGGTATAAATTGATCCTATACCTCTCCCCATTAATCCTGGGCTCCACACGGGGCAAATCCTGCTCCTGTTTCCCTTCCTGGAACAGCACTGAGCTAAACCCAGCCCATAATGAGCAGGGCTCAGGGAGGTTGGTTGCGAGGCACTGCAGTGATGTCATAAAGCAGGGCCATAAAGCCCAGCTGGTCGTCTCCTTGTCCCTTTAAAGGTGGAGAGCGGGGACACCCTGTCTCAAAACACACCCCACCTCTTCATACTGAGAATCCCCGGGCAAGGCCCAAGTCCCAGAGTGTGGACACATCCCGGGGAAAGAGGAGGAGAGCGGAGACACCCTGTCTCAAAACACACCCCACCTGTTCATACTGAGAATCCCCAGGCAAGGCCCAAGGCCCAAGGCCCAGAGTGTGGACACACCCCAGGGGAAAAGAGGAGGAGAGCGGAGACACCCTGTCTCAAAACACACCCCACCTGTTCATACTGAGAATCCCCGGGCAAGGCCCAAGGCCCAGAGTGTGGACACACCCCGGGGAAAGAGGAGGAGAGCGGAGACACCCTGTCTCAAAACACACCCCACCTGTTCATACTGAGAATCCCCGGGCAAGGCCCAAGGCCCAGAGTGTGGACACACCCCGGGGAAAGAGGAGGAGAGCGGAGACACCCTGTCTCAAAACACACCCCACCTGTTCATACTGAGAATCCCCGGGCAAGGCCCAAGGCCCAGAGTGTGGACACACCCCGGGGAAAGAGGAGGAGAGCGGAGACACCCTGTCTCAAAACACACCCCACCTGTTCATACTGAGAATTGTAAGGGTTTTGACCCGTGTGGCTCTGTGCTCAGCCTGGGTGCTAGTGCGAGGTTAGGCCTTGTTGCCTGTTCTGGTCTCCTGCCAGTCTGGGAGCACTATACACCTGTGAGTGGTTCGACCCACTCGCCCTTACGGTTCTGACACTGGACTTAGATGCGAGAGCAATAATGGAGAGAAAACTCAGGTAGACCCGGTTGAATGGTACGAAATGGAAAATCTTTATTGCATATTATTCAAGATTACGAAATACATGTCATAAGCACAGATTAATGACAGTACAATCTTACACGCAGTTATGTAACTAATTTTGGGGAAACGAGGAACGAACGACACATCGTAAATGGGGGCACACATTACAGTTATCCTTAAAACTTAAACCCTCCCCTATCAATACCTGCTCTAAACTAGATTTGTAGGATCGAGACTCATGCTCACCACTCGTGATAACTCGGAGAATTCCGAAAACTCTGCTCGGATGTTTTTACCGCAGCACCTGATCACCCACGTGTTGATCAGGGGTCTCTGTACCCAACTTGTTTACTCGTTTCTGCTCCGGCTAGCAGGCTGGACCGTCTGCTGTCATGAAGATCTGTGTTGTCCTCGGAGTTCCGACTCTACTCAAAAAAGAGTCTTCCTGTGCCCTCGCCCTGATGCGATAAAACTCGAAGAATAGTCTTCCGATGCCAGTTCTGTAAAACTCAAAAGATAGTCTTCCTGGGCAAGGGAAATGTCTATTCGACCTACAGGCGCGGTCGGGGCTTACTGACCGTGGCGATACGTATGGTCGTCTTCTTCTCTTCTCTTCTCATCTCATCTCATCTCATCTCGGGCCTTCAGTTCCAACACCGTTTACCGACTTCTCGGGATGGTGTGCCCGTTTCAAGGCTTCACAGCCCAGTTCCACACAGATCTTCGCGGCAAGCCACGAGGCTGATCCTGGCGGATCAGAAAGTTCGATAGTCGAGCAGCAAGAGGCAGATGCAAGAGTCAAGAGGCAGGAACAAGAGAAAGATGGACGGTTGTAGCTTACATTTATAGTGCTGAAACTCTTCTTTTCCCGCCCAACCTTAATGTCTTTTCTTTTGTTAGGGTTTTGGCGCTCAAACTTCTTGTATAGGGTGATCTCCGTTTAATGGGTTTCGGTGATAATTGTAACTGTCTGAGTACCTGCTAATATTTTTCCCATTGTGTAACCGGTCAGTATTCTCCCTGGAGGGGTTTTGGGGCTTCCAAATGTTTTCTGTAATTACCCGCAAACGGCTCTCTCATCGTAGAGTCGTGGGGATTTTGCATATTAATGTCTTTGGATGGGTTCTTGATCGTTTGGTACAATAGCTCTTATTTGCACCTGGGAGACCGATTTCAGTATTTATGTGTATACTGCAAACCCATAATGTCTCGTGTATTATCTCAAATGTGCTGAGTCTTGATCGATCTCGCACAAATGTTTATTGTAACGCCATCTTGTCTGCTTATCGAAAAGTCGAGAATGTTCTGCCACGAGGCGTGGCGGCCATTTTACAGGCTGCTTGTGTCCACTTTGAAAACCTGACAGCATTCTGCTGAAATAAAACTGTTTGAACGAAACTATGTGTTTTCACCTTATTTATAAAATCGCGATTATATTGCGAATTCTACAGAATCCCCGGGCAAGGACCAAGGCCCAGAGTGTGGACACACCCCAGGGAAAAGAGGAGGAAAGCGGGGACACCCTGTCTCAAAACACACCCCACCTGTTCATACTGAGAATCCCCGGGCAAGGCCCAAGGCCCAGAGTGTGGACACACCCCTGGGGAAAAGAGGAGAGCGGGGACACCCTGTCTCAAAACACACCCCACCTGTTCATACTGAGAATCCCCAGGCAAGGCTCAAGGCCCAGAGTGTGGACACACCCCAGGGGGAAAAGAGGAGGAGAGCGGGGACACCCTGTCTCAAAACACACCCCACCTGTTCATATTGAGAATCCCCGGGCAAGGCCCAAGGCCCAGAGTGTGGACACACCCCAGGGGGAAAAGAGGAGGAGAGCGGGGACACCCTGTCTCAAAACACACCCCACCTGTTCATATTGAGAATCCCCGGGCAAGGCCTAAGGCCCAGAGTGTGGACACACCCTGGGGAAAAGAGGAGGAGAGCGGGGACACCCTGTCTCAAAACACATCCCACCTGTTCATACTGAGAATCCCCGGGCAAGGCTCAAGGCCCAGAGTGTGGACACACCCTGGGGAAAAGAGGAGAGCGGAGACACCCTGTCTCAAAACACACCCCACCTGTTCATACTGAGAATCCCTGGGCAAGGCCCAAGGCCCAGAGTGTGGACACACCCCGGGGAAAAGAGAGGAGCGGAGACACCCTGTCTCAAAGCACATCCCACCTGTGAATACTGAGAATCCCTGGGCAAGGCCCAAGGCCCAGAGTGTGGACACACCCCGGAGGAAAAAGGAGGAGAGCGGGGACACCCTGTCTCAAAACACACCCCACCTGTTCATACTGAGAATCCCCGGGCAAGGCCCAAGACCCAGAGTGTGGAACACAACCAAGGGGGAAAAGAGGAGGAGAACGGGGACACCCTGTCTCAAAACACACCCCACCTGTTCATACTGAGAATCCCCGGGCAAGGCCCAAGGCCCAGAGTGTGGACACACCCCGGGGTAAAGAGGAGGAGAGCGGGGACACCCTGTCTCAAAACACACCCCACCTGTTCATACTGAGAATCCCCAGGCAAGGCCCAAGGCCCAGAGTGTGGACACAACCAAGGGGGAAAAGAGGAGGAGAGCGGGAATGCCCTGTCTCAAAACACACCCCACCTGTTCATACTGAGAATCCCCAGGCAAGGCCCAAGGCCCAGAGTGTGGACACACCCCGGGGGAAAATAGGAGGAGAGCGGAGACACCCTGTCTCAAAACACACCCCACCTGTTCATACTGAGAATCCCCGGCAAGGCCCAAGGCCCAGAGTGTGGACACATCCCGGGGAAAGAGGAGGAGAGTGGAGACACACTGTCTCAAAACACACCCCACCTGTTTATACTGAGAATCCCCGGGCAAGGCCCAAGGCCCAGAGTGTGGACACACCACGGGGAAAGAGGAGGAGAGCGGAGACACCCTGTCTCAAAACACACCCCACCTGTTCATACTGAGAATCCCCGGGCAAGGCCCAAGGCCCAGAGTGTGGACACACCACGGGGAAAGAGGAGGAGAGCGGAGACACCCTGTCTCAAAACACACCCCACCTGTTCATACTGAGAATCCCCAGGCAAGGCCCAAGACCCAGAGTGTGGACACACCCCGGGGAAAAGAGGAGGAGAGCGGGGACACCCTGTCTCAAAACACACCCCACCTGTTCATACTGAGAATCCCCGGGCAAGGCCCAAGGCCCAGAGTGTGGACACACCTCGGGGAAAAGAGGAGGAGAGCGGGGACACCCTGTTTCCAAACACACCCCACCTGTTCATACTGAGAATCCCCGGGCAAGGCCCAAGGCCCAGAGTGTGGACACAACCAAGGGGAAAAGAGGAGAGCGGGGACACCCTGTCTCAACACACCCCACCTGTTCATACTGAGAATCCTCAGGCAAGACCCAAGGCCCAGAGTGTGGACACACCCCAGGGGGAAAAGAGGAGGAGAGCGGGGACACCCTGTCTCAAAACACACCCCACCTGTTCATATTGAGAATCCCCGGGCAAGGCCTAAGGCCCAGAGTGTGGACACACCCCGGGGGAAAAAGGAGGAGAGCGGGGACACCCTGTCTCAAAACACACCCCACCTGTTCATACTGAGAATCCCCAGGCAAGGCCCAAGGCCCAGAGTGTGGACACACCCCGGGGAGAAGAGGAGGACAGCTGGGACACCCTGTCTCAACACACACACCCCACCTGTTCATACTGAGAATCCCCGGGCAAGGCCCAAGGCCCAGAGTGTGGACACACACCAGGGGGAAAAGAGGAGGAGAGCGGGGACGCCCTGTCTCAAAACACACCCCACCTGTTCATACCGAGAATCCCCAGGCAAGGCCCAGAGTGTGGACACACCCCAGGGAAAAGAGGAGGAGAGCGGGGACACCCTGTCTCAAAACACACCCCACCTGTTCATACTGAGAATCCCTGGGCAAGGCCCAAGGCCCAGAGAGTGGACATACCCCGGGGAAAAGAGGAGGAGAGCGGAGACACCCTGTCTCAAAACACACCCCACCTGTTCATACTGAGAATCCCCGGGCAAGGCCCAAGGCCCAGAGTGTGGACACAACCAAGGGGGAAAAGAGGAGAGCGGGGACACCCTGTCTCAAAACACACCCCACCTGTTCATACTGAGAATCCCCGGGCAAGGCCCAAGGCCCAGAGTGTGGACACACCCCTGGGGAAAAGAGGAGAGCGGGGACACCCTGTCTCAAAACACACCCCACCTGTTCATACTGAGAATCCCCGGGCAAGGCCTAAGGCCCAGAGTGTGTTCACACCCCGGGGAAAAGAGGAGGAGAGCGGGGACACCCTGTCTCAAAACACATCGCACCTGTTCATACTGAGAATCCCCGGGCAAGGCTCAAGGCCCAGAGTGTGGACACACCCCGGGGAAAAGAGGAGAGCGGAGAGACCCTGTCTCAAAACACACCCCACCTGTTCATACTGAGAATCCCTGGGCAAGGCCCAAGGCCCAGAGTGTGGACACACCCCGGGGAAAAGAGGAGAGCGGAGACACCCTGTCTCAAAACACATCCCACCTGTTCATACTGAGAATCCCCGGGCAAGGCCCAAGGCCCAGAGTGTGGACACACCCCGGGGAAAAGAGGAGGACAGCTGGGACACCCTGTCTCAACACACACCCCACCTGTTCATACTGAGAATCCCCGGGCAAGGCCCAAGGCCCAGAGTGTGGACACACCCCAGGGGGAAAAGAGGAGGAGAGCGTGGACGCCCTGTCTCAAAACACACCCCACCTGTTCATACTGAGAATCCCCGGGCAAGGCCCAAGGCCCAGAGTGTGGACACACCCCAGGGAAAAGAGGAGGAGAGCGGGGACACCCTGTCTCAAAACACACCCCACCTGTTCATACTGAGAATCCCCGGGCAAGGCCCAAGGCCCAGAGTGTGGACACACCCCGGGGAAAAGAGGAGAGCGGAGACACCCTGTCTCAAAACACATCCCACCTGTTCATACTGAGAATCCCTGGGCAAGGCCCAAGGCCCAGAGTGTGGACACACCCCGGGGAAAAGAGGAGAGCGGAGACACCCTGTCTCAAAACACATCCCACCTGTTCATACTGAGAATCCCTGGGCAAGGCCCAAGGCCCAGAGTGTGGACACACCCCGGGGGAAAGAGGAGAGCGGAGACACCCTGTCTCAAAACACATCCCACCTGTTCATACTGAGAATCCCTGGGCAAGGCCCAAAGCCCAGAGTGTGGACACACCCCGGGGGAAAAAGGAGGAGAGCGGGGACACCCTGTCTCAAAACACACCCCACATGTTCATACTGAGAATCCCCGGGCAAGGCCCAAGGCCCAGAGTGTGGACACACCCTGGGGGAAAGAGGAGGAGAGCGGGGACACCCTGTCTCAAAACACACCCCACCTGTTCATACTGAGAATCCCCGGGCAAGGCCCAAGGCCCAGAGTGTGGACACACCCCGGGGGAAAAGAGGAGAGCGGGGACACCCTGTCTCAACACACCCAACCTGTTCATACTGAGAATCCCCGGGCAAGGCCCAAGGCCCAGAGAGTGGACACACCCCGGGGAAAAGAGGAGGAGAGCGGGGACGCCCTGTCTCAAAACACACCCCACCTGTTCATACTGAGAATCCCCGGGCAAGGCCCAAAGCGTGGACACAACCCGGGGAAAGAGGAGGAGTGCGGGGACACCCTGTCTCAACACACACCCCACCTATTCATACTGAGAATCCCCAGGCAAGGCCCAAAGTGTGGACACACCCCGGGGAAAAGAGGAGGAGAGCGGGGACACCCTGTCTCAAAACACACACCACCTGTTCATACTGAGAATCCCCGGGCAAGGCCCAAGGCCCAGAGTGTGGACACACCCCGGGGAAAAGAGGAGGAGAGCGGGGACACCCTGTCTCAAAACACACCCCACCTGTTCATACTGAGAATCCCCGGGCAAGGCCCAAGGCCCAGAGTGTGGACACACCCCGGGGAAAAGAGGAGGAGAGCGGGGACACCCTGTCTCAAAACACACCCCACCTGTTCATACTGAGAATCCCCAGGCAAGGCCCAAGGCCCAGAGTGTGGAACACACCCAGGGGTAAAGAGGAGAGCGGGGACACCCTGTCTCAAAACACACATCCCACCTGTTCATACTGAGAATCCCCGGGCAAGGCCCAAATTGTGGACACACCCCGGGGAAAGAGGAGGAGAGCGGGGACACCCTGTCTCAAAACACACCCCACCTGTTCATACTGAGAATCCCCGGGCAAGGCCTAAGGCCCAGAGTGTGGACACACCCTGGGGAAAAGAGGAGGAGAGCGGGGACACCCTGTCTCAAAACACATCCCACCTGTTCATACTGAGAATCCCCGGGCAAGGCTCAAGGCCCAGAGTGTGGACACACCCTGGGGAAAAGAGGAGAGCGGAGACACCCTGTCTCAAAACACACCCCACCTGTTCATACTGAGAATCCCTGGGCAAGGCCCAAGGCCCAGAGTGTGGACACACCCCGGGGAAAAGAGAGGAGCGGAGACACCCTGTCTCAAAGCACATCCCACCTGTTCATACTGAGAATCCCTGGGCAAGGCCCAAGGCCCAGAGTGTGGACACACCCCGGAGGAAAAAGGAGGAGAGCGGGGACACCCTGTCTCAAAACACACCCCACCTGTTCATACTGAGAATCCCCGGGCAAGGCCCAAGACCCAGAGTGTGGACACAACCAAGGGGAAAAGAGGAGGAGAACGGGGACACCCTGTCTCAAAACACACCCCACCTGTTCATACTGAGAATCCCCGGGCAAGGCCCAAGGCCCAGAGTGTGGACACACCCCGGGGTAAAGAGGAGGAGAGCGGGGACACCCTGTCTCAAAACACACCCCACCTGTTCATACTGAGAATCCCCAGGCAAGGCCCAAGGCCCAGAGTGTGGACACAACCAAGGGGGAAAAGAGGAGGAGAGCGGGAATGCCCTGTCTCAAAACACACCCCACCTGTTCATACTGAGAATCCCCAGGCAAGGCCCAAGGCCCAGAGTGTGGACACACCCCGGGGGAAAATAGGAGGAGAGCGGAGACACCCTGTCTCAAAACACACCCCACCTGTTCATACTGAGAATCCCCGGCAAGGCCCAAGGCCCAGAGTGTGGACACATCCCGGGGAAAGAGGAGGAGAGTGGAGACACACTGTCTCAAAACACACCCCACCTGTTTATACTGAGAATCCCCGGGCAAGGCCCAAGGCCCAGAGTGTGGACACACCACGGGGAAAGAGGAGGAGAGCGGAGACACCCTGTCTCAAAACACACCCCACCTGTTCATACTGAGAATCCCCGGGCAAGGCCCAAGGCCCAGAGTGTGGACACACCACGGGGAAAGAGGAGGAGAGCGGAGACACCCTGTCTCAAAACACACCCCACCTGTTCATACTGAGAATCCCCAGGCAAGGCCCAAGACCCAGAGTGTGGACACACCCCGGGGAAAAGAGGAGGAGAGCGGGGACACCCTGTCTCAAAACACACCCCACCTGTTCATACTGAGAATCCCCGGGCAAGGCCCAAGGCCCAGAGTGTGGACACACCTCGGGGAAAAGAGGAGGAGAGCGGGGACACCCTGTCTCCAAACACACCCCACCTGTTCATACTGAGAATCCCCGGGCAAGGCCCAAGGCCCAGAGTGTGGACACAACCAAGGGGAAAAGAGGAGAGCGGGGACACCCTGTCTCAACACACCCCACCTGTTCATACTGAGAATCCTCAGGCAAGACCCAAGGCCCAGAGTGTGGACACACCCCAGGGGGAAAAGAGGAGGAGAGCGGGGACACCCTGTCTCAAAACACACCCCACCTGTTCATATTGAGAATCCCCGGGCAAGGCCTAAGGCCCAGAGTGTGGACACACCCCGGGGGAAAAAGGAGGAGAGCGGGGACACCCTGTCTCAAAACACACCCCACCTGTTCATACTGAGAATCCCCGGGCAAGGCCCAAGGCCCAGAGTGTGGACACACCCCGGGGAGAAGAGGAGGACAGCTGGGACACCCTGTCTCAACACACACCCCACCTGTTCATACTGAGAATCCCCGGGCAAGGCCCAAGGCCCAGAGTGTGGACACACACCAGGGGGAAAAGAGGAGGAGAGCGGGGACGCCCTGTCTCAAAACACACCCCACCTGTTCATACCGAGAATCCCCAGGCAAGGCCCAGAGTGTGGACACACCCCAGGGAAAAGAGGAGGAGAGCGGGGACACCCTGTCTCAAAACACACCCCACCTGTTCATACTGAGAATCCCTGGGCAAGGCCCAAGGCCCAGAGAGTGGACATACCCCGGGGAAAAGAGGAGGAGAGCGGAGACACCCTGTCTCAAAACACACCCCACCTGTTCATACTGAGAATCCCCGGGCAAGGCCCAAGGCCCAGAGTGTGGACACAACCAAGGGGGAAAAGAGGAGAGCGGGGACACCCTGTCTCAAAACACACCCCACCTGTTCATACTGAGAATCCCCGGGCAAGGCCCAAGGCCCAGAGTGTGGACACACCCCTGGGGAAAAGAGGAGAGCGGGGACACCCTGTCTCAAAACACACCCCACCTGTTCATACTGAGAATCCCCGGGCAAGGCCTAAGGCCCAGAGTGTGTTCACACCCCGGGGAAAAGAGGAGGAGAGCGGGGACACCCTGTCTCAAAACACATCGCACCTGTTCATACTGAGAATCCCCGGGCAAGGCTCAAGGCCCAGAGTGTGGACACACCCCGGGGAAAAGAGGAGAGCGGAGAGACCCTGTCTCAAAACACACCCCACCTGTTCATACTGAGAATCCCTGGGCAAGGCCCAAGGCCCAGAGTGTGGACACACCCCGGGGAAAAGAGGAGAGCGGAGACACCCTGTCTCAAAACACATCCCACCTGTTCATACTGAGAATCCCCGGGCAAGGCCCAAGGCCCAGAGTGTGGACACACCCCGGGGAAAAGAGGAGGACAGCTGGGACACCCTGTCTCAACACACACCCCACCTGTTCATACTGAGAATCCCCGGGCAAGGCCCAAGGCCCAGAGTGTGGACACACCCCAGGGGGAAAAGAGGAGGAGAGCGTGGACGCCCTGTCTCAAAACACACCCCACCTGTTCATACTGAGAATCCCCGGGCAAGGCCAAGGCCCAGAGTGTGGACACACCCCAGGGAAAAGAGGAGGAGAGCGGGGACACCCTGTCTCAAAACACACCCCACCTGTTCATACTGAGAATCCCCGGGCAAGGCCCAAGGCCCAGAGTGTGGACACACCCCGGGGAAAAGAGGAGAGCGGAGACACCCTGTCTCAAAACACATCCCACCTGTTCATACTGAGAATCCCTGGGCAAGGCCCAAGGCCCAGAGTGTGGACACACCCCGGGGGAAAGAGGAGAGCGGAGACACCCTGTCTCAAAACACATCCCACCTGTTCATACTGAGAATCCCTGGGCAAGGCCCAAAGCCCAGAGTGTGGACACACCCCGGGGGAAAAAGGAGGAGAGCGGGGACACCCTGTCTCAAAACACACCCCACATGTTCATACTGAGAATCCCCGGGCAAGGCCCAAGGCCCAGAGTGTGGACACACCCTGGGGGAAAGAGGAGGAGAGCGGGGACACCCTGTCTCAAAACACACCCCACCTGTTCATACTGAGAATCCCCGGGCAAGGCCCAAGGCCCAGAGTGTGGACACACCCCGGGCGAAAAGAGGAGAGCGGGGACACCCTGTCTCAACACACCCCACCTGTTCATACTGAGAATCCCCGGGCAAGGCCCAAGGCCCAGAGAGTGGACACACCCCGGGGAAAAGAGGAGGAGAGCGGGGACGCCCTGTCTCAAAACACACCCCACCTGTTCATACTGAGAATCCCCGGGCAAGGCCCAAAGCGTGGACACACCCCGGGGAAAGAGGAGGAGTGCGGGGACACCCTGTCTCAACACACACCCCACCTATTCATACTGAGAATCCCCAGGCAAGGCCCAAAGTGTGGACACACCCCGGGGAAAAGAGGAGGAGAGCGGGGACACCCTGTCTCAAAACACACACCACCTGTTCATACTGAGAATCCCCGGGCAAGGCCCAAGGCCCAGAGTGTGGACACACCCCGGGGAAAAGAGGAGGAGAGCGGGGACACCCTGTCTCAAAACACACCCCACCTGTTCATACTGAGAATCCCCGGGCAAGGCCCAAGGCCCAGAGTGTGGACACACCCCGGGGAAAAGAGGAGGAGAGCGGGGACACCCTGTCTCAAAACACACCCCACCTGTTCATACTGAGAATCCCCAGGCAAGGCCCAAGGCCCAGAGTGTGGAACACACCCAGGGGTAAAGAGGAGAGCGGGGACACCCTGTCTCAAAACACACATCCCACCTGTTCATACTGAGAATCCCCGGGCAAGGCCCAAATTGTGGACACACCCCGGGGAAAGAGGAGGAGTGCGGGGACACCCTGTCTCAAAACACACCCCACCTGTTCATACTGAGAATCCCCAGGCAAGGCCCAGAGTGTGGACATACCCCGGGGAAAAGAGGAGGAGAGCGGAGACACCCTGTCTCAAAACACACCCCACCTGTTCATACTGATAATCCCCGGGCAAGGCCCAAGGCCCAGAGTGTGGACACAACCAAGGGGGAAAAGAGGAGAGCGGGGACACCCTGTCTCAAAACACACCCCACCTGTTCATACTGAGAATCCCCGGGCAAGGCCCAAGGCCCAGAGTGTGGACACACCCCTGGGGGAAAAGAGGACGAGAGCGGGGACACCCTGTCTCAAAACACACCCCACCTGTTCATACTGAGAATCCCCGGGCAAGGCCTAAGGCCCAGAGTGTGGACACACCCCGGGGAAAAGAGGAGGAGAGCGAGGACACCCTGTCTCAAAACACATCCCACCTGTTCATACTGAGAATCCCCGGGCAAGTCTCAAGGCCCAGAGTGTGGACACACCCCGGGGAAAAGAGGAGAGCGGAGACACCCTGTCTCAAAACACACCCCACCTGTTCATACTGAGAATCCCTGGGCAAGGCCCAAGGCCCAGAGTGTGGACACACCCCGGGGAAAAGAGGAGAGCGGAGACACCCTGTCTCAAAACACATCCCACCTGTTCATACTGAGAATCCCTGGGCAAGGCCTAAGGCCCAGAGTGTGTACACACCCCGGGGAAAAGAGGAGGAGAGCGGAGACACCCTGTCTCAAAACACATCCCACCTGTTCATACTGAGAATCCCCGGGCAAGGCTCAAGGCCCAGAGTGTGGACACACCCAGGGGAAAAGAGGAGAGCGGAGAGACCCTGTCTCAAAACACACCCCACCTGTTCATACTGAGAATCCCTGGGCAAGGCCCAAGGCCCAGAGTGTGGACACACTCCAGGGAAAAGAGGAGAGCGGAGACACCCTGTCTCAAAACACATCCCACCTGTTCATACTGAGAATCCCCGGGCAAGGCCCAAGGCCCAGAGTGTGGACACTCCCCGGGGAAAAGAGGAGGACAGCTGGGACACCCTGTCTCAACACACACCCCACCTGTTCATACTGAGAATCCCCGGGCAAGGCCCAAGGCCCAGAGTGTGGACACACCCCGGGGAAAAGAGGAGAGCGGAGACACCCTGTCTCAAAACACATCCCACCTGTTCATACTGAGAATCCCTGGGCAAGGCCCAAAGCGTGGACACACCCCGGGGAAAGAGGAGGAGTGCGGGGACACCCTGTCTCAACACACACCCCACCTATTCATACTGAGAATCCCCAGGCAAGGCCCAGAGTGTGGACACACCCCGGGGAAAAGAGGAGGAGAGCGGG
>JASTWF010000576.1:167961-195574 GCA_030390025.1 Squalus acanthias | reverse complement strand
TAACAGACGCATGGTCTAGAGCAGTAATAACTCAGACAGGGTCTAGTGTAATATAAACAGAGACAGGGTCTAGTGTAATATGAACAGAGACAGGGTCTAGTGTAATATAAACAGAGATAGGGTCTAGTGTAATATAAACAGAGACAGGGTCTAGTGTAATATAAACAGAGACTGGGTCTAGTGTAATATGAACAGAGACAGGGCCTAGTGTAATATAAACAGAGACAGGGTCTAGTGTAATATAAACAGAGATAGGGTCTAGTGTAATATAAACAGAGACTGGGTCTAGTGTAATATGAACAGAGACAGGGCCTAGTGTAATATAAACAGTGACAGGGTATATTATAATATATTTCAGACATGGTTTGGGACAGTAATAATAATGTAAAAATTAAAAATAGTCATTGTCTAGTGCAGTAGTAACAGTGGCTGGATCTAGTGTTTTATAAACGATTCCCAGTAAAAAAGTAAAAATTTTCCCAGTAAAAAAGTAATTTTTTTTTACAGCTTATCGTTTTACATACAGACGGCAGCTTTTGACACGTTAGACCCCCTGCGACTCCACCTCATTGTCTCAGTTGTATCTTGCTATGTCTTTGATGTGGTACCTTCCTGGCTGACCTGATTAACTTTATCACACCTCGGCATATAGTCAGGATGATTTAATTTAGTTGTCTGCAATTGTAAGGTACACATGCATTGTTCTCTATCTATATATGCTTTGTCGAGTCTGTATTTCTTTACTACTTCACCTGAGGAAGGAGCGATCGATAGCTCCGAAAGCTTGTGATTTCAAATAAAACTGTTGGACTATAACCTGGTGTTGTGCGACCTCTCAATAATATAAACAGAGACAGGGTCTAGTGTAATATAAACAGAGACAGGGTCTAGTGTAATATAAACAGAGACATGGCCTAGTGTAATATAAACAGAGACAGGGTCTAGTGTAATATAAACAGAGACAGGGTCTAGTGTAATATAAACAGTGACAGGGTCTGGTGTAATATAAACAGAGACAGGGTCTGGTGTAATATAAACAGAGACAGGGTCGAGTGTAATATAAACAGAGACAGGGTCTAGTGTAATATAAACAGAGACAGGGCCTAGTGTAATATAAAAAGAGACAGGGTCTAGTGTAATATAAACAGAGACAGTGTCTAGTGTAATATAAACAGAGACAGGGTCTAGTGTAATATAAACAGAGACAGGGTCTAGTGTAATATAAACAGAGACAGGGTCTAGTGTAATATAAACAGAAACAGGGTCCAGTGTAATATAAACAGAGACAGGGTCTAGTCTAATATAAACAGAGACAGGGTCTAGTGTAATATAAACAGAGACAGGGTCTAGTGTAATATAAACAGAGACAGGGTCTAGTGTAATATAAATAGAGACAGGATCTAGTGTAATATAAACAGAGACAGGGTCTAGTGTAATATAAACCGAGACAGGGTCTAGTGTAATATAAACAGAGACATGGTCTAGTGTAATATAAACCGAGACAGGGTCTAGTGTAATATAAACAGAGACAGGGTCTAGTGTAATATAAACAGAGACAGGGTCTAGTGTAATATAAACCGAGACAGGGTCTAGTGTAATATAAACAGAGACAGGTTCTAGTGTAATATAAACAGAGACAGGGTCTCGTGCAGTAATAGCTGATAAATCTGTGCCCTCTGGTTAATGACCCTCCTGCCAGTGGAAACAGTTCCATGGAATCATAGAATGTTACATCACAGAAGGAGGCCATTCCACCCATCGATTCTGTGTCGGCTCTTTCAAAGAGCAATCCAGTCAGTCCCACCCTCCGGCTCTTTCCCCATATCCCTGCAGTTTTTTGTCCTTTAACTATTTATCCAACACCCTTTTGAAGGCTATTATTGAATCTATATCCACCACCCTATCAGGCAGTGCATTCCAAATCCCAACCACTCGTTGTGTAAAGATGTTTTTCCTGATACCGCCTCTGGTTCTTTCTCCAATCACCTTAAATCTGTGCCCTCTGGTTATCGACCCTTCAGCCATTGGAAACTTTCTCCTTATTTACAATATCGAAACCCCTCATGATTTTGAACACATCTATTAAATCTGCCCTGAACATTCTCGGCTCTAAGGAGAACAATCCCAGGTTCCAGCTGCTCTGACGGTGAACCTCACGCAGAGTAAATCTCAAGTTCTGTGAGTCCTTCTGCCTCGGGCACTCCCAGATGTTCCTTTGCGGAATCGCTGACACTTTTATATGGACACAGTGGAAATCCCGTGCACCTTTACAACAGTGCGGGAATAACATCCCAGGCAAGATAAGATACGTCGTCCAGTACTTCCCCGGAGCGGAGAAACTACGCCATGTTCTTCGCAGCCTTCAACATGTCATCGATGACGACAAACACCTCGCTAAGGCCATCCCCACGCCTCCACTACTTGCCTTCAAACAGCCGCCTAACCTCAGAAGTACCATCGTTCGCAGCAAATTACCCAGCTTTCAGGATAACAGCGACCACGACACCACACAACCCTGCCATGGCAAACTCTGCAAGACATGCCAGATCATCAACACAGATACCACCATCACACGTGAGGACACTACCCACCAGGTACATGGTACATACTCATGTGACTCGGCCAACGTTGTCTACCTCATACGTTGCAGGAAAGAATGCACCGCGGCATGGTACATCGGCGAGACCATGCAGACACTGAGACAACGTATGAACGAGCACCGCGCAACAATCGCCAGGCAGGATTGTTACCTCCCAGTCGGGGAACACTTCAGCAGTCAAGGACATTCAGCCTCGGATCTGCGGGTAAGCGTTCTCCAAGGCAACCTTAGAAACACACGACAACGCAAAATCATCGAGCAGAAACTGATAGCCAAGTTCCGCACTCATGAAGACGGTCTCAATCGGGATCTTGGGTTTATGTCACGATACATGACGTGATCCGGACTCGAGTCGTCGTTAGCTTGTTCACAGATGTGATTCCCAGTAAAAAAGTAAAAATTTTCCCAGTAAAAAAGTAAAAAAATGTTAAAGCTTTTCGTTTTACATACAGACGGCAGCTTTTGACACGTTAGAACCCCTGCGACTACACCTCATTGTCTCAGTTGTATCTTGCTATGTCTTTGATGTGGTACCTTCCTGGCTGACTCAATTAACTTAATCACACCTCGGCAGATAGTCAGGATGATTTAATTTATTGGTCTGCAATTGTAAAGTACACATGCTTTGTTTTCCACCTATATATGCTTTGGAGATTCTGTATCTAATTTACTTCACCTGAGGAAGGAGCAAATCGATAGCTCCGAAAGCTTGTGATTTCAAATAAAACTGTTGGACTATAACCTGGTGTTGTGCGACCTCTCAATTTTGTCCACCCCAGTCCAACACCGGCATCTCCGCATCAAGATAAGAGAACCAGGCCCTGACAATTAAACGGATCGGTGTAAGACTGGGCTCAGGCCCTGAACTTTAGACACACTGAGCTTAATGGCAACATATTAAAATACAAGCTGTGATATGTTAACAGCCTCGGCTCAGTGAGATCACTCTCGCCTCTGAATCTTAAGGTCATAGATTCAAGCCCACCCAGAGGCCTGAGCCCATAATCTAGGCCGACACTCCCACTGCAGTGCTGAGGGAGTGCTGCACTGTCGGAGGAGCCACCTTTCAGATGAGACGTTAAACCAAGACACCATCTGTCGTCTCAAATGAATATAAAAGATCCTGTGGCACTTTTTAAAGAAGAGCAGGGGAGTTCACCCTGGTGTCCTGGTTAATATTTATCCATCACTAAACACAGATATTTTGGTCAATATCCCCTTGCTGTTTGTGGGATCTTGCTGTGCGCAAATTTGCTGCAGCATTTCCTACTTTACAACAGTGACTATATTTCCAAAGTTCTCATTGTCTGTAAAGCGCTTTGGGATGTCCTGAGGCAGTGAAAGGCGCTATATAAATGCAAGTTCTTTCTAAATGTCAACATTTTAAAATCCAAGTTGCGATATGTTAAAAGCTCCGACATGACTGCGATTGTAGGGCACTCCTCTGCTCACTGTTTTAACTTGTTTCGTTTCAATGGGTTGAAGCTTCCACTAAATGGACATCCAGTGGAACACCAGCCTGTTCACAGATGTCCCATTGATTTCGGCAGCAGAACTTTCAGAACTGAATTATTAATTTTAATATTTATTCCTTTGTTATAAATCACATCTGTTCTAATTGAACAAAACTGAATCCAATGTCACTGTTGGAGATTTTTCTACTGATTTTGTACCAACTGTCAATATTCTTAAAATAAACCCTTGTTGTGAGTTGAAACGAATCAATAAGTGACTTTGTTGATCTGGTTTTGTTGCCATGAACACTTCATGGAAACCAGTGAGGCGTTTATGTAAATAAACAAAGAAATAAAAGTCCCAGATTAGAGTATTGAGCGACAGAAACACAATAAATGTTTCCCCACCAACGCAGAACAGAAATAAAGAGAGAAATGCAAATGTCTCAACGGATTCCAGCAACAATTGATTTTTGAGACATTTCTCTAAGTTATAGGAGAATAAAGTAAAGATGATATCCATGTTCAGAATGGGGAAAGATTCCCACAAGTCACCGCACATAGTGACATCACAAATGTGTGTGTGGAGATTTCCTGTATCCTCTCCCTCTCTGCCTCTCTCTCCTATTTCCACCTTCTGTCTTGCCTCTCAAGAATGGATCATTGTCTTTACCCCACAACAAGATGTCAACCTCTTACAAAAGTTTTCCCTCAGCCCTATTCATAGGCCTCGAACCAAATTGATTGGAGTGCGCAGAGGGAGCTTTAATATAAAATGTAACCTGTACATAAGATAAACTGGGAATGATTGATGGGACAGCGTAGAGGGAGCTTTACTCTGTATCTAAACCGTGCAGTACCTGCCCTGGGAGTGTTTTATGGGGCGGTGTAGAGGGTGATTTACTCTGTATCTAACCAATGATGTCCCTTCCCTCGGTGTGTGAATTGTGACAGTGCAGAGGGAGCTTTACTCTGTATCGAACCCGTGCTGTACCTGCCCTGGGAGTGTTTGATGGGACAGGGTAGAGGGAGATCTATTCTGGCTCTAAGTCGTGCTGTACCCGGACTGGGAGTGTTTGATGGGACAGTTTAGAGGGAGCTTTACTCTGTATCTTAACCGTGCTGTACCTGGCCTGGGAGTGTTTGATGGGACAGTGTAGAGGGAGCTTTACTCTGTATCTAACCCGTGCTGAACCTGCCCTTGGAGTGTTTGATGGGACACTGTAGAGGGAGCTTTACTCTATCTAACACGTGGTATACCTGCCCTGGAAGTGTTTGATTGGACAGTGTAGAGGGAGCTTTACTCTGTATCTAACCCGTGCTGTACCTGCCCTTGGAGTGTCTGATGGGACAGTGTAGAAGGAGCTTTAATCTGTATCTAGCCCGTGCTGAACCTGCCCTGGGAATGTTTGATGGGACAGTGTCGGGGGAGCTTTACTCTGTATCTAACCCATGCTCTACCTGCCCTGGGAGTGTTTGATGGGACAGTGTAGAGGGAGCTTTACTCTGCATCTAAACCGTGCTGTACCTGCCCTGGAATTGTTTGATCGGGCAGTGTAGAGGGAGCTTTACTCTGTATCTAACCCGTGCTGTACCTGCCCTGGGAGTGTTTGATGGGACAGTGTAGAGGGAGCTTTACTCTGCATCTCAACCGTGCTGTACCTGCCCTGGGAGTGTTTGATGGGACACTGTAGAGGGAGCTTTACTCTGTATCTAACCCGTGCTGTACCTGCCCTGGGAGTGATTGATGCGACAATGTAGAGGGAGCTTTACTTTGTATCTAACTCGTGCTGTATCTGCCCTGGCAGTGTTTGATAGGACAGTGTAAGTGGAGCTTTACTCTGTATCTAAACCGTGCTGTACCTGCCCTGGGAGTGTTTGATGGGACAGTGTAGAGGGAGCTTTTTTCTGTATTTAACCCGTGCTGTACCTGCCCTGGGAGTGTTTGATGGGACAGTGTAGAGGGAGCTTTATTCTGTATCTAACCCATGCTCTACCTGCCCTGGGAGTGTTTCATGGGACAGTGTAGAGGGAGCTTTACTCTGTATCTAACCCATGCTGTACCTGCCCTGGAAGTGTTTGATTGGACAGTGTAGAGGGAGCTTTACTCTGTATCTAACCCGTGCTGTACCTGCCCTTGGAGTGTTTGATGGGACAGTGTAGAAGGAGCTTTCATCTGTATCTAGCCCGTGCTGAACCTGCCCTGGGAATGTTTGATGGGACAGTGTAGGGGGAGCTTTGCTCTGCATCTAACCCATGCTCTACCTGCCCTGGGAGTGTTTCATGGGACAGTGTAGAGGGAGCTTTACTCTGTATCTAACCCATGCTGTACCTGCCCTGGGAGTGTTTGATGGGACAGTGTAGAGGGAGCTTTACTCTGTATCTAACCCATGCTGTACCTGCACTGGGAGACTTTGCTGGGACAGTGTAGAGGAAGCTTTACTCTGTATCTAACCCATGCTGTACCTCCCCATGGAATGTTTGATGGGACAGTGTAGAGAGAGCTTTGCTCTGTATCTAACCCATGCTGTATCTGCACTGGGTGTGTTTGATGGGACAGTATGGAGGGAGATTTACTCTGAATCTAACCCGTGATGTAGCTGCCCTGGGAGTGTTTGATGGGGCAGTGCTGAGGGAGCTTTATTTTATAATTAACCAGTGCTGTACCTGTCCTGGGTGTGTTTGATGGGACAGTGTAGAGGGAGATTTACTCTGTAGCTAACCTGTGATGTCCCTGCCCTGGGAGTGCTTGATGGGACAGTGTAGAGGGAGCTTTAATTCGTATCGAACCAGTGCTGTACCTGCCCTGGGAGTGTTTGATGGGAAAGTGCAGAGGGAGCTTTACTTTATACCAAACGCGTTCTCTACCTGCCTTGGGAGTGTTTTTTGGGACAGTGTAGAGGGAGCTTTACTCTGTATCTAACCGTGCTGTAGCTGCCCTGGCAGTGTTTTTTGTGACAGTGTAGAAGGAGCTTTACTCTGTATCTAACCCGAACTGTACCTGGTCTGGGAGTGTTTGATGGGACAGTGTAGAGGGAGCTTTACTCTGTATCTAACCTGTACTGTACCTGCCCTGGGTGTTTTTGATAGGGCAGTGTAGAGGGAGATTGACACTGTATCTAACCCCTGCTGTCCCTGCCCTGGGTGTGTGATCTGGGACTGTGTAGAAGGAGCTTTACTCTGTAGATAACCCGTGCTGTCGCTTCCCTGGGAGTGCTTGATGGGACAATGGAGAGGAAACTTTACTCTGTATCTAAACCGTGCTGTACATGCCCCTGGAGTGCTAGATGGGACAGTGTAGAGAGAGCTTTACACTGTATCTAACCCATGCTGTAAATGCATTGGGAGACAGTTTAGAGGGTGATTTACTCTGTATCTAACCCATACTGTATCTGCCCTGGGAGTGTTTGATGGGACAGTGTAGAGCGAGCTTTACTCTGTATCAAACCTGTGCTGTACCTGCCCTGGGAGTGTTTGATGTGACAGTGCAGAGGGAGCTTTACTCTTTATCTAACCCGTGCTGTACCTGCCCTGGGAGTGTTTGATGGGACAGTGTAGAGGGAGCTTTACTCTATCTAACACGTGGTATACCTGCCCTGGAAGTGTTTGATTGGACAGTGTAGAGGGAGCTTTACTCTGTATCTAACCCGTGCTGTACCTGCCCTTGGAGTGTTTGATGGGACAGTGTAGAAGGAGCTTTAATCTGTATCTAGCCCGTGCTGTACCTGCCCTGGGAATGTTTGATGGGACAGTGTAGGGGGAGCTTTACTCTGTATCTAACCCATGCTCTACCTGCCCTGGGAGTGTTTGATGGGACAGTGTGGAGGGAGCTTTACTCTGTATCTAACCCATGCTCTACCTGCCCTGGGAGTGTTTGATGGGACAGTGTAGAGGGAGCTTTACTCTGTATCTAACCCATGCTGTACCTGCCCTGGGAGTGTTTGATGGGACAGTGTAGAGGGAGCTTTACTCTGTATCTAACCCATGCTCTACCTGCCCTGGGAGTGTTTGATGGGACAGGGTAGGGGGAGCTTTACTCTGTATCTAACCCATGCTGTACCTGCCCTGGGAATGTTTGATGGGACAGTGTAGAGGGAGCTTTACTCTGTATCTAACCCATGCTCTACCTGCCCTGGGAGTGTTTGATGGGACAGTGTTGAGGGAGCTTTACCCTGCATCTAACCCGTGCTGTACCTGCCCTGGGAGTGTTTGATGGGACAATGTAGAGGGAGCTTTACTCTGTATCTAACACGTGCTGTACCTGTCCTGGGTGACTTTGCTGGGACAGTGTAGAGGGAGCTTTACTCTGTATCTAACCCGTGCTGTACCTGTCCTGGGTGACTTTGCTGGGACAGTGTAGATCGTGCTTCGCTCTGTATCTTGCCTATACTGTACCTGCCTTGAGAGTGTTTGATGGGGCAGTGTAGAGGGAGATTTGTACTGTTTTTAACCCTTGCTGTACCTGCCCTGGAAGTGTTTGTTGGGACAGTGCAGAGGGAGCTTTACTCTGTATCTAACCTGTACTTTATCTGGCCTGGGAGTGTTTGAAGGGACAGTGTAGATGGAGCATTATTTTCTATCTTACCTTTGCTGGACCTGCCCTGGGAGTGTTTTATCGGACAGTGTAGGGGGTGATTTACTCTGTATCTAACCTGTACTTTACCTGCAGTGGGAGTGTTTGATGGGGCAGTGTAGTGGGAGTTTTACTGTGTATCTAAGCCATGCTGTACCTGCACTGGGAGACTTTGCTGGGACAGTGTAGAGGAAGCTTTACTCTGTATCTAACCCATGCTGTACCTCCCCATGGAATGTTTGATGGGACAGTGTAGAGGAAGCTTTGCTTTGTATCTAACCCATGCTGTATCTGCACTGGGAGAATTTTCTGGGACAGTGTAGATCGTGCTTTGCTCTGTATCTAACCTATACTGTACCTGCCTTGGGAGTGTTTGATGGGGCAGTGTAGAGAGAGATTTGTTCTGTATTTAACCCGTGCTATACCTGCCCTGGGTGTGTTTGATGGGACAGTATGGAGGGAGATTTACTCTGTATCTAACCCGTGATGTAGCTGCCCTGGGAGTGTTTGATGGGGCAGTGCTGAGGGAGCTTTATTTTATAATTAACCAGTGCTGTACCTATCCTGGGTGTGTTTGATGGGACTGTGTAGAGGGAGATTTACTCTGTAGCTAACCTGTGATGTCCCTGCCCTGGGAGTGTTTGATGGGACAGTGTCGAGGGAGCTTTAATTCGTATCGAACCAGTGCTGTACCTGCCCTGGGAGTGTTTGATGGGAAAGTGCAGAGGGAGCTTTACTTTATACCAAACGCGTTCTCTACCTGCCTTGGGAGTGTTTTTTGGGACAGTGTAGAGGGAGCTTTACTCTGTATCTAACCCGTGCTGTAGCTGCCCTGGCAGTGTTTTTTGTGACAGTGTAGAAGGAGCTTTACTCTGTATCTAACCCGAACTGTACCTGCTCTGGGAGTGTTTGATGGGACAGTGTAGAGGGAGCTTTACTCTGTATCTAACCTGTACTGTACCTGGCCTGGGTGTTTTTGATGGGGCAGTGTAGAGGGAGATTGACACTGTATCTAACCCCTGCTGTCCCTGCCCTGGGTGTGTGATCTGGGACTGTGTAGAAGGAGCTTTACTCTGTAGATAACCCATGCTGTCGCTTCCCTGGGAGTGCTTGATGGGACAATGGAGAGGAAACTTTACTCTGTATCTAAACCGTGCTGTACATGCCCCGGGAGTGCTTGATGGGACAGTGTAGAGAGAGCTTTACAGTGTATCTAACCCATGCTGTAAATGCATTGGGAGACAGTTTAGAGGGTGATTTACTCTGTATCTAACCCATACTGTATCTGCCCTGGGAGTGTTTGATGGGACAGTGTAGAGCGAGCTTTACTCTGTATCAAGCCTGTGCTGTACCTGCCCTGGGAGTGTTTGATGGGACAGTGTAGAGGGAGCTTTACTCTTTATCTAACCCGTGCTGTACCTGCCCTGGGAGTGTTTGATGGGACAGTGTAGAGGGAGCTTTACTCTGTATCTAACCCGTGCTGAACCTGCCCTTGGAGTGTTTGATGGGACACTGTAGAGGGTGCTTTACTCTATCTAACACGTGGTATACCTGCCCTGGAAGTGTTTGATTGGACAGTGTAGAGGGAGCTTTACTCTGTATCTAACCCGTGCTGTACCTGCCCTTGGAGTGTTTGATGGGACAGTGTAGAAGGAGCTTTAATCTGTATTTAACCCGTGCTGTACCTGCCCTGGAAGTGTTTGATTGGACAGTGTAGAGGGAGCTTTACTCTGTATCTAACCCGTGCTGTACCTGCCCTTGGAGTGTTTGATGGGACAGTGTAGAAGGAGCTTTCATCTGTATCTAGCCCGTGCTGAACCTGCCCTGGGAATGTTTGATGGGACAGTGTAGGGGGAGCTTTGCTCTGCATCTAACCCATGCTCTACCTGCCCTGGGAGTGTTTCATGGGACAGTGTAGAGGGAGCTTTACTCTGTATCTAACCCATGCTGTACCTGCCCTGGGAGTGTTTGATGGGACAGTGTAGAGGGAGCTTTACTCTGTATCTAACCCATGCTGTACCTGCACTGGGAGACTTTGCTGGGACAGTGTAGAGGAAGCTTTACTCTGTATCTAACCCATGCTGTACCTCCCCATGGAATGTTTGATGGGACAGTGTAGAGAGAGCTTTGCTCTGTATCTAACCCATGCTGTATCTGCACTGGGTGTGTTTGATGGGACAGTATGGAGGGAGATTTACTCTGTATCTAACCCGTGATGTAGCTGCCCTGGGAGTGTTTGATGGGGCAGTGTAGAGGGAGCTTTAATTCGTATCGAACCAGTGCTGTACCTGCCCTGGGAGTGTTTGATGGGAAAGTGCAGAGGGAGCTTTACTTTATACCAAACGCGTTCTCTACCTGCCTTGGGAGTGTTTTTTGGGACAGTGTAGAGGGAGCTTTACTCTGTATCTAACCCGTGCTGTAGCTGCCCTGGCAGTGTTTTTTGTGACAGTGTAGAAGGAGCTTTACTCTGTATCTAACCCGAACTGTACCTGGTCTGGGAGTGTTTGATGGGACAGTGTAGAGGGAGCTTTACTCTGTATCTAACCTGTACTGTACCTGCCCTGGGTGTTTTTGATAGTGATGCGGAGATGCCGGTGTTGGACTGGGGTGGACAAAATTGAGAGGTCGCACAACACCAGGTTATAGTCCAACAGTTTTATTTGAAATCACAAGCTTTCGGAACTATCGCTCCTTCCTCAGGTGAAGTAAATTGGATACAGAATCGTCAGAGCATATATAGATGGAAAAAAAAGCATGTGTACTTTACAATTGCAGACCAATAAATTAAATCATCCTGACTATCTGCCGAGGTGTGATAAAGTTAATTAAGTCAGCCAGGAAGGTACCACATCAAAAGACATAGCAAGATACAACTGAGACAATGAGGTGAAGTCGCAGGGGTTCTAACGTGTCAAAAGCTGCCGTCTGTATGTAAAACGAAAAGCTTTAAAAAAAAAATTTACTTTTTTACTGGGAAAATTTTTACTTTTTTACTGGGAATCACATCTGTGAACAAGCTAACGACGACTCGAGTCCGGATCACGTCATGTATCGTGACATAAACCCAAGATCCCGATTGAGACCGTCTTCATGAGTGCAGAACTTGGCTATCAGTTTCTGCTCGATGATTTTGCGTTGTCGTGTGTTTCTAAGGTTGCCTTGGAGAACGCTTACCCGCAGATCCGAGGCTGAATGTCCTTGACTGCTGAAGTGTTCCCCGACTGGGAGGTAACAATCCTGCCTGGCGATTGTTGCGCGGTGCTCGTTCATACGTTGTCTCAGTGTCTGCATGGTCTCGCCGATGTACCATGCCGCGGTGCATTCTTTCCTGCAACGTATGAGGTAGACAACGTTGGCCGAGTCACATGAGTATGTACCATGTACCTGGTGGGTAGTGTCCTCACGTGTGATGGTGGTATCTGTGTTGATGATCTGGCATGTCTTGCAGAGTTTGCCATGGCAGGGTTGTGTGGTGTCGTGGTCGCTGTTATCCTGAAAGCTGGGTAATTTGCTGCGAACGATGGTACTTCTGAGGTTAGGCGGCTGTTTGAAGGCAAGTAGTGGAGGCGTGGGGATGGCCTTAGCGAGGTGTTTGTCGTCATCGATGACATGTTGAAGGCTGCGAAGAACATGTCGTAGTTTCTCCGCTCCGGGGAAGTACTGGACGACGTAGGGTACCCTGTTGGTTGCGTCCCGTGTTTGCCTTCTGAGGAGGTCTATGCGATTTTTCGCTGTGGCCCGTCGGAACTGTCGATCGATGAGTCGAGCGTCATATCCCGTTCTTACGAGGGCGTTTTTCAGCGTCCGTAGGTGTCCATCGCGTTCCTCCTCGTCTGAGCAGATCCTGTGTATTCGCAGGGCTTGTCCATAGGGGATGGCTTCTTTAACATGGTTAGGGTGGAAGCTGGAGAAGTGGAGCATCGTGAGGTTGTCCGTGGGCTTGCGGTAGAGTGAAGTGCTGAGGTGTCCGTCTTTGATGGAGATTCGTGTGTCCAGGAATGAGACCGATTCTGAGGAGTAGTCCATGGTGAGTTTGATGGTGGGATGGAACTTGTTTATGTTATCGTGTAGTCTTTTCAGTGATCCTTCGCCATGGGTCCAAAGGAAGAAAATGTCGTCGATGTATCTGGTGTACAGCGTTGGCTGGAGGTCCTGTGCAGCGAAGAAGTCTTGCTCGAACTTGTGCATGAAGATGTTGGCGTATTGGGGTGTCTCAGTTGTATCTTGCTATGTCTTTTGATGTGGTACCTTCCTGGCTGACTTAATTAACTTTATCACACCTCGGCAGATAGTCAGGATGATTTAATTTATTGGTCTGCAATTGTAAAGTACACATGCTTTTTTTTCCATCTATATATGCTCTGACGATTCTGTATCCAATTTACTTCACCTGAGGAAGGAGCGATAGTTCCGAAAGCTTGTGATTTCAAATAAAACTGTTGGACTATAACCTGGTGTTGTGCGACCTCTCAATTTTGTCCACCCCAGTCCAACACCGGCATCTCCGCATCATGACCACTATCGACACCACAAACTGCCGGCTCAAAGTGGAGAGAATCGCCAAGAAGATCGCGCATATCGACACCGACATCAAGTATCTACAGAGATGCAAGAAAGCAGACAAGATCCCGAAAGGACTACAGATCACGAACCCACTCAAGTCGACATACAACACAGACTACGCTGAGAGACTCTGCCGTCGTACCTCTCGCACACTCCTCAACCATCTCGTACACCAGCTCTACAGCAAACGCCACAACCTCGAAACCAAGATAGAGTCCATGCTCTCAGCCTGTGCTCAGGACACAGCAGACCAGTTACGAGACACCACCAAACAGACGAGGCAACGGAACTACGCTGCCTACATGCGCATCAAGAACAGGAAGCTTGAGAAACTCGGCATCACCACCAGCAGCAACCAAGCCTCCCCCGGTACCACGGCTGCAACCACAGGGAAGTCCATCGTCAACTTGTCCGACCATACCCTTCAACCAGACGAAATCGAAGTTCTCGCCCTAGGGCTCAAGTTCTGCCCAACCACCAAAATGGACCCCATCGGTCTCGCGGCAGACACGGAGGAATTCATCAGGAGAATGAGGCTCCGGGAATACTTCCACAAATCCCAAGATGTCAGCAACAAACCCAATGAGACAATCAATGATCCAGAACAGCAGACAGAGGGACTCGCAGTGCAGCAACCGAAGAAAAAAGAGTCAAACTGGACCCCTCCGGAGGGTCGCTGCCCCAAGCTTGACATGTATGCTCAAGCTGTCAGGAAATGCATCAACGCCAGACTCATCAGCCGCACTCACAAGACAGTCCAGAATGTCACCCGAGCACAACGCAACGCCATCCACGCTCTCAAGACCAACCGCAACATTGTCATCAAACCAGCGGACAAAGGAGGAGCCATCGTCATACAGAACAGAACGGACTATTGTAAAGAAGCATACCGACAACTGGACAACCAGGAACACTACAGACAGCTACCCGCAGATCCGACCAAAGAACACACCCGCCAACTCAATAGACTGATCAAGACCTTCGATCCAGACCTTCAAAACATCCTACGCGCTCTCATCCCACGTACTCCCCGCGTGGGAGACTTCTACTGCCTCCCAAAGATACACAAAGCCAACACACCCGGACGTCCTATCGTATCAGGCAATGGAACCCTGTGTGAGAACCTCTCTGGATACGTCGAGGGCATTCTGAAACCCATCGTACAGGGAACCCCCAGCTTCTGTCGCGACACTACAGACTTCTTACAGAAACTCAGCACCCACGGACCAGTTGAACCAGGAACACTCCTTGCCACGATGGACGTATCGGCACTCTACACCAGTATCCCCCACGATGACGGCATCGCTGCAACAGCCTCAGTACTCAACATCAACAACAGCCAATCTCCAGACGCCATCCTACAACTCATCCGCTTCATCCTTGACCACAATGTCTTCACCTTCGACAACCATTTTTTTACCCAAACACACGGAACAGCCATGGGGACCAAATTCGCACCCCAATACGCCAACATCTTCATGCACAAGTTCGAGCAAGACTTCTTCGCTGCACAGGACCTCCAGCCAACGCTGTACACCAGATACATCGACGACATTTTCTTCCTTTGGACCCATGGCGAAGGATCACTGAAAAGACTACACGATAACATAAACAAGTTCCATCCCACCATCAAACTCACCATGGACTACTCCTCAGAATCGGTCTCATTCCTGGACACACGAATCTCCATCAAAGACGGACACCTCAGCACTTCACTCTACCGCAAGCCCACGGACAACCTCACGATGCTCCACTTCTCCAGCTTCCACCCTAACCATGTTAAAGAAGCCATCCCCTATGGACAAGCCCTGCGAATACACAGGATCTGCTCAGACGAGGAGGAACGCGATGGACACCTACGGACGCTGAAAAACGCCCTCGTAAGAACGGGATATGACGCTCGACTCATCGATCGACAGTTCCGACGGGCCACAGCGAAAAATCGCATAGACCTCCTCAGAAGGCAAACACGGGACACAACCAACAGGGTACCCTACGTCGTCCAGTACTTCCCCGGAGCGGAGAAACTACGACATGTTCTTCGCAGCCTTCAACATGTCATCGATGACGACAAACACCTCGCTAAGGCCATCCCCACGCCTCCACTACTTGCCTTCAAACAGCCGCCTAACCTCAGAAGTACCATCGTTCGCAGCAAATTACCCAGCTTTCAGGATAACAGCGACCACGACACCACACAACCCTGCCATGGCAAACTCTGCAAGACATGCCAGATCATCAACACAGATACCACCATCACACGTGAGGACACTACCCACCAGGTACATGGTACATACTCATGTGACTCGGCCAACGTTGTCTACCTCATACGTTGCAGGAAAGAATGCACCGCGGCATGGTACATCGGCGAGACCATGCAGACACTGAGACAACGTATGAACGAGCACCGCGCAACAATCGCCAGGCAGGATTGTTACCTCCCAGTCGGGGAACACTTCAGCAGTCAAGGACATTCAGCCTCGGATCTGCGGGTAAGCGTTCTCCAAGGCAACCTTAGAAACACACGACAACGCAAAATCATCGAGCAGAAACTGATAGCCAAGTTCTGCACTCATGAAGACGGTCTCAATCGGGATCTTGGGTTTATGTCACGATACATGACGTGATCCGGACTCGAGTCGTCGTTAGCTTGTTCACAGATGTGATTCCCAGTAAAAAAGTAAAAATTTTCCCAGTAAAAAAGTAAATTTTTTTTTAAAGCTTTTCGTTTTACATACAGACGGCAGCTTTTGACACGTTAGAACCCCTGCGACTTCACCTCATTGTCTCAGTTGTATCTTGCTATGTCTTTTGATGTGGTACCTTCCTGGCTGACTTAATTAACTTTATCACACCTCGGCAGATAGTCAGGATGATTTAATTTATTGGTCTGCAATTGTAAAGTACACATGCTTTTTTTTCCATCTATATATGCTCTGACGATTCTGTATCCAATTTACTTCACCTGAGGAAGGAGCGATAGTTCCGAAAGCTTGTGATTTCAAATAAAACTGTTGGACTATAACCTGGTGTTGTGCGACCTCTCAATTGTGTGTATGTTTCCAGTGATCCCCATTCACACTCTGGGGATTCTGTACACTGAACTCCCACAGTATGAATGGGGATTCCATGTGTGTGTGTGTGTTTCCAGTGATCCCCAATCACACTCTGGGGATTCTGTACACTGAACTCCCACCGTATGAATGGGGATTCCATGTGTGTGTTTCCAGTGATCCCCATTCACACTCTGGGGATTCTCTACACACTGAACTCCCACAGTATGAATGGGGATTCCATGTGTGTGTGTGTGTTTCCAGTGATCCCCATTCACACTCTGGGGATTCTGTACACACTGAACTCCCACAGTATGAATGGGGATTCCATGTGTGTGTGTGTGTGTGTGTTTCCAGTGATCCCCAATCACACTCTGGGGATTCTCTACACTGAACTCCCACAGTAAGAATGGGGATTCCATGTGTGTGTGTGTGTTTCCAGTGATCCCCATTCACACTATGGGGATTCTCTACACTGAACTCCCACAGTATGAATGGGGATTCCATGTGTGTGTGTGTGTTTCCAGTGAACCCCATTCACACTCTGGGGATTCTGTACAGACTGAACTCCCACAGTATGAATGGGGATTCCATGTGTGTTTGTGTGTTTCCAGTGATCCCCATTCACACTCTGGGGATTCTGTACACACTGAACTCCCACAGTATGAATGGGGATTCCATGTGTGTGTGTGTGTTTCCAGTGATCCCCATTCACACTCTGGGGATTCTGTACACACTGAACTCCCACAGTATGAATGGGGATTCCATGTGTGTGTTTCCAGTGATCCCCATTCACACTCTGGGGATTCTGTACACTGAACTCCCACAGCATGAATGGGGATTCCATGTGTGTGTTTCCAGTGATCCCCATTCACACTCTGGGGATTCTGTACACACTGAACTCCCACAGTATGAATGGGGATTCCATGTGTGTGTGTATGTTTCCAGTGATCCCCATTCACACTCTGGGGATTCTGTACACTGAACTCCCACAGTATGAATGGGGATTCCATGTGTGTGTGTGTGTTTCCAGTGATCCCCATTCACACTCTGGGGATTCTGTACACTGAACTCCCACCGTATGAATGGGGATTCCATGTGTGTGTTTCCAGTGATCCCCATTCACACTCTGGGGATTCTCTACACACTGAACTCCCACAGTATGAATGGGGATTCCATGTGTGTGTGTGTGTTTCCAGTGATCCCCATTCACACTCTGGGGATTCTGTACACACTGAACTCCCACAGTATGAATGGGGATTCCATGTGTGTGTGTGTGTGTGTGTTTCCAGTGATCCCCATTCACACTATGGGGATTCTCTACACTGAACTCCCACAGTAAGAATGGGGATTCCATGTGTGTGTGTGTGTTTCCAGTGATCCCCATTCACACTATGGGGATTCTCTACACTGAACTCCCACAGTAAGAATGGGGATTCCATGTGTGTGTGTGTGTTTCCAGTGATCCCCATTCACACTATGGGGATTCTCTACACTGAACTCCCACAGTATGAATGGGGATTCCATGTGTGTGTGTGTGTTTCCAGTGAACCCCATTCACACTCTGGGGATTCTGTACAGACTGAACTCCCACAGTATGAATGGGGATTCCATGTGTGTTTGTGTGTTTCCAGTGATCCCCAATCACACTCTGGGGATTCTGTACACACTGAACTCCCACAGTATGAATGGGGATTTCCTGTGTGTGTATGTGTTTCCAGTGATCCCCATTCACACTCTGGGGATTCTGTACACACTGAACTCCCACAGTATGAATGGGGATTTCCTGTGTGTGTGTGTGTGTTTCCAGTGATCCCCATTCACACTCTGGGGATCCTGTACACACTGAACTCCGACAGTATGAATGGAGATTTCCTGTGTGTGTGTGTTTCCAGTGATCCCCATTCACACTCTGGGGATTCTGTAAACTGAACTCCCACATTGTGAATGGGGATTTCATGTGTGTGTGTTTCCAGTGATCCCCATTCACACTCTGGGGATTCTGTACACACTGAACTCCCACAGTATGAATGGGGATTTCCTGTGTGTGTGTGTGTTTCCAGTGATCCCCATTCACACTCTGGGGAATCTGTACACTGAACTCCCACAGTATGAATGGGGATTCCATGTGTGTGTGTATGTTTCCAGTGATCCCCATTCACACTCTGGGGATTCTCTACACACTGAACTCCCACAGTATGAATGGGGATTCCATGTGTGTGTGTGTTTCCAGTGATCCCCATTCACACTGTGGGGATTCTGTACACTGAACTCCCACAGTATGAATGGGGATTTCAAGTTTGTGTGTGTGTTTCCAGTGATCCCCATTCACACTCTGGGGATTCTGTACACTGAACTCCCACAGTATGAATGGGGATTCCATGTGTGTGTGTGTGTTTCCAGTGATCCCCATTCACACTCTGGGGATTCTGTACACACTGAACTCCCACAGTATAAATGGAGATTCCATGTGTGTGTGTGTGATTCCAGTGATCCCCATTCACACTCTGGCGATTCTGTACACACTGAACTCCCACAGTATGAATGGGGATTTCCTGTGTGTGTGTGAGTTTCCAGTGATCCCCATTCACACTCTGGGGATTCTGTACACTGAACTCTCACAGTATGAATGGGGATTCCATGTGTGTGTGTTTTTCCAGTGATCCCCATTCACACTCTGGGGATTCTGTCCACACTGAACTCCCACAGTATGAATGGGGATTTCCTGTGTGTGTGTTTTTCCAGTGATCCCCATTCACACTCTGGGGATTCTGTCCACACTGAACTCCCACAGTATGAATGGGGATTTCCTGTGTGTGTGTTTCCAGTGATCCCCATTCACACTCTGGGGATTCTGTACACTGAACTCCCACAGGATGAATGGGGATTCCATGTGTGTGTGTTTCCAGTGATTCCCATTCACACTCTGGGGCTTCTGTACACACTGAACTCCCACAGTATGAATGGGAAATCCATGTGTGTGTGTGTGTTTTCAGTGATCCCCATTCACACTCTGGGGTTCTGTACACACTGAACTCCCACAGTATGAATGGGGATTCCATGTGTGTGTGTGTGTTTCCAGTGATCCCCATTCACACTCTGGGGATTCTGTACACACTGAACTCCCACAGTATGAATGGGAAATCCATGTGTGTGTGTGTGTTTCCAGTGATCCCCATTCACACTATGGGGTTTCTCTACACTGAACTCCCACAGTATGAATGGGGATTCCATGTGTGTGTGTGTGTTTCCAGTGATCCCCATTCACACTCTGGGGATTCTGTATACACTGAACTCCCACAGTATGAATGGGGATTCCATGTGTGTGTGTGTGTTTCCAGTGATCCCCATTCACACTCTGGGATTCTGTACACTGAACTCCCACAGCATGAATGGGGATTCCCTGTGTGTGTGTCTATTTCCAGTGATCCCCATTCACACTCTGGGGATTCTGTACACACTGAACTCCCACAGTATGAATGAGGTTTCCATGTGTGTGTGTGTGTGTGTTTCCAGTGATCCCCATTCACACTCTGGGGATTCTGTACACACTGAACTCCAACAGTATGAATGGGGATTCCATGTGTGTGTCTGTGTGTTTCCAGTGATCCCCATTCAAACTCTGGGGATTCTCTACACACTGAACTCCCACAGTATGAATGGGGATTCCATGTGTGTGTGTTTCCAGTGATCCCCATTCACACTCTGGGGATTCTGTACACTGAACTCCCAGAGTATGAATGGGGATTCCATGTGTGTGTGTGTGTTTCCAGATATCCCCATTCACACTCTGGGGATTCTGTACACACTGAACTCTCACAGTATGAATGGGGATTCCATGTGTGTGTGTGTGTTTCCAGTGATCCCCATTCACACTCTGGGGATTCTGTACACACTGAACTCCCACAGTATGAATGGGGATTCCATGTGTGTGTGTGTGTTTCCAGTGATCCCCATTCACACTCTGGGGATTCTGTACACTGAACTCCCACAGTATGAATGGGGATTCCATGTGTGTGTGTGTGTTTCCAGTGATCCCCATTCACACTCTGGGGATTCTGTACACTGAACTCCCACCGTATGAATGGGGATTCCATGTGTGTGTTTCCAGTGATCCCCATTCACACTCTGGGGATTCTGTACACTGAACTCCCACAGTATGAATGGGGATTCCCTGTGTGTGTGTGTGTTTCCAGTGATCCCCATTCACACTCTGGGGCTTCTGTACACACTGAACTCCCACAGTATGAATGGGGATTCCATGTGTGTGGGTGTGTGTGTTTCCAGTGATCCCCATTCACACTCTGGGGCTTCTGTACACACTGAACTCCCACAGTATGAATGGGGATTCCATGTGTGTGTGTGTGTTTCCAGTGATCCCCATTCACACTGGGGATTCTGTACACACTGAGCTCCCACAGTATAAATGCAGATTCCATGTGTGTGTGTGTGATTCCAGTGATCCCCATTCACACTCTGGCGATTCTGTACACACTGAACTCCCACAGTATGAATGGGGATTTCCTGTGTGTGTGTGAGTTTCCAGTGATCCCCATTCACACTCTGGGGATTCTGTACACTGAACTCTCACAGTATGAATGGGGATTCCATGTGTGTGTGTTTTTCCAGTGATCCCCATTCACACTCTGGGGATTCTGTCCACACTGAACTCCCACAGTATGAATGGGGATTTCCTGTGTGTGTGTGTTTCCAGTGATCCCCATTCACACTCTGGGGATTCTGTACACTGAACTCCCACAGTATGAATGGGGATTCCATGTGTGTGTGTTTCCAGTGATTCCCATTCACACTCTGGGGATTCTGTACACACTGAACTCCCACAGTATGAATGGGGATTCCATGTGTGTGTCTGTGTGTTTCCAGTGATCCCCATTCAAACTCTGGGGATTCTCTACACACTGAACTCCCACAGTATGAATGGGGATTCCATGTGTGTGTGTTTCCAGTGATCCCCATTCACACTCTGGGGATTCTGTACACACTGAACTCTCACAGTATGAATGGGGATTCCATGTGTGTGTGTGTGTTTCCAGTGATCCCCATTCACACTCTGGGGATTCTGTACACACTGAACTCCCACAGTATGAATGGGGATTCCATGTGTGTGTGTGTGTTTCCAGTGATCCCCATTCACACTCTGGGGATTCTGTACACTGAACTCCCACAGTATGAATGGGGATTCCATGTGTGTGTGTGTGTTTCCAGTGATCCCCATTCACACTCTGGGGATTCTGTACACTGAACTCCCACCGTATGAATGGGGATTCCATGTGTGTGTTTCCAGTGATCCCCATTCACACTCTGGGGATTCTCTACACACTGAACTCCCACAGTATGAATGGGGATTCCATGTGTGTGTGTGTGTTTCCAGTGATCCCCATTCACACTCTGGGGATTCTGTACACACTGAACTCCCACAGTATGAATGGGGATTCCATGTGTGTGTGTGTGTGTGTTTCCAGTGATCCCCATTCACACTCTGGGGATTCTCTACACTGAACTCCCACAGTAAGAATGGGGATTCCATGTGTGTGTGTGTGTTTCCAGTGATCCCCATTCACACTGGGGATTCTGTACACACTGAACTCCCACTGTATGAATGGGGATTCCCTGTGTGTGTGTGTGTGTTTCCAGTGATTCCCATTCACACTCTGGGGATTCTGTACAGACTGAACTCCCACAGTATGAATGGGGATTCCATGTGTGTGTGTCTGTTTCCAGTGATCCCCATTCACACTCTGGGGATTCTGTACACACTGAACTCCCACAGTATGAATGGGGATTTCCTGTGTGTGTGTGTGTTTCCAGTGATCCCCAATCACACTCTGGGGATTCTGTACACACTGAACTCCCACAGTATGAATGGGGATTTCCTGTGTGTGTATGTGTTTCCAGTGATCCGCATTCACACTCTGGGGATTCTGTACACACTGAACTCTCACAGTATGAATGGGGATTCCATGTGTGTGTGTGTGTTTCCAGTGATCCCCATTCACACTCTGGGGATTCTGTACACACTGAACTCCCACAGTATGAATGGGGATTCCATGTGTGTGTTTCCAGTGATCCCCATTCACACTCTGGGGATTCTGTACACTGAACTCCCACAGCATGAATGGGGATTCCATGTGTGTGTTTCCAGTGATCCCCATTCACACTCTGGGGATTCTGTACACACTGAACTCCCACAGTATGAATGGGGATTCCATGTGTGTGTGTATGTTTCCAGTGATCCCCATTCACACTCTGGGGATTCTGTACACTGAACTCCCACAGTATGAATGGGGATTCCATGTGTGTGTGTGTGTTTCCAGTGATCCCCATTCACACTCTGGGGATTCTGTACACTGAACTCCCACCGTATGAATGGGGATTCCATGTGTGTGTTTCCAGTGATCCCCATTCACACTCTGGGGATTCTCTACACACTGAACTCCCACAGTATGAATGGGGATTCCATGTGTGTGTGTGTGTTTCCAGTGATCCCCAGTCACACTCTGGGGATTCTGTACACACTGAACTCCCACAGTATGAATGGGGATTCCATGTGTGTGTGTGTGTGTGTTTCCAGTGATCCCCATTCACACTATGGGGATTCTCTACACTGAACTCCCACAGTAAGAATGGGGATTCCATGTGTGTGTGTGTGTTTCCAGTGAACCCCATTCACACTGGGGATTCTGTACACACTGAACTCCCACAGTATGAATGGGGATTCCATGTGTGTTTGTGTGTTTCCAGTGATCCCCATTCACACTCTGGGGATTCTGTACACACTGAACTCCCACAGTATGAATGGGGATTTCCTGTGTGTGTGAGTGTGTTTCCAGTGATCCCCATTCACACTCTGGGGATTCTGTACACTGAACTCCCACCGTATGAATGGGGATTCCATGTGTGTGTTTCCAGTGATCCCCATTCACACTCTGGGGATTCTCTACACACTGAACTCCCACAGCATGAATGGGGATTCCATGTGTGTGTTTCCAGTGATCCCCATTCACACTCTGGGGATTCTGTACACACTGAACTCCCACAGTATGAATGGGGATTCCATGTGTGTGTGTATGTTTCCAGTGATCCCCATTCACACTCTGGGGATTCTGTACACTGAACTCCCACAGTATGAATGGGGATTCCATGTGTGTGTGTGTGTTTCCAGTGATCCCCATTCACACTCTGGGGATTCTGTACACTGAACTCCCACCGTATGAATGGGGATTCCATGTGTGTGTTTCCAGTGATCCCCATTCACACTCTGGGGATTCTCTACACACTGAACTCCCACAGTATGAATGGGGATTCCATGTGTGTGTGTGTGTTTCCAGTGATCCCCAGTCACACTCTGGGGATTCTGTACACACTGAACTCCCACAGTATGAATGGGGATTCCATGTGTGTGTGTGTGTGTGTTTCCAGTGATCCCCATTCACACTATGGGGATTCTCTACACTGAACTCCCACAGTAAGAATGGGGATTCCATGTGTGTGTGTGTGTTTCCAGTGAACCCCATTCACACTGGGGATTCTGTACACACTGAACTCCCACAGTATGAATGGGGATTCCATGTGTGTTTGTGTGTTTCCAGTGATCCCCATTCACACTCTGGGGATTCTGTACACACTGAACTCCCACAGTATGAATGGGGATTTCCTGTGTGTGTGTGTGTGTTTCCAGTGATCCCCAATCACACTCTGGGGATTCTGTACACACTGAACTCCCACAGTATGAATGGGGATTTCCTGTGTGTGTATGTGTTTCCAGTGATCCACATTCACACTCTGGGGATTCTGTACACACTGAACTCCCACAGTATGAATGGGGATTTCCTGTGTGTGTGTGTTTCCAGTGATCCCCATTCACACTCTGGGGATTCTGTACACTGAACTCCCACATTGTGAATGGGGATTTCATGTGTGTGTGTTTCCAGTGATCCCCATTCACACTCTGGGGATTCTGTACACACTGAACTCCCACTGTATGAATGGGGATTTCCTGTGTGTGTGTGTGTTTCCAGTGATCCCCATTCACACTCTGGGGAATCTGTACACTGAACTCCCACAGTATGAATGGGGATTCCATGTGTGTGTGTATGTTTCCAGTGATCCCCATTCACACTCTGGGGATTCTCTACACTGAACTCCCACAGTATGAATGGGGATTCCATGTGTGTGTGTGTTTCCAGTGATCCCCATTCACACTCTGGGGATTCTGTACACTGAACTCCCACAGTATGAATGGGGATTTCAAGTTTGTGTGTGTGTTTCCAGTGATCCCCATTCACACTCTGGGGATTCTGTACACTGAACTCCCACAGTATAAATGGAAATTCCATGTGTGTGTGTGTGATTCCAGTGATCCCCATTCACACTCTGGCGATTCTGTACACACTGAACTCCCACAGTATGAATGGGGATTTCCTGTGTGTGTGTGAGTTTCCAGTGATCCCCATTCACACTCTGGGGATTCTGTACACTGAACTCTCACAGTATGAATGGGGATTCCATGTGTGTGTGTTTTTCCAGTGATCCCCATTCACACTCTGGGGATTCTGTACACACTGAACTCCCACAGTATGAATGGGGATTCCATGTGTGTGTGTTTCCAGTGATTCCCATTCACACTCTGGGGATTCTGTCCACACTGAACTCCCACAGTATGAATGGGGATTTCCTGTGTGTGTGTGTTTCCAGTGATCCCCATTCACACTCTGGGGATTCTGTACACTGAACTCCCACAGTATGAATGGGGATTCCATGTGTGTGTGTTTCCAGTGATTCCCATTCACACTCTGCGGCTTCTGTACACACTGAACTCCCACAGTATGAATGGGAAATCCATGTGTGTGTGTGTGTTTTCAGTGATCCCCATTCACACTCTGGGGTTCTGTACACACTGAACTCCCACAGTATGAATGGGGATTCCATGTGTGTGTGTGTGTTTCCAGTGATCCCCATTCACACTCTGGGGATTCTGTATACACTGAACTCCCACAGTATGAATGGGGATTCCATGTGTGTGTGTGTGTTTCCAGTGATCCCCATTCACACTCTGGGGATTCTGTACACTAAACTCCCACAGTATGAATGGGGATTCCATGTGTGTGTGTTTCCAGTGATTCCCATTCACACTCTGGGGATTCTGTACACACTGAACTCCCACAGTATGAATGGGAAATCCATGTGTGTGTGTGTGTTTCCAGTGATCCCCATTCACACTCTGGGGTTTCTCTACACTGAACTCCCACAGTATGAATGGGGATTCCATGTGTGTGTGTGTGTTTCCAGTGATCCCCATTCACACTCTGGGGATTCTGTATACACTGAACTCCCACAGTATGAATGGGGATTCCATGTGTGTGTGTGTGTTTCCAGTGATCCCCATTCACACTCTGGGGATTCTGTACACTGAACTCCCACAGCATGAATGGGGATTCCCTGTGTGTGTGTCTGTTTCCAGTGATCCCCATTCACACTCTGGGGATTCTGTACACACTGAACTCTCACAGTATGAATGGGGATTCCATGTGTGTGTCTGTGTGTTTCCAGTGATCCCCATTCAAACTCTGGGGATTATCTACACACTGAACTCCCACAGTATGAATGGGGATTCCATGTGTGTGTGTTTCCAGTGATCCCCATTCACACTCTGGGGATTCTGTACACTGAACTCCCACAGTATGAATGGGGATTCCCTGTGTGTGTGCGTGTTTCCAGTGATCCCCATTCACACTCTGGGGATTCTGTACACTGAACTCCCAGAGTATGAATGGGGATTCCATGTGTGTGTGTGTGTTTCCAGATATCCCCATTCACACTCTGGGGATTCTGTACACACTGAACTCACACAGTATGAATGGGGATTCCATGTGTGTGTGTATGTTTCCAGTTATCCCCATTCACACTCTGGGGATTCTGTACACTGAACTCCCACAGTATGAATGGGGATTCCATGTGTGTGTTTCCAGTGATCCCCATTCACACTCTGGGGATTCTGTACACACTGAACTCCCACAGTATGAATGGGGATTCCATGTGTGTGTGTATGTTTCCAGTGATCTCCATTCACACTCTGGGGATTCTGTACACACTGAACTCCCACAGTATGAATGGGGATTCCCTGTGTGTGTGTGTGTTTCCAGTTATCCCCATTCACACTCTGGGGATTCTGTACACACTGAACTCCCACAGTGTGAATGGGGATTTCATGTGTGTGTGTGTGTTTCCAGTGATCCCCATTCACACTCTGGGGATTCTGTACACACTGAACTCCCACAGTGTGAATGGGGATTTCATGTGTGTGTGTGTGTTTCCAGTGATCCCCATTCACACTCTGGGGATTCTGTACACACTGAACTCCCACAGTATGAATAGGGATTCCAAGTGTGTGTGTTTCTAGTGATCTCCATTCACACTCTGGGGATTCTGTACACACTGAACTCCCACAGTATGAATGGGGATTTCCTGTGTGTGTGTGTGTTTCCAGTGATCCCCATTCACACTCTGGGGAATCTGTACACTGAACTCCCACAGTATGAATGGGGATTCCATGTGTGTGTTTCCAGTGATCCCCATTCACACTCTGGGGATTCTCTACACACTGAACTCCCACAGTATGAATGGGGATTTCATGTGTGTGTGTGTTTCCAGTGATCCCCATTCACACTCTGGGGATTCTCTACACACTGAACTCCCACAGTATGAATGGGGATTCCATGTGTGTGTGTGTTTCCAGTGATCCCCATTCACACTCTGGGGATTCTGTACACACTGAACTCCCACAGTATGAATGGGGATTCCATGTGTGTGTGTGTTTCCAGTGATCCCCATTCACACTCTGGGGATTCTGTAAACACTGAACTCCCACAGTATGAATGGGGATTCCATGTGTGTGTGTGTTTCCAGTGATCCCCATTCACACTCTGGGGATTCTGTAAACACTGAACTCCCACAGTATGAATGGGGATTCCATGTGTGTGTGTATTTCCAGTGATCCCCATTCACACTCTGGGGATTCTCTACACACTGAACTCCCACAGTATGAATGGGAATTCCATGTGTGTGTTTCCAGTGATCCCCATTCTCACTCTGGGGATTCTGTACACACTGAACTCCCACAGTATGAATGGGGATTCCAAGTGTGTGTGTGTGTTTCCAGTGATCCCCATTCACACTCTGGGGATTCTCTACACTGAACTCCCACAGTATGAATGGGGATTACATGTGTGTGTGTGTGTTTCCAGTGATCCCCATTCACACTCTGGGGATTCTGTACACACTGAACTCCCACTGTATGAATGGGGATTTCCTGTGTGTGTGTGAGTTTCCAGTGATCCCCATTCACACTCTG
>JASTWF010000576.1:138839-167761 GCA_030390025.1 Squalus acanthias | reverse complement strand
GTCCATCAAACACTCCCTGGGCAGGCAGCACGGGTTAGATACAGAGTAAAGCTCCCTCTACACTGTCCATCAAAAACTCCCAGGGCAGGTACAGCACGGTTTAGATACAGAGTAAAGCTCCCTCTACACTGTCCATCAAACACTCCCAGGGCAGGTACAGCACGGGTTAGATACAGAGTAAAGCTCCCTCTACACTGCCCATCAAACACTCCCAGGGCAGGTACAGCACGGGTTAGATACAGAGTAAAGCTCCCTCTACACTGTCCATCAAACACTCCCAGGGCAGGTACAGCACGGGTTAGATACAGAGTAAAGCTCCTCTACACTGTCCCATCAAACACTCCCAGGCAGGTACAGCACGGGTTGATACAGAAGTAAAGCTCCCTCTTCACTGTCCCATCAAACACTCCCAGCAGGTACAGCACGGTTAGATACAGAGTAAAGCTCCTCTACACTGTCCCATCAAACACTCCCAGGGCAGGTACAGCACGGGTTACATACAGAGTAAAGCTCCCTCAACACTGTCCCATCAAAACTCCCAGGCAGTACAGCAGGGTTAGATACAGAGTAAAGCCCCTCTACACTGTCCCATCAAAACACTCCCAGGGCAGGTACAGCACGGGTTAGATACAGAGTAAAGCTCCCTCTACACTGTCCATCAAACACTGCCAGGGCAGGTACAGCACGGGTTTAGATACAGAGTAATGCTCCCTCACACTGTCCCATCAAACACTCCCAGGGCAGGTACAGCACGGGTTAGATACAGAGTAAAGCTCCCTCTACACTGTCCCATCAAAACACTCCAGGGCAGGTACAGCAGGGTTAGATACAGAGTAAAGCTCCCTCTACACTGTCCCATCAAACACTCCCAGGGCAGGTACAGCACGGGTTAGATACAGAGTAAAGCTCCCTCTACACTGTCCCATCAAACACTCCCAGGGCAGGTACAGCACGGGTTAGATACAGAGTAAAGCTCCCTCTACACTGTCCCATCAAACACTCCCAGGGCAGG
Organism: Squalus acanthias; assembly: GCA_030390025.1. Lineage (NCBI taxonomy): Eukaryota > Metazoa > Chordata > Chondrichthyes > Squaliformes > Squalidae > Squalus > Squalus acanthias. The sequence goes on along the minus strand of JASTWF010000576.1, from coordinate 166,749 downwards.
TACAGCACGGGTTAGATACAGAGTAAAGCTCCTCTACACTGTGCCATCAAACACTCCCAGGGCAGGTACAGCACGGGTTAAATACAGAGTAAAGCTCCCTCTACACTGTCCCATCAAACACTCCCAGGGCAGGTACAGCACGGGTTAGATACAGAGTAAGCTCCCTCTACACTGTCCCATCAATCACTCCCAGGGCAGGTACCGCACGGGTTAGATACAGAGTAAAGCTCCCTCTTACACTGTCCATCAAACACTCCCAGGGCAGGTACAGCACGGGTTAGATACAGAGTAAAGCTCCCTCTACACTGTCCCATCAAACACTCCCAGGCAGGTACACACGGGTTAGATACAGGTAAAGCTCCCTCTACACTGTCCAATCAAAAACACGAGATCCATGATACCGAAAGGCTTGGTTCGATGCACTGGGACTTTAACAGGGGTTTCGTCTCTCATACTGTCCCATCAAACACTCCCAGGGCAGGTACAGCACGGGTTAGATACAGAGTAAAGCTCCCTCTACACTGTCCCATCAAACACTCCCAGGGCAGGTACAGCACGGGTTAGATACAGAGTAAAGCTCCCTCTACACTGTCCCATCAAACACTCCCAGGGCAGGTACAGCACGGGTTAGATACAGAGTAAAGCTCCCTCTACACTGTCCCATCAAACACTCCCAGGGCAGGTACAGCACGGGTTAGATACAGAGTAAAGCTCCCTCTACACTGTCCCATCAAACCACTCCCAGGGCAGGTACAGCTGGGTTAGATACAGAGTAAAGCTCCCTCTACACTGTCCCATCAAACACTCCCAGGGCAGGTACAGCACGGGTTAGATACAGAGTAAAGCTCCCTCTACACTGTCCCATCAAACACTCCCAGGGCAGGTACAGCACGGGTTAGATACAGAGTAAAGCTCCCTCTACACTGTCCCATCAAACACTCCCAGGGCAGGTACAGCACGGGTTAGATACAGAGTAAAGCTCCCTCTACACTGTCCCATCAAACACTCCCAGGGCAGGTACAGCACGGGTTAGATACAGAGTAAAGCTCCCTCTACACTGTCCCATCAAACACTCCAGGGCAGGTACAGCACGGTTAGATACAGAGTAAAGCTCCCTCTACACTGTCCCATCAAACACTCCCAGGGCAGGTACAGCACGGGTTAGATACAGAGTAAAGCTCCCTCTACACTGTCCCATCAAACACTCCAGGGCAGGTACAGCAGGGTTAGATACAGAGTAAAGCTCCTCTACACTGTCCCATCAAACACTCCCAGGGCAGGTACAGCACGGGTTAGATACAGAGTAAAGCCCCTCTACACTGTCCCATCAAACACTCCAGGGCAGGTACAGCACGGGTTAGATACAGAGTAAAGCTCCCTCTACACTGTCCCATCAAACACTCCCAGGGCAGGTACAGCACGGGTTAGATACAGAGTAAAGCTCCTCTACACTGTCCCATCAAACACTCCCAGGGAGGTACAGCACGGGTTAGATACAGAGTAAAGCTCCCTCTACACTGTCCCATCAAACACTCCCAGGGCAGGTACAGCACGGGTTAGATACAGAGTAAAGCTCCCTCTACACTGTCCCATCAAACACTCCCAGGGCAGGTACAGCACGGGTTAGATACAGAGTAAAGCTCCCTCTACACTGTCCCATCAAACACTCCCAGGGCAGGTACAGCACGGGTTAGATACAGAGTAAAGCTCCCTCTACACTGTCCCATCAAACACTCCCAGGGCAGGTACAGCACGGGTTAGATACAGAGTAAAGCTCCCTCTACACTGTCCCATCAAACACTCCAGGGCAGGTACAGCACGGGTTAGATACAGAGTAAAGCTCCTCTGCACTGTCCCATCAAACACTTCCAGGGCAGGTACAGCACGGGTTAGATACAGAGTAAAGCTCCCTCTACACTGTCCCATCAAACACTCCCAGGGCAGGTACAGCACGGGTTAGATACAGAGTAAAACTCCCTCTACACTGTCCCATCAAACACTCCCAGGGCAGGTACAGCACGGGTTAGATACAGAGTAAAGCTCCCTCTACACTGTCCCATCAAACACTCCCAGGGCAGGTACAGCACGGGTTAGATACAGAGTAAAGCTCCCTCTACACTGTCCCATCAAACACTCCCAGGGCAGGTACAGCACGGGTTAGATACAGAGTAAAGCTCCCTCTACACTGTCCCATCAAACACTCCCAGGGCAGGTACAGCACGGGTTAGATACGAGTAAAGCTCCCTCTACACTGTCCCATCAAACACTCCCAGGGCAGGTACAGCACGGGTTAGATACAGAGTAAAGCTCCCTCTGCACTGTCCCATCAAACACTCCCAGGGCAGGTACAGCACGGGTTAGATACAGAGTAAAGCTCCCTCTACACTGTCCAATCAAACACTCCAGGGCAGGTACAGCACGGTTAGATACAGAGTAAAGCTCCCTCTACACTGTCCCATCAAACACTCCCAGGGCAGGTACAGCACGGGTTAGATACAGAGTAAAGCTCCCTCTACACTGTCCCATCAAACACTCCCAGGGCAGGTACAGCAGGGTTAGATACAGAGTAAAGCTCCCTCTACACTGTCCATCAAACACTCCCAGGGCAGGTACAGCACGGGTTAGATACAGAGTAAAGCTCCTCTACACTGTCCCATCAAACACTCCCAGGGCAGGTACAGCACGGGTTAGATACAGAGTAAAGCTCCCTCTACACTGTCCCATCAAACACTCCCAGGGCAGGTACAGCACGGGTTAGATACAGAGTAAAGCTCCCTCTACACTGTCCCATCAAACACTCCCAGGGCAGGTACAGCACGGGTAGATACAGAGTAAAGCTCCCTCTACACTGTCCCATCAAACACTCCCAGGGCAGGTACAGCACGGGTTAGATACAGAGTAAAGCTCCCTCTACACTGTCCCATCAAACACTCCCAGGGCAGGTACAGCACGGGTTAGATACAGAGTAAAGCTCCCTCTACACTGTCCCATCAAACACTCCCAGGGCAGGTACAGCACGGGTTAGATACAGAGTAAAGCTCCCTCTACACTGTCCCATCAAACACTCCCAGGGCAGGTACAGCACGGGTTAGATACAGAGTAAAGCTCCCTCTACACTGTCCCATCAAACACTCCCAGGGCAGGTACAGCACGGGTTAGATACAGAGTAAAGCTCCCTCTACACTGTCCCATCAAACACTCCCAGGGCAGGTACAGCACGGGTTAGATACAGAGTAAAGCTCCTTCTACACTGTCCCATCAAACACTCCCAGGGCAGGTACAGCACGGGTTAGATACAGAGTAAAGCTCCTCTACACTGTCCCATCAAACACTCCCAGGGCAGGTACAGCACGGGTTAGATACAGAGTAAAGCTCCCTCTACACTGTCCCATCAAACACTCCCAGGGCAGGTACAGCACGGGTTAGATACAGAGTAAAGCTCCCTCTACACTGTCCCATCAAACACGAGATCTAGCTCGAAAGCGGGTTTCAAAAACGTTGGATAAAAGTGCAGCACTCTCAACTGTCTCATCAAACACTTCCAGGGCAGGTACAGCACGGGTTAGATACAGAGTAAAGCTCCCTCTACACTGTCCCATCAAACACTCCCAGGGCAGGTACAGCACGGGTTAGATACAGAGTAAAGCTCCCTCTACACTGTCCCATCAAACACTCCCAGGGCAGGTACAGCACGGGTTAGATACAGAGTAAAGCTCCCTCTACACTGTCCCATCAAACACTCCCAGGGCAGGTACAGCACGGGTTAGATACAGAGTAAAGCTCCTCTACACTGTCCCATCAAACACTCCCAGGGCAGGTACAGCACGGGTTAGATACAGAGTAAAGCTCCCTCTACACTGTCCCATCAAACACTCCCAGGGCAGGTACAGCACGGGTTAGATACAGAGTAAAGCTCCCTCTACACTGTCCATCAAACACTCCCAGGGCAGGTACAGCACGGGTTAGATACAGAGTAAAGCTCCCTCTACACTGTCCCATCAAACACTCCCAGGGCAGGTACAGCACGGGTTAGATACAGAGTAAAGCTCCCTCTACACTGTCCCATCAAACACTCCAGGGCAGGTACAGCACGGGTTAGATACAGAGTAAAGCTCCCTCTACACTGTCCCATCAAACACTCCCAGGGCAGGTACAGCACGGGTTAGATACAGAGTAAAGCTCCCTCTACACTGTCCCATCAAACACTCCAGGGCAGGTACAGCACGGGTTAGATACAGAGTAAAGCTCCCTCTACACTGTCCCATCAAACACTCCCAGGGCAGGTACAGCACGGGTTAGATACAGAGTAAAGCTCCCTCTACACTGTCCCATCAAACACTCCCAGGGCAGGTACAGCACGGGTTAGATACAGAGTAAAGCTCCCTCTACACTGTCCCATCAAACACTCCCAGGGCAGGTACAGCACGGGTTAGATACAGAGTAAAGCTCCTCTACACTGTCCCATCAAACACTCCAGGGCAGGTACAGCACGGGTTAGATACAGAGTAAAGCTCCCTCTACACTGTCCCATCAAACACTCCCAGGGCAGGTACAGCACGGGTTAGATACAGAGTAAAGCTCCCTCTACACTGTCCATCAAACACTCCCAGGGCAGGTACAGCACGGGTTAGATACAGAGTAAAGCTTCCTCTACACTGTCCCATCAAACACTCCCAGGGCAGGTACAGCACGGGTTAGATACAGAGTAAAGCTCCCTCTACACTGTCCCATCAAACACTCCCAGGGCAGGTACAGCACGGGTTAGATACAGAGTAAAGCTCCCTCTACACTGTCCCATCAAACACTCCCAGGGCAGGTACAGCACGGGTTAGATACAGAGTAAAGCTCCCTCTACACTGTCCCATCAAACACTCCCAGGGCAGGTACAGCACGGGTTAGATACAGAGTAAAGCTCCCTCTACACTGTCCCATCAAACACTCCCAGGGCAGGTACAGCACGGGTTAGATACAGAGTAAAGCTCCCTCTACACTGTCCCATCAAACACTCCCAGGGCAGGTACAGCACGGGTTAGATACAGAGTAAAGCTCCCTCTACACTGTCCCATCAAACACTCCCAGGGCAGGTACAGCACGGGTTAGATACAGAGTAAAGCTCCCTCTACACTGTCCCATCAAACACTCCCAGGGCAGGTACAGCACGGGTTAGATACAGAGTAAAGCTCCCTCACACTGTCCCATCAAACACTCCCAGGGCAGGTACAGCACGGGTTAGATACAGAGTAAAGCTCCCTCCACTGTCCCATCAAACACTCCCAGGGCAGGTACAGCACGGGTTAGATACAGAGTAAAGCTCCCTCTACACTGTCCCATCAAACACTCCCAGGGCAGGTACAGCACGGGTTAGATACAGAGTAAAGCTCCCTCTACACTGTCCATCAAACACTCCCAGGGCAGGTACAGCACGGGTTAGATACAGAGTAAAGCTCCCTCTACACTGTCCCATCAAACACTCCCAGGGCAGGTACAGCACGGGTTAGATACAGAGTAAAGCTCCCTCTACACTGTCCCATCAAACACTCCCAGGGCAGGTACAGCACGGGTTAGATACAGAGTAAAGCTCCCTCTACACTGTCCCATCAAACACTCCCAGGGCAGGTACAGCACGGGTTAGATACAGAGTAAAGCTCCCTCTACACTGTCCCATCAAACACTCCCAGGGCAGGTACAGCACGGGTTAGATACAGAGTAAAGCTCCTCCACTGTCCCATCAAACACTCCCAGGGCAGGTACAGCACGGGTTAGATACAGAGTAAAGCTCCTCTACACTCCCATCAAACACTCCCAGGGCAGGTACAGCACGGGTTAGATACAGAGTAAAGCTCCCTCTACACTGTCCCATCAAACACTCCCAGGGCAGGTACAGCACGGGTTAGATACAGAGTAAAGCTCCTCTACACTGTCCCATCAAACACGAGATCTAGCTCCGAAAGCTTGTGATTCAATAAACTGTTGGACTATAACCAGTGTTGTGCGACCTCTACACTGTCCATCAAACACTCCCAGGGCAGGTACAGCACGGGTTAGATACAGAGTAAAGCTCCCTCTACACTGTCCCATCAAACACTCCCAGGGCAGGTACAGCACGGGTTAGATACAGAGTAAAGCTCCCTCTACACTGTCCCATCAAACACTCCCAGGGCAGGTACAGCACGGGTTAGATACAGAGTAAAGCTCCCTCTACACTGTCCCATCAAACACTCCCAGGGCAGGTACAGCACGGGTTAGATACAGAGTAAAGCTCCCTCTACACTGTCCCATCAAACACTCCCAGGGCAGGTACAGCACGGGTTAGATACAGAGTAAAGCTCCCTCTACACTGTCCCATCAAACACTCCCAGGGCAGGTACAGCACGGGTTAGATACAGAGTAAAGCTCCCTCTACACTGTCCCATCAAACACTCCCAGGGCAGGTACAGCACGGGTTAGATACAGAGTAAAGCTCCCTCTACACTGTCCCATCAAACACTCCCAGGGCAGGTACAGCACGGGTTAGATACAGAGTAAAGCTCCCTCTACACTGTCCCATCAAACACTCCCAGGGCAGGTACAGCACGGGTTAGATACAGAGTAAAGCTCCCTCTACACTGTCCCATCAAACACTCCCAGGGCAGGTACAGCACGGGTTAGATACAGAGTAAAGCTCCCTCTACACTGTCCCATCAAACACTCCAGGGCAGGTACAGCACGGGTTAGATACAGAGTAAAGCTCCCTCTACACTGTCCCATCAAACACTCCCAGGGCAGGTACAGCACGGGTTAGATACAGAGTAAAGCTCCCTCTACACTGTCCCATCAAACACTCCCAGGGCAGGTACAGCACGGGTTAGATACAGAGTAAAGCTCCCTCTACACTGTCCCATCAAACACTCCCAGGGCAGGTACAGCACGGGTTAGATACAGAGTAAAGCTCCCTCTACACTGTCCCATCAAACACTCCCAGGGCAGGTACAGCACGGGTTAGATACAGAGTAAAGCTCCCTCTACACTGTCCCATCAAACACTCCCAGGGCAGGTACAGCACGGGTTAGATACAGAGTAAAGCTCCCTCTACACTGTCCCATCAAACACTCCCAGGGCAGGTACAGCACGGGTTAGATACAGAGTAAAGCTCCCTCTACACTGTCCCATCAAACACTCCCAGGGCAGGTACAGCACGGGTTAGATACAGAGTAAAGCTCCCTCTACACTGTCCCATCAAACACTCCCAGGGCAGGTACAGCACGGGTTAGATACAGAGTAAAGCTCCCTCTACACTGTCCCATCAAACACTCCCAGGGCAGGTACAGCACGGGTTAGATACAGAGTAAAGCTCCCTCTACACTGTCCCATCAAACACTCCCAGGGCAGGTACAGCACGGGTTAGATACAGAGTAAAGCTCCCTCTACACTGTCCCATCAAACACTCCCAGGGCAGGTACAGCACGGGTTAGATACAGAGTAAAGCTCCCTCTACACTGTCCCATCAAACACTCCCAGGGCAGGTACAGCACGGGTTAGATACAGAGTAAAGCTCCCTCTACACTGTCCCATCAAACACTCCCAGGGCAGGTACAGCACGGGTTAGATACAGAGTAAAGCTCCTCTACACTGTCCCATCAAACACTCCCAGGGCAGGTACAGCACGGGTTAGATACAGAGTAAAGCTCCCTCTACACTGTCCCATCAAACACTCCCAGGGCAGGTACAGCACGGGTTAGATACAGAGTAAAGCTCCCTCTACACTGTCCCATCAAACACTCCCAGGGCAGGTACAGCACGGGTTAGATACAGAGTAAAGCTCCCTCTACACTGTCCCATCAAACACCAGGGCAGGTACAGCACGGGTTAGATACAGAGTAAAGCTCCCTCTACACTGTCCCATCAAACACTCCCAGGGCAGGTACAGCACGGGTTAGATACAGAGTAAAGCTCCCTCTACACTGTCCCATCAAACACTCCCAGGGCGAGGTACAGCACGGGTTAGATACAGAGTAAAGCTCACTCTACACTGTCCCATCAAACCTGCCAGGGCAGTACAGCACGGGTAAGATGCAAGAGCAAAGCTCCCTCAACACTGTCCCATCAACCACTCCAGGGCAGGTACAGCACAGGTTAGATACAGAGTAAAGCTCACTCTACACTGTCCCATCAATCACTCCCAGGGCAGGTACAGCACGGGTTAGATACAGAGTAAAGCTCCCTCAACACTGTCCAATCAACCACTCCAGGGCAGGTACAGCACGGGTTAGATACAGAGTAAAGCTCCCTGTACACTGTTCCATCAAACACACCCAGGGCAGGTACAGCATGGGTTAGATACAGAGTAAAGCTCCCTCAACACTGTCCCATCAACCACTCCCAGGGCAGGTACAGCACGGGCTAGATACAGAGTAAAGCTCCCTCTACACTGTACCATTAAACTCTCCCAGGGCAGGTACAGCACGGGTTAGATACAGAGTAAAGCACCCTCAACACTGTCCCATCAAACACTCCTGAGGCAGGTACAGCACGGGTTAGATACAGAGTAAAGCTCCCTCTATACTGTCCCATCAAACACTCCCAGGGTAGGAACAGTACGGGTTACATACAAAGTAAAGCCACCCTCTACACTGTCCCATCAAACACTCCCAGGGCAGGTGCAGCATGGGTTAGATACAGAGTAAAGCTTCCTCTATACTGTCCCATCAAACACTTCCAGGGCAGGTACAGCACGGGTTAGATACATAGTAAAACTCGTTCTATACTGTCCCATCAAACACTCCCAGGGAAGGTACAGCGCGGGTTACATACAGAGTAAAGCTCCCTCAACACTATCCCATCAAAGAGTCCCAGGACAGGTACAGCACGTGTTAGATACAGAGTAAAGCTCACTCAACACTGGCCCATCAAACACTCCCAGGGCAGGTACAGCACGGGTTAGATACAGAGTAAAGCTCCCTCTACACTGTCCCATCAAACACTCCCAGGGCAGTTACAGCACGGGTTAGATACAGAGTAAAGCTCCCTCTACACTGTCCCATCAAACACACCCAGGGCAGGTACAGCATGGGTTAAATACAGAGTAAAGCTCCCTCTGCACTGCCCCATCAAACACTCCCAGGGAAGGTACAGCACAGGTTACACACAGAGGAAAGCTCCCTCTGCACTGTCCCATCAAACACTCCCAGGGCAGGTACAGCACGGGTTAGAAACAGAGTAAAGCTCCCTCTACACTGTCCCATCAAACTCTCCCAGGGCAGGTACAGCACGGGTTAGATACAGAGTATAGCTCCCTCTGCACTGTCCCATCAAACACTCCCAGGGAAGGTACAGCACGGGTTAGAAACAGTATAAAGCTCCCTCTACACTGTCCCATCAAACTCTCCCAGGGCAGGTACAGCACGGGTTAGATACAGAGAAAAGCTCCCTCTACAATGTCCCATCAATCACTCCCAGGGCAGGTACCGCACGGGTTAGATACAGAGTAAAGCTCACTCTACATTGTCCCATCAAACATTCCCAGGATAGGAACAGCACGGGTCAGATACAGAGTAAAGCTCCCTCCACACTGTCCCATCAAACTCTCCCAGGGCAGGTACAGCACGGGTTAGATAAAGAGTAAAGCTCCTTCCACATTATCCCATCAAACACTCCCAGGGTAGGTACAGTACGGGGTTAGATACAGAGTAAAGCTCCCGCTACACTGTCCCATGAAACACTCCCAGGGCAGGTACAGCACAGGTTACATGCAGAGTAAAGCTCCCTTTACACTATGCCATCAAACACTCCCAGGGCAGGCACAGCACGGGTTAAATACAGAGTAAAGCTCCCTCTGCACTGTCCAATCAAACACGAGATCGATAGCTCCGAAAGCTTGTGATTTCAAATAAAACTGTTGGACTATAACCTGGTGTTGTGCGACCTCTCAATTTTGTCCATCAAACACTCCCAGGGCAGGTACAGCACGGGTTCGATACAGAGTAAAGCTCCTTCTACACTATCCCATCAAACACTCCCAGGGTAGGTACAGTACGGTGTTAGATACAGAGTAAAGCTCCCTCTACACTGTCCCATCAAACACTCCCAGGGCAGGCACAGCATGGGTTAAATACAGAGTAAAGCTCCCTCTGCACTGTCCCATCAAACACTCCCAGGGAAGGTACCGTACGGGGTTAGATACAGAGTAAAGCTCCCTCTACAATGTCCCATCAAGCATTCCCAGGGCAGGTACAGCACAGGTTACATACAGAGTAAAGCTCCCTTTACACTATGCCATCAAACACTCCCAGGGCAGGCACAGCACGGGTTAAATACAAAGTAAAGCTCCCTCTACGCTGTCCCATCAAACACTCCCAGGGCAGGTACAGCACGGGTTAGATACAGAGTCAAGCTCCCTCTACAATGTCCCATCAATCACTCCCAGGGCAGGTACCGCACGGGTTAGATACAGAGTAAAGCTCCTTCTACACTATCCCATCAAACACTCCCAGGGTAGGTACAGTACGGGGTTAGATAGAGAGTAAAGCTCCCTCTACACTGTCCCATCAAACACTCCCAGGGCAGGCACAGCACGGGTTAAATACAGAGTAAAGCTCCCTCTGCACTGTCCAATCAAACACGAGATCGATAGCTCCGAAAGCTTGTGATTTCAAATAAAACTGTTGGACTATAACATGGTGTTGTGCGACCTCTCAATTTTGTCCATCAAACACTCCCAGGGCAGGTAAGGACGGGTTAAATACAGAGTAAAGCTCCCTCTACACTGTCCCATCAAACACTCCCAGGGCAGGTACAGCACGGGTTACATACAGAGTAAAGCTCCCTCCACACTGTCCCATCAAACTCTCCCAGAGCAGGTACAGCACGGGTTAGATACAGAGTAAAGCTCCCTTTACACTGTCCCATCAAACTCTCCCAGGGCAGGTACAGCACGGGTTCGATACAGAGTAAAGCTCCTTCTACACTGTCCCATCAAACATTCCCAGGGTAGGTACAGTACGGGGTTAGATAGAGTAATGCTCCCTCTATACTGTCCCATCAAACACTCCCAGGGCAGGTACAGCATGGGTGAGATTTAGAGTAAAGCTCCCTCTACGCTGTCCCATCAAAAACTCCCAGGGCAGCCGCAGCACGGGTTAGATACAGATTAAAGCTCCCTCTACACTGTCCCATCAAACACTCCCAGGGCAGGTACAGCACAGGTTAGATACAGAGCAAACCTCCCTCTACAATGTCCCATCAAACACTCCCAGGGCAGGTACAGCACGGGTTAGATACAGAGTAAAGCTCTCTCTGCACTTTCCCATCAAACACTCCCAGGACAGGTACAACATGGGTTAGATACAGAATATAGCTCCCTCTACACTGTCCCATCAAACACTCCCAGGACAGGTACAGCATGGATTGGATACAGAGTAAAGCTCCCTCAACACTGTACCATCAAACACTCCCAGGGCAGGTACAGCATGGGTTAGATACAGAGTAAAGCTCCCACTATACTGTCCCATCAAACACTCCCAGGGCAGGTACAGCACGGGTTAGATACAGAGTAAAGCCCCCTCTACATTGTCCCATCAAACACTGCCAGGACAGTTACAGCACGTGTTAGATACAGAGTAAAGCTGCCTCCACACTGTCCCATCAAACTCTCCCAGGGAAGGTACCGTACGGGGTTAGATACAGAGTAAAGCTCCCTCTACAATGTCCCATCAAGCACTCCCAGGGCAGGTGCAGCACAGGTTACATACAGAGTAAAGCTCCCTTTACACTATGCCATCAAACACTCCGAGGGCAGGCACAGCACGGGTTAAATACAAAGTAAAGCTCCCTCTACGCTGTCCCATCAAACACTCCCAGGGCAGGTACAGCACGGGTTAGATACAGAGTCAAGCTCCCTCTACACTGTCCCATCAAATACTCCCAGGGCAGGTACAGCACGGGTTAAATACAGAGTAACGCTCCCTCTGCGCTGTCCCATCAAACACTCCCAGGGCAGGTACAGCACGGGTTAAATACAGAGTAAAGCTCCCTCTGCACTGCCCCATCAAACACTCCCAGGGCAGGTACAGCACAGGTTACACACAGAGGAAAGCTCCCTCTACACTGTCCCATCAAACACTCCCAGGGCAGGTACAGCACGGGTTAGAAACAGAGTAAAGCTCCCTCTACACTGTCCCATCAAACTCTCCCAGGGCAGGTACAGCACGGGTTAGATACAGAGTATAGCTCCCTCTGCACTGTCCCATCAAACACTCCCAGGAAAGGTACAGCACGGGTCAGAAACAGTGTAAAGCTCCCTCTACACTGTCCCATCAAACTCTCCCAGGGCAGGTACAGCACGGGTTAGATACAGAGAAAAGCTCCCTCTACACTGTCCCATCAAACACTCCCAGGGCAGGGAAAGCATGGGTTCGATACATAGTAAAACTCGCTCTATACTGTCCCATCAAACACTCCCAGGGCAGGTACAGCACGGGTTAGATACAGAGTAAAGCCCCCTCTACACTGTCCCATCAAACACTGCCAGGGCAGGTACAGCACGGGTTAGATACAGAGTAAAGCTCCTTCTACACTATCCCATCAAACACTCCCAGGGTAGGTACAGCATGGGTTAGATACAGAGTAAAGCTGCCTCTACACTGTCCCATCAAACACACCCAGGGCAGGTACAGCATGGGTTAGATACAGAGTAAAGCTCCCTCTACACTGTCCCATCAAACACTCCCAGGGCAGGTATAGCACGGGTTAGATACAGAGTAAAGCCCCCTCTACACTGTTCCATCAAACACTCCCAGGGTAGGTACAGTACGGGGTTAGATACAGAGTAAAGCTCCCTCTACACTGTCCCATCAAACACTCCCAGGGCAGGCACAGCATGGGCTAAATACAGAGTAAAGCTCCCTCTGCACTGTCCCATCAAACACTCCCAGGGCAGGTACAGCACGGGTTAAATAATGAGTAAGGCTCCCTTTACACTGTCCCATCAAACACTCCTAGGGCAGGTACCGCACGGGTACGATACAGAGTTAAGCTCCCTCTGCACTATCCCATCAAAAACTCCCAGGGCAGGTACAGCATGGGTTAGATTTAGAGTAAAGCTCCCTCTACACTATCCCATCAAACACTCCCAGGGCAGGTACAGCACAGGTTACAGACAGAGTAAAGCTCCCTCTACACTGTCCCATCAAACACTCCCAGGGCAGGTACAGCACGGGTTAGATACACAGTAAAACTCGCTCTATACTGTCCCATTAAAACACTCCCAGGGCAGGTACAGCACAGGTTAGATACAGAGTAAAGCTCCCTTTGCACTATCCCATCAAACACTCCCAGGGCAGGTACAGCACGGGTTAGATACAGAGTAAAGCCCCCTCTACACTGTCCCATCAAACACTCACAGGACAGGTACAGCATGGGTTAGATACAGAGTAAAGCTCCCTCCACACTGTCCCATCAAACTCTCCCAGGGCAGGCACAGCACGGGTTAAATACAAAGTAAAGCTCCCTCTGCACTGTCCCATCAAACACTCCTAGGGCAGGTACCGCACGGGTACGATACAGAGTTAAGCTCACTCTGCACTATCCCATCAAAAACTCCCAGGGCAGGTACAGCATGGGTTAGATTTAGAGTAAAGCTCCCTCTACACTATCCCATCAAACACTCCCAGGGCAGGTACAGCACAGGTTAGATACAGAGTAAAGCCCCCTCTACACTGCCCCATCAAACACTCACAGGACAGGTACAGCACGTGTTAGATACAGAGTAAAGCTCCCTCCACACTGTCCCATCAAACTCTCCCAGGGCAGGTACAGCACGGATTAAATACAGAGTAAAGCTCCCTCTACACTGTCCCATCAAGCTCTCCCAGGGCAGGTACAGCACGGGTTAGATACAGAGTAAAGCTTCCTCTACACTGTCCGATCAAGCTCTCCCAATGCAGGTACAACATGGGCTAAATACAGAATAAAGCTCCCTCTGCACTGTCCCATCAAACACTCCCAGGGTAGGTACAGTACGGGTTACATACAAAGTAAAGCCCCCCTCTACACTGTCCCATCAAACACTCCCAGGGAAGGTACAGCGTGGGTTACATACAGAGTAAAGCTCCCTCAACACTATCCCATCAAACACTCCCAGGGCAGGTACAGCACGGGTTAGATACAGAGTAAAGCCCCCTCTGCACTGTCCCATCAAAGAGTCCCAGGACAGGTACAGCACGTGTTAGATACAGAGTAAAGCTCACTCTACACTGTGCCATCAAACACTCCCAGGGCAGGTACAGCACGGGTTAGATACAGAGTAAAGCGCCCTCTACACTGTCACAATCAAACACGGCCAGGGCAGGTACAGCACGGGTTAGATACAGAGTAAAGCTCTCTCTACACTGCCCCATCAAACACTCCCAGGGCAGGTACACCACAGGTTAGATACAGAGTAAAGCCCTCTCTACACTTTCCATCAAACACTCCCAGGGCAGGTACAACATGGGTTAGATACAGAATATAGCTACCTCTGCACTGTCCCATCAAACACTCCCAGGGCAGGTACAGCATGGGTGAGATACAGAGTAAAGCTCCCTCTGCACTGTCCCATCAAACACTCCCAGGGCAGCTGCAGCACGGGTAAGATACAGAGTAAAGCTGTCTCTGCACTGTCCCATCAAACACTCCCAGGGCAGGTACAGCACGGGTTAGATACAGAGTAAAGCTCCCTCTGCACTGTCCTATCAAACACTGCAAGGGCAGGTACAGCACGGGTTAGATACAGAGTAAAGCTCCCTCTACACTGTCTCATTAAACACTCCCATGGCAGGTACAGCACGCGTTAGGTACAAAGTAAAGCTCCCTCTCCACTGTCCCATCAAACACTCCCAGGGCAGGTACAGCATGGGTTAGATACAGAGTAAAGCTCACTCTGCACTTTCCCATCAAACACGCCCAGGGCAGGTACAGCATGGGTTAGATACAGAGTAAAGCTCCCTCTACACTGTCCCATCAAACACTCCCAGGACAGGTACAGCATGGGTTAGATACAGAGTAAACCTCCCTCCACACTGTCCCATCAAACACTACCAGCCCATAATGAGCAGGGCTCAGGGAGGTTGGTTGCTCGGCACTGCAGTGATGTCATAAAGCAAGGCCATTCAGCCCAGCTGGTCCTCTCCTTGTCCCTTTAAAGGTGGAGAGCCGGGACACCCTGTCTCAAAACACACCCCACCTGTTCATACTGAGAATCCCCAGGCAAGGCCCAAGGCCCAGATTGTGGACACACCCCGGGGAGAGAGGAGGAGAGCGGGGACACCCTGTCTCAAAACACACCCCACCTGTTCATACTGAGAATCCCCGGGCAAGGCCCAAGGCCCAGAGTGTGGACACACCCCGGGGAGAGAGGAGGAGAGCGGGGACACCCTGTCTCAAAACACACCCCACCTGTTCATACTGAGAATCCCCGGGCAAGGCCCAAGGCCCAGAGTGTGGACACACCCCGGGGAAAAGAGGAGGAGAGCGGGGACACCCTGTCTCAGAACACACCCCACCTGTTCATACTGAGAATCCCCAGGCAAGGCCCAAGGCCCAGAGTGTGGACACACCCCGGGGAAAAGAGGAGGAGAGCGGAGACACCCTGTCTCAAAACACACCCCACCTGTTCATCCTGAGAATCCCCAGGCAAGGCCCAAGGCCCAGAGTGTGGACACACCCCGGGGAAAAGAGGAGGAGAGCGGGGACACCCTGTCTCCAAACACACCCCACCTGTTCATACTGAGAATCCCCGGGCAAGGCCCAAGGCCCAGAGTGTGGGCACACCCCGGGGGAAAAGAGGAGGAGAGCGGAGACACCCTGTCTCAAAACACACCCCACCTGTTCATACTGAGAATCCCCAGGCAAGGCCCAAGGCCCAGAGTGTGGACACACCCCGGGGGAAAAGAGGAGGAGAGCGGGGACACCCTGTCTCAAAACACACCCCACCTGTTCATACTGAGAATCCCCGGGCAAGGCCCAAAGCCCAGAGTGTGGACACACCCCGGGGGAAAGAGGAGGAGAGCGGAGACACCCTGTCTCAAAACACACTCCACCTGTTCATACTGAGAATCCCCAGGAAAGGCCCAAGGCCCAGAGTGTGGACACAACCAAGGGGGAAAAGAGGAGGAGAGCGGGGACACCCTGTCTCAAAACACACCCCACCTGTTCATACTGAGAATCCCCGGTCTAGGCCCAAGGCCCAGAGTGTGGACACACTCCGGGGGAAAAGAGGAGGAGAGCGGGGACACCCTGTCTCAAAACACACCCCACCTGTTCATACTGAGAATTCCCGGGCAAGTCCCAAGGCCCAGAGTGTGGTCACACCCCGGAGGAAAAGAGGAGGAGAGAAGGGGAGGAGTAGGGACTGAGGGACACCAAGCTTCAGTTTTAGAGCCTGTAGACTTCAGGAGGGAAGACTGAGTTCAGTAGTTTTCGGATCCAGGGAGAGAACAAGGAGCAGATAGGGAGACTGGTGTGGATTCCAGCACAGTGAGGATGTAGGGGGAGGGAGATTGTGTCGGGCCGTGTATTAGGGGTGTAGGAGGGACAAGAGAGGAAAGGTCAGAGGAGCAATTACTGCAGCAGTGTCCATGAATAGTGAGAGAGAAGGTGGGGGTTAGAGTGGACCAGGGGCACTCTGTTAAACTGTCTGTTTGCTGTGACTACACAGGATTACACAGGATATACGGCACAGAAACAGGCCATTCGGCCCAACCAGTCCATGCCGGCGTTTATGCTCCACTCGAGCCTCCTCCCGTCTTTCCCCATCTAACTCTATCAGCATAACCCTCTATTCCCTTCTCCCTCATATGCTTGTCCAGCCTCCCCTTAAATGTATCTATACTATTCGCATCAACCACTCCCTGTGGTAGCGAGTTCCACATTCTCACCACTCTCTGGGTAAAGAAGTTTCTCCTGAATTCCCTATTGGATTTCTTGGTGACTATCTTATATTGATGGCCTCTAGTTATGCTCTTCCCCACAAGTGGAAACATTCTCTCTGTATCTACTCTATCAAAACCTTTCATCATTTTAAAGACCTCTATTAGGTCACCCCTCAGCCTTCTTTTTTCAAGAGAAAAGAGACCCAGCCTGTCCATCCTTTCCTGACAGGTATACCCTCTCATTTCTGGTATCATCCTTGTAAATCTTCTCTGCACCCTCTCCAGTGCCTCTATATCCTTTTTATAATATGGTGACCAGAATTGTACGCAGTGCTCCAAGTGTGGTCTAACCAAGGTTCGATACAAGTTTAGCATAACTTCACTACTTTTCCATTCTATAACAATTCAATTCTATAACAATCGATCCCAATAATTGAACCCAATAGGTTAAAGTCTGAAGTCCAGTTTTGTCAGCACGCTGCGACATTCGATGTCTGCAGATAACGGGAGATAAATTCTTAAAACTGCTGGATCTCTTGCTCTGCCATCAACCTCTTATCAAACTGGAGCTGGCATTGCCTAATATGGTCGTCTCTGGCTACTGCACAGTCCAGAGACACAAGTCTGCATTTTCTTCAACACACATCAACAACGTTAGAAGCAGGTAAAAACACTGTGGCCTTCCTGGGGCAGCACAAACCACTAGTCTCCAGACTTTTCTTATCCCAACATCATATTTCTGATCGAAACATTCTATGATGAAAATATCCAAGGCCAGTTGGTTGCAAACACCAGCTGTTGCTCAGTGAAATCTCTCTCACTCTCTCTCTAATGATACCAACCACATTTTCCCCGATATCGAATGAACTAAACATGAACACCTTTCAGAAGCTGAATCAACCGAGGTCCATATGCCAACACCCCTCTCATCTTCCATTCACTTCAATTGAAAGGAAACCGGCAGATCGGACCAGTCAGGATTTGAAAGATATTTACAACAGATTCTAGATGTTCTTCGAGTTGGGATCTTTCTCTATTCTGTCCACTCGAGGAGTTAGATAACAGACTTTCTCCTGTGAATATAGAGCTGGGGTATTGGGCCGTGATGTGTTCACTTGTTCATCTTGTTGACTCTAAACCTTTGCCAATTATTTGATGTGATCTGTTTACTTGTATGTATTGTTTTAAATACACTTGCTGAGTGGATTCAAATTTAAATTGAAAGCAGGTTTGCAGGCGTGATGCTCTATTCACACATCGAAGGTGAGAGAGATGCTGTGGGACACACGCTAAGTCCAGTAGCTGAAAGTGATTAACAGACTGGGTTGTGTGTTTAGTGATCCCGGGCGTGTTACCGAGACCTTCCCTGGATACCAAGGCTAAGAGAGGCACTCTGGAAGGTATGGGGAGCTGGGACTTGTCCATGAGAGTAACCGAAGGTACGAGAACTGAAATAATCTCGAGTTAGAAAGGAGAAAAGGCCCAAAAATGGAGCAGTCGGTAACAGGACATCAATTAGTCTCCTCTTATCTTGGAGACATCAAATATCAACTCACTGTGTTATTTGAAATATCAAAATATTAAACTGCAGCCCAGTTACAGGGGTTATTAACATCAGCAGAAACAAACTCCAACTGTCAGAATGAACATGATTCAGTCCTGGATGTGATTAAAAGCAGCAACAACAGCAGAATCCAACCCCTGCAGTCACTTGTGAACTCGCTGGTGTCTCAGCAGGCTGGATGACTGAGTGAATCCCTTCCCACACTCACAGCAGGTGAACGGTCTCTCCCCGGTGTGAACTCGCTGGTGTTTCAGCAGGTTGGATGACTGAGTGAATCCCTTCCCACACTCAGTGCAGGTGAACGGCCTCTCCCCGGTGTGAACTCGCTGGTGTTTCAGAAGGTGGGATGAACAAGTGAATCCCTTCCCACACTCAGTGCAGGTGAATGGCCTCTCCCCAGTATGAACTCGCTGGTGTGTCAGCAGGATGGATGACTGAGTGAATCCCTTCCCACACTCAGAGCAGGTGAATGGCCTCTCCCCAGTGTGAACTCGCAGGTGTGTCAGCAGGTGGGATGACCGGGTGAATCCCTTCCCACACACGGAGCAGGTGAATGGCCTCTCCCCGGTGTGAACTCGCTGGTGAATTAGAAGATGGGATGAACAAGTTAATTCTTTCCCACACACCGAGCAGGTGAACGCCCTCTCCCCAGTGTGAACTCGCTGGTGTCTCAGCAGGTGGGATGAAGTAGTGAATCCCTTCCCACACTCAGAGCAGGTGAATGGCCTCTCCCCGGTGTGACTGCGCCGATGAATTTCCAGCTCACATGGGTAACTGAAAACCTTCCCACAGTCCCCACATTTCCACGGTTTCTCCGTGGTGCGGGTGTCTTTGTGTCTCTCCAGGTTGGACGATCGGTTGAAGCCTCGTCTACACACACAGAACATGTGTACGGTTTCTCCCCGCTGTGAATAGTGCGATGTTTTTTCAGGCTGTGTAACTGGTTAAAGCTCTTTCCACAGTCAGCGCACTGGAACACTCTCACTCGGGTGTGTGTGTCTCGGTGCTTTTCCAGTCACACTGATGTTTGAAATCTTTTCCCACAGACAGAACAGAGAAACATTACTCCTTCCACATTCAAAGGCTGATGATATTCAGGTCCTGATGAATCGAGTGACTCTGTCAGATCTTGACGTGCTGTTTGGTTTGAGTTTCCTGTCTGCAAATCCTCCCCTTCCAATACCCTGAAAAAAGAGTTTACAAAAGTATTCACTGTAAATACAGGATAGAAATTCAGAACAGACAATTCCAGTTTCAATGGTACATTCTTTCCTCTCTTGTTCCCCCAAAGCACTAAACCCTGTCCCACACACTCTCCCTCCTCCCTGTGCTGAAATCCAAACCCATCGCACATCTCAAGACAGTATTCCCTCCGCTGTCAGTTTTATTTTTTAGTCGTTCATGGGATGTGGGTGTCACTGGCAAGGCCAGCATTTATTGGCCATCCCTAATTGCCCTTGGGAAGGTGGTGGTGAGCCGCCTTCTTGAACTGCTGCAGTCCGTGTGGTGAAGGTACTCCCACAGTGCTGTTCGGGAGGGAGTTCCAGGATTTAGACCCAGCGACGATGAACATCCCCACTTCTGACCTTATGATGTGGGGAAGGTCATTGATGGAGCAGCTGAGGTTGGTTCAGATAGGACATGGGCCTGATGAACTCCTGCAGCGATGTCCTGGGGCTGTGATGATTGACCTCCAACCACCACAACCATCTTCCTTTGTGCTAGTTATGACTCCACCCATTGGAGAGTTTCCCCTGCTCTTTCCAGTTTTACTGGGGCTCCTTGATGCCACCCTCGGTCAATTTCTCCCTGAACTCTGACTTTGTTCAGTTCTACACTCACTGGTTCCCCTCCCTCTCCTCCCCTGAAGGTGCTGACTCTGGCTGGGTTCAGTTCTACACTCACTGGTTCCCCTCCCTCTCCTCCCCTGAAGGTGCTGACTCTGGCTGGGTTCAGTTCCACACTCACTGGTTCCCCTCCCTCTCCTCCCCTGAAGGTGCTGACTCTGGCTGGGTTCAGTTCTACACTCACTGGTTCCTCTCCTCCCCTGAAGGTGCTGACTCTGGCTGGGTTCAGTTCACTCACTGGGACTGTGAAGCCCCGCCCACTATTGGTTCCTTTACAAAGATGGCCGCGCATGCGCTCTAAACATCGATGAAGTAGTATTATGACGTAATAATCCACAGCTTTCCTTGACAAAGATGGCCACCGTTAATCCGGGCCTAGTTCCTGGGAAAAAGCCCCGGAGCTGCAAACGCGGAACCTGTAGGTTCTCATTCCGGGCTTGCGGCCTACACCAGGTGTTTATGAAGCTCACCCGCCGGGTGCGTTACCTCCCTGCGCCCCGCTGATTCGTAATCGGCGCTTAAATATATCTCCGAATTCTCAGCGCTTGTCGCACTCGCCTGGCTCTGATCACACTGATACTGCGCATGCTCCAAATACAGCGAGCACTGCGCCTGCGCACTGGGCTCCTCCAGTCTGAATGGGGCACATTCTCCCCCGCGGGGCATGCTGGGGAACATTGTAAGACCCAATTAGTGAATGGAGAATGAGTTTCTGTGATCCCATTGAGAGAGAATTCATCAATAATTCACACAGAAACCCAAGTGCACGGGCACTCTGCCATGGTTCAGTCCTGGATGTGATTAATAACAGAATCCAAACCCCTGCAGTCACCTGTGAACTCACTGGAGTCTCAGCAGGTGGGGTGAATTTCTTCCCACACACAGGATATTGAAACAGCCTCTCTCCAGTATCAATGCGCTGATCGTGCATCAGCTGCTTTGAACTTTGAAAGCTTTTCTCACAGTCAGAGTATTTAAAGCAACTGTTCTCCATGTGGACACTCTGGAGTGTCAACAGGTGGGACAACGGAGTGAATCCCTTCCCACACATGACGTATCTAAACTGTCTCTCTCCGGTGTGACTGTGCTGGTGTGTCAGTAAATGGGATGATCGATTGAATCTCTTTCCACACTTAGCTGGTGAACGGCCTCTCCCTGGTGTGACTGTATCCATGAGTTTCCACCTCAGACGGTCAACTCCATTCATTCCTACAGTCCCCACATTTACACTGTTGAGTCAGGTGGGCGCACGAGTCTCACAAGCTAGATGATTGGTTGAAGGTGGGTTTGTGCCACTCAAGTGCCAGGCAATGACTATCTCCAACAAGCGAGAGTCTAAACACCACCCAACATTCAACGGCATTGCCATCACCGAATCCCCCACCATCAACATCCTGGGGGTCACCATTGACCAGAAACTTAACTGGACCAGCCATATAAATACTGTGGCAACAAGAGCAGGTCAGAGGCTAGGTATTCTGCGGTGAGTGTCTCACCTCCTGACTCCCCAAAGCCTTTCCACCATCTACAAGGCACAAGTAAGGAGTGTGATGGAATATTCTCCACTTGCCTGGATGAGTGCAGCTCCAACAACACTCAAGAAGCTCGACACCATCTAGGACAATGCAGCACGCTACATTGGCACCCCATCCACCACCTTAAACATTCACTCCCTCCACCACCGGCGCACCATGGCTGCAGTGTGTACCATCTACAAGATGCACTGCAGCAACTCACCAAGGCTTCTTTGCAGCACCTCCCAAACCCGCGACCTCTTCCAACTGGAAGGACAATGGCAGCAAGTGCATGGGAACACCACCACCTCCAAGTTCCCCTCCAAGTCGCACACCATCCCGACTGAGAAGAATATCGCCGATCCTTCATCGCCGCTGGGTCAAAATCCTGGAACTCCCTTCCTCACAGCACTGTGGGAGTACCTTCACCACGTGGACTGCAGCGGTTCAAGAAGGCAGCTCACCACCACCTTCTCATGGGCAATAAATGTTGGCCTTGCCAGCGATGCCCACATTCCATAAACAAATTTAAAAAAATACACAGAACACAAGTCCTGTTTCTCCCGCTGTGATTGGTGTTTTTTCCTTCTATAGCCAAAGGCCGATGATATTCAGGTCCTGATGAAACTGGTCAATCTGTCAGATCTTGAGGTTATATTTTGTTTGAGTTTCCATCAGCAGATCCTCCCCTATTGACACTCTGAAATGGTGTTTATAAATGTTGTTACTTTAAGTGCAGGATAGAAAGTCAGAACAGACAATTCTAGTTCCTATAGAACGTTCTGTCCTCTCCTGTCCCTCCTAAGCTGTAAATTCCCCATTCTACAAACTCTGCCTCCATCCTTACTGTCTAAAATCAACACTCATTGCACTGTCTGGGATTTTGTTTTTCCCCTTCTCTCCAGAAGGCGCTGAATCTGGCTGGGTGAAACTCCACAGGCATCAGTTAATCTCTCGTGCCTCACCATCAGCCGACTCAGTGAGTGTCAGCAGCATTTCCCCTGTGGTAGGCATCACAGCCGAGTCCAATCCTGCCCTCAATTGACATCCATACACTTCCCAGTTGATGTGACTGGATCTCCATCAAGAGCAGGGGGCACTGGCTGATTTTTTACTCTTATTTAGCCCAGTGGTGCTGAGGCCAATTGTGGCCCCTGAACTGTTGTCGTGGCTGAGATCAACTAACAGCCCAGATCAAGGACTGCACTTTGGACCTTCCCAGTCAGTCGTGCAAAGTGTTTTAAAGTGGTGGAGCGGGGTGAATGTGGAGGTGGGAAGGGTTAGAAGAGAAAATTTTGAAAGAAATGTTACTCCACCTTCAAAGGAAACCTTCATCACACTGCAAAATTCTGAAGTTTTTCCAAATTAAATAAGCAATGGATCATCAAAAATAGTGAGTCATTTTAGAAAGACTCAAGTCACAGAAACAGACAGGTTTGACACTCTGACACCAAATCCAGGGACCACTTACACTGTTACACCAATTCCAGGGAGCACTTACACTGTGACACTAGATCCAGGGACCACTTACTGTGTGACACCAAATCCAAAGACCACTTAAAGTGAGACACCAAATCCAGGGACCACTTACACTGTGACACCAAATGCGGGGACCACTTACATTGTGACACTCAATCCAGGGAATATTTGCACTGTGACACCAATTCCAGGGACCACTTACACTGATACACCAAATCCAGGGCCGACTTACAGTGTGACACGAAATCCAGGGACCACTTGCATCGGGACATTAAATCCAGTGACCACTTACAACTTGACACCAAATCCAGGGACCCCTTACACTGTTGCACCAATTCCAGGGAACACTTACATTGTGACACCAAATCCAAGGACAACTTACACTCTGACACCAAATGCGGGGACGACTTACATTGTGACACCAAATCCAGGGAGTATTTGCACTGTGACACCAATTCCAGGGCCCACTTACAATGCGACACCAAATCTGGGGACCACTTTCTCTGAGACACCAAATCGAGAGACCACTTACACTATGACACCAAATCCGGGGAACACTTACACTTAGACACCAAATCCAGGGACCACTTACACTGCGATACGGAATCCAGGGACCACTTACACTGAGTCTATAAATGGGAATCAGAGAGCCTCAGTATGGGGAATGGTCATGGAGGTGAAACCAGCTCCAGTGAGGGCAGGTAATGGATGAAGATGTGACGGTGGAATCAGATGGCGACTGGTGGGGCCTGGTGACAGGTTATTGTCAGAAGCCCTTTTCAGGCAGGCCGATGATTGGATGTAACCAGAACAACACCTGGATCCGCCTGTTCTTGTCCCCAATGTCTAATGACCCTGATGTCTTTTTCTGTGTTAAATGTAGAGTTGTGAAAGAAGAGAGGAAATCAGGCTCGGGCCAGAAAGAAGGTTCCTTGAATGAACAATTCATGAGGCTGTTTTCTGACTCATCTGCGTGAGGTTAAAACACCGTGAAATGAAAGAAAACATGTCTAGTGACACTGGCGTTGTCAATAGTGCTTTCTATCCCTAATCACTATCTCATCAGCCTAACATCCTAACCTGATCCCCAACCCCTAAACCCAAATGAAGGATTATTGACAGGGATCAATGGAGGCGCTAAAGACCTGATAAAAGGAAGTATTAGAAAAAATTATCTCAATGAAAGAAATAGTGCAAGGTATGTTAATAACAAGAGATTGAATCAAAGAGACCATCAAAATCAGCAATGACAATTACAAAGATCAGAACATTTCAAAGGCGATCACATGCAATATGTGTGGAGGAGTTTTTACTAAATCGGATCCAAAAAGGGTTAAATGATACAGAAAATAACGGAATTCAAATCTTATACAAGATAGTTCTATAAAGGGTGGTTCAAAGGAATTTCAGACGAGTGTACTCTTTTTAAGCAACCCATAAACAAATAAACTGTAACTTAACAAAAATACATGAAATTAAACTTAATAAATTAAATTAAAATTTGGTTGCTGGGGGCCATGATGCACTTTAGTCCCTGCGGTGCCCACCGGTCGCGGACACCGCGTGCTCCATCTCCAAGGCCACCCGGGCGCAAACATGGCCGAACGACCCCCTCGACCGCCCGCTGCCTGGACCAGTTAATGGCCTTTTTGGCCAGGCCCAGGAGCACTCCTATGAGGAGGTCCTCCCATCTGCCCACTCCCCTCCGCACCAGGTGAGTCAGATGAGTGTACTCTTTTATTGGGGTGATTAAACAAAATTGACTGTAAATTAATAAAACTTTAAAGGAACCTTAACAAATTAAATTAAAATTTGGTTGGCCGGGGTGATGATGCACTCCAGTCCCCGCGGCGCCCACCGGTCGCGGAAGGCCTCAAGCGTGCCAGCGGACACTGCGTGCTCCATTTCCAGGGCCACCCGGGCACAAACATGGAAGAGAGGCAGGCAATCGGGCCGAACGACCACCTCGACCACCTGCTGCCTGGACCAGTTAATGGCCTTTTTTGGCTAGACCCAGGAGCAGTCCTACAAAGAGGTCCTCCGATCTGCCTGCTCCCCTCCACACCGAGTGAGTCAGATGAGTGGACAGTGAGACACTGCAGTTCAGTCTCTGACACCCACAAGCCATGTACTCAAACGGAACAAGCTTGGGATTTGATGTGTTGGAGGATGAACTAGGTGAGAGGTGATATAAGTTAGAGTAAGAAAGGGCCCAAAAATAGAACAGTCTGTAACAACATCAATTCGTCTCCTCTGATCAGCTATTCGACCGACTGTCAGTTTGAAACACAGCTGATGTATTCAATATTTATACAGAATATTAATCTCCAGCCCAGGTATAGGGGTTATTAAGATCAGCAGAAACACACTCTAACTGCCAGAATGAACATGGTTCAGTGCTCATTGCATCCTGGTAAATTCTTTCTGTTTGCGAATGTGGCCTTTCAATGGCGGGGCTTTTACCCAGCATTCCCCGCGGGGAGAATGTGCCGCACACAGACTACAGGAGCCCAGTGCGCAGGCGCGGGACCGCCTGGGGTTGGAGCATGCGCGGTGCGTGTATTTGGCCAGATGGACCCTGCGGATCTGCTACGGTTATCAGCGAGATGCGGCCCAACGGAGCGGAGTAATGGACTGGCGAGTGGGCGGGGAGGCTTCATAAACAACTGGTGAAGGCAGGAAGCCCCGAATAATAACCTGAAGGTCCCGCGTTTGCAGCTTCGGGGCTTCTCCCGGTCAAAGGCCCGGGATAACGGCCGCCATCTTGATTCAGTGAGTAGCAAAGCGCATGCGCGGCCATCTTGGTCAGCAGCAAAGAGTGGGCGGGGCTTCAGTGTCTGTTCCCAACCGGGTCCTTGTGCCCGGGAGAGTAAATCATTCACTCAGTACGATAGCAAAATACTGCAGATGCTGGAAATCCGAAATAACAACAGAAAACGCTGGAAAAACTCAGCAGGCCAGGCAGCATCCGTGGAGAGAGAAAGAGAGTTGACGTTTCAGGTCGATGACCTTTCATCAGAACTCAGTTATTTGATTCAGACTCTCCACACTTCGAATTTATCACCATCTCTCCTGAAGGCGCTGGTAAAAGCAGAGCATACGGTTAACATCCCACACAATTGTAACAGAAGAGCCCCAGAGCTGGGCCCCCCTTGTACAGTCCCAGGGTTAGAATCCCCATGTACAGTCCCAGGGTTAGAATCCCCATGTACAGTCCCAGGGTTGGAATCCCCATGTACAGTCCCAGGGTTGGAATCCCCATGTACAGTCCCAGGGTTGGAATCCCCATGTACAGTCCCAGGGTTAGAATCCCCATGTACAGTCCCAGGGTTAGAATCCCCATGTACAGTCCCAGGGTTAGAATCCCCATGTACAGTCCCAGGGTTAGAATCCCCGTGTACAGTCCCAGGATTAGAATCCCCATGTACAGTCTCAGGGTTAGAATCCCCATGTACAGTCCCAGGGCTGGAATCCCCGTGTACAGTCCCAGGGTTAGAATCCCCATGTACAGTCCCAGAGTTAGAATCCCCATGTACAGTCCCAGGGTTAGAATCCCCATGTACAGTCCCAGGGTTAGAATCCCCGTGTACAGTCCCAGGATTAGAATCCCCATGTACAGTCTCAGGGTTAGAATCCCCATGTACAGTCCCAGGGCTGGAATCCCCATGTACAGTCCCAGGGTTAGAATCCCCATGTACAGCCCCAGAGTTAGAATCCCCATGTACAGTCCCAGGGTTAGAATCCCCATGTACAGTCCCAGGGTTAGAATCCCAGGGTTAGAATCCCCATGTACAGTCCCAGGGTTAGAATCCCCATGTACAGTCCCAGAGTTGGAATCCCCATGTACAGTCCCAGGGTTAGAATCCCCATGTACAGTCCCAGGGTTGGAATCCCCATGTACAGTCCCAGGGTTGGAATCCCCATGCACAGTCCCAGGGTTGGAATCCCCATGTACAGTCCCAGGGTTGGAATCCCCATGTACAGACCCAGGGTTAGAATCCCCATGTACAGACCCAGGGTTAGAATCCCCATGTACAGTCCCAGGGTTAGAATCCCCGTGTACAGTCCCAGGGTTAGAATCCCCATGTACAGTCCCAGGGTTAGAATCCCCGTGTACAGTCCCAGGGTTGGAATCCCCATGTACAGTCCCAGAGTTGGAATCCCCATGTACAGTCCCAGGGTTGGAATCCCCATGTACAGTCCCAGGGTTAGAATCCCCATGTACAGTCCCAGAGTTAGAATCCCCATGTACAGTCCCAGGGTTAGAATCCCCATGTACAGTCCCAGGGTTAGAATCCCCATGTACAGTCCCAGGGTTAGAATCCCTGTGTACAGTCCCAGGATTAGAATCCCCATGTACAGTCTCAGGGTTAGAATCCCCATGTACAGTCCCAGGGCTGGAATCCCCGTGTACAGTCCCAGGGTTAGAATCCCCATGTACAGTCCCAGGGTTAGAATCCCCATGTACAGTCCCAGGGTTAGAATCCCTGTGTACAGTCCCAGGATTAGAATCCCCATGTACAGTCTCAGGGTTAGAATCCCCATGTACAGTCCCAGGGTTAGAATCCCCATGTACAGTCCCAGGGTTAGAATCCCCATGTACAGCCCCAGAGTTAGAATCCC
>JASTWF010000576.1:0-138639 GCA_030390025.1 Squalus acanthias | reverse complement strand
TGTGTGTGTGTGTGTTTCCAGTGATCCCCATTCACACTCTGGGGATTCTGTACACACTGAACTCCCACAGTATGAATGGGGATTCCATGTGTGTGTGTGTGTTTCCAGTGATCCCCATTCACACTCTGGGGATTCTGTACACACTGAACTCCCACAGTATGAATGGGGATTCCATGTGTGTGTGTGTTTCCAGTGATCCCCATTCACACTCTGGGGATTCTGTACACACTGAACTCCCACAGTATGAATGGGGATTCCATGTGTGTGTGTGTTTCCAGTGATCCCCATTCACACTCTGGGGATTCTGTACACACTGAACTCCCACAGTATGAATGGGGATTCCATGTGTGTGTGTGTTTCCAGTGATCCCCATTCACACTCTGGGGATTCTGTACACTGAACTCCCACAGTATGAATGGGGATTCCATGTGTGTGTGTGTGTTTCCAGTGATCCCCATTCACACTCTGGGGATTCTGTACACACTGAACTCCCACAGTATGAATGGGGATTCCATGTGTGTGTGTGTTTCCAGTGATCCCCATTCACACTCTGGGGATTCTGTACACACTGAACTCCCACAGTATGAATGGGGATTCCATGTGTGTGTGTGTGTTTCCAGTGATCCCCATTCACACTCTGGGGATTCTGTACACACTGAACTCCCACAGTATGAATGGGGATTCCATGTGTGTGTGTGTGTTTCCAGTGATCCCCATTCACACTCTGGGGATTCTGTACACTGAACTCCCACAGTATGAATGGGGATTCCATGTGTGTGTGTGTGTTTCCAGTGATCCCCATTCACACTCTGGGGATTCTGTACACACTGAACTCCCACAGTATGAATGGGGATTCCATGTGTGTGTGTGTTTCCAGTGATCCCCATTCACACTCTGGGGATTCTGTACACACTGAACTCCCACAGTATGAATGGGGATTCCATGTGTGTGTGTGTGTTTCCAGTGATCCCCATTCACACTCTGGGGATTCTGTACACACTGAACTCCCACAGTATGAATGGGGATTCCTGTGTGTGTGTGTGTTTCCAGTGATCCCCATTCACACTCTGGGGATTCTGTACACACTGAACTCCCACAGTATGAATGGGGATTCCATGTGTGTGTGTGTTTCCAGTGATCCCCATTCACACTCTGGGGATTCTGTACACACTGAACTCCCACAGTATGAATGGGGATTCCATGTGTGTGTGTGTTTCCAGTGATCCCCATTCACACTCTGGGGATTCTGTACACACTGAACTCCCACAGTATGAATGGGGATTCCATGTGTGTGTGTGTGTTTCCAGTGATCCCCATTCACACTCTGGGGATTCTGTACACTGAACTCCCACAGTATGAATGGGGATTCCATGTGTGTGTGTGTGTTTCCAGTGATCCCCATTCACACTCTGGGGATTCTGTACACACTGAACTCCCACAGTATGAATGGGGATTCCATGTGTGTGTGTGTTTCCAGTGATCCCCATTCACACTCTGGGGATTCTGTACACACTGAACTCCCACAGTATGAATGGGGATTCCATGTGTGTGTGTGTTTCCAGTGATCCCCATTCACACTCTGGGGATTCTGTACACACTGAACTCCCACAGTATGAATGGGGATTCCATGTGTGTGTGTGTTTCCAGTGATCCCCATTCACACTCTGGGGATTCTGTACACACTGAACTCCCACAGTATGAATGGGGATTCCATGTGTGTGTGTGTGTTTCCAGTGATCCCCATTCACACTCTGGGGATTCTGTACACACTGAACTCCCACAGTATGAATGGGGATTCCATGTGTGTGTGTGTTTCCAGTGATCCCCATTCACACTCTGGGGATTCTGTACACACTGAACTCCCACAGTATGAATGGGGATTCCATGTGTGTGTGTGTGTTTCCAGTGATCCCCATTCACACTCTGGGGATTCTGTACACACTGAACTCCCACAGTATGAATGGGGATTCCATGTGTGTGTGTGTTTCCAGTGATCCCCATTCACACTCTGGGGATTCTGTACACACTGAACTCCCACAGTATGAATGGGGATTCCATGTGTGTGTGTGTGTTTCCAGTGATCCCCATTCACACTCTGGGGATTCTGTACACACTGAACTCCCACAGTATGAATGGGGATTCCATGTGTGTGTGTGTTTCCAGTGATCCCCATTCACACTCTGGGGATTCTGTACACACTGAACTCCCACAGTATGAATGGGGATTCCATGTGTGTGTGTGTGTTTCCAGTGATCCCCATTCACACTCTGGGGATTCTGTACACACTGAACTCCCACAGTATGAATGGGGATTCCATGTGTGTGTGTGTTTCCAGTGATCCCCATTCACACTCTGGGGATTCTGTACACTGAACTCCCACAGTATGAATGGGGATTCCATGTGTGTGTGTGTTTCCAGTGATCCCCATTCACACTCTGGGGATTCTGTACACACTGAACTCCCACAGTATGAATGGGGATTCCATGTGTGTGTGTGTTTCCAGTGATCCCCATTCACACTCTGGGGATTCTGTACACACTGAACTCCCACAGTATGAATGGGGATTCCATGTGTGTGTGTGTGTTTCCAGTGATCCCCATTCACACTCTGGGGATTCTGTACACTGAACTCCCACAGTATGAATGGGGATTCCATGTGTGTGTGTGTGTTTCCAGTGATCCCCATTCACACTCTGGGGATTCTGTACACACTGAACTCCCACAGTATGAATGGGGATTCCATGTGTGTGTGTGTGTTTCCAGTGATCCCCATTCACACTCTGGGGATTCTGTACACACTGAACTCCCACAGTATGAATGGGGATTCCATGTGTGTGTGTGTTTCCAGTGATCCCCATTCACACTCTGGGGATTCTGTACACACTGAACTCCCACAGTATGAATGGGGATTCCATGTGTGTGTGTGTGTTTCCAGTGATCCCCATTCACACTCTGGGGATTCTGTACACACTGAACTCCCACAGTATGAATGGGGATTCCATGTGTGTGTGTTTCCAGTGATCCCCATTCACACTCTGGGGATTCTGTACACACTGAACTCCCACAGTATGAATGGGGATTCCATGTGTGTGTGTGTGTTTCCAGTGATCCCCATTCACACTCTGGGGATTCTGTACACACTGAACTCCCACAGTATGAATGGGGATTCCATGTGTGTGTGTGTGTTTCCAGTGATCCCCATTCACACTCTGGGGATTCTGTACACACTGAACTCCCACAGTATGAATGGGGATTCCATGTGTGTGTGTGTTTCCAGTGATCCCCATTCACACTCTGGGGATTCTGTACACACTGAACTCCCACAGTATGAATGGGGATTCCATGTGTGTGTGTGTTTCCAGTGATCCCCATTCACACTCTGGGGATTCTGTACACACTGAACTCCCACAGTATGAATGGGGATTCCATGTGTGTGTGTGTGTTTCCAGTGATCCCCATTCACACTCTGGGGATTCTGTACACACTGAACTCCCACAGTATGAATGGGGATTCCATGTGTGTGTGTGTTTCCAGTGATCCCCATTCACACTCTGGGGATTCTGTACACTGAACTCCCACAGTATGAATGGGGATTCCATGTGTGTGTGTGTGTTTCCAGTGATCCCCATTCACACTCTGGGGATTCTGTACACACTGAACTCCCACAGTATGAATGGGGATTCCATGTGTGTGTGTGTGTTTCCAGTGATCCCCATTCACACTCTGGGGATTCTGTACACACTGAACTCCCACAGTATGAATGGGGATTCCATGTGTGTGTGTGTGTTTCCAGTGATCCCCATTCACACTCTGGGGATTCTGTACACACTGAACTCCCACAGTATGAATGGGGATTCCATGTGTGTGTGTGTTTCCAGTGATCCCCATTCACACTCTGGGGATTCTGTACACACTGAACTCCCACAGTATGAATGGGGATTCCATGTGTGTGTGTGTGTTTCCAGTGATCCCCATTCACACTCTGGGGATTCTGTACACACTGAACTCCCACAGTATGAATGGGGATTCCATGTGTGTGTGTGTTTCCAGTGATCCCCATTCACACTCTGGGGATTCTGTACACTGAACTCCCACAGTATGAATGGGGATTCCATGTGTGTGTGTGTTTCCAGTGATCCCCATTCACACTCTGGGGATTCTGTACACACTGAACTCCCACAGTATGAATGGGGATTCCATGTGTGTGTGTGTGTTTCCAGTGATCCCCATTCACACTCTGGGGATTCTGTACACTGAACTCCCACAGTATGAATGGGGATTCCATGTGTGTGTGTGTTTCCAGTGATCCCCATTCACACTCTGGGGATTCTGTACACACTGAACTCCCACAGTATGAATGGGGATTCCTGTGTGTGTGTGTTTCCAGTGATCCCCATTCACACTCTGGGGATTCTGTACACACTGAACTCCCACAGTATGAATGGGGATTCCATGTGTGTGTGTGTTTCCAGTGATCCCCATTCACACTCTGGGGATTCTGTACACTGAACTCCCACAGTATGAATGGGGATTCCATGTGTGTGTGTGTGTTTCCAGTGATCCCCATTCACACTCTGGGGATTCTGTACACACTGAACTCCCACAGTATGAATGGGGATTCCATGTGTGTGTGTGTGTTTCCAGTGATCCCCATTCACACTCTGGGGATTCTGTACACACTGAACTCCCACAGTATGAATGGGGATTCCATGTGTGTGTGTGTGTTTCCAGTGATCCCCATTCACACTCTGGGGATTCTGTACACACTGAACTCCCACAGTATGAATGGGGATTCCATGTGTGTGTGTGTGTTTCCAGTGATCCCCATTCACACTCTGGGGATTCTGTACACACTGAACTCCCACAGTATGAATGGGGATTCCATGTGTGTGTGTTTCCAGTGATCCCCATTCACACTCTGGGGATTCTGTACACACTGAACTCCCACAGTATGAATGGGGATTCCATGTGTGTGTGTGTTTCCAGTGATCCCCATTCACACTCTGGGGATTCTGTACACACTGAACTCCCACAGTATGAATGGGGATTCCATGTGTGTGTGTGTGTTTCCAGTGATCCCCATTCACACTCTGGGGATTCTGTACACACTGAACTCCCACAGTATGAATGGGGATTCCATGTGTGTGTGTGTGTTTCCAGTGATCCCCATTCACACTCTGGGGATTCTGTACACACTGAACTCCCACAGTATGAATGGGGATTCCATGTGTGTGTGTGTGTTTCCAGTGATCCCCATTCACACTCTGGGGATTCTGTACACACTGAACTCCCACAGTATGAATGGGGATTCCCTGTGTGTGTGTGTGTTTCCAGTGATCCCCATTCACACTCTGGGGATTCTGTACACACTGAACTCCCACAGTATGAATGGGGATTCCATGTGTGTGTGTGTTTCCAGTGATCCCCATTCACACTCTGGGGATTCTGTACACACTGAACTCCCACAGTATGAATGGGGATTCCATGTGTGTGTGTGTGTTTCCAGTGATCCCCATTCACACTCTGGGGATTCTGTACACACTGAACTCCCACAGTATGAATGGGGATTCCATGTGTGTGTGTGTGTTTCCAGTGATCCCCATTCACACTCTGGGGATTCTGTACACACTGAACTCCCACAGTATGAATGGGGATTCCCTGTGTGTGTGTGTTTCCAGTGATCCCCATTCACACTCTGGGGATTCTGTACACACTGAACTCCCACAGTATGAATGGGGATTCCATGTGTGTGTGTGTTTCCAGTGATCCCCATTCACACTCTGGGGATTCTGTACACACTGAACTCCCACAGTATGAATGGGGATTCCATGTGTGTGTGTGTGTTTCCAGTGATCCCCATTCACACTCTGGGGATTCTGTACACACTGAACTCCCACAGTATGAATGGGGATTCCATGTGTGTGTGTGTTTCCAGTGATCCCCATTCACACTCTGGGGATTCTGTACACTGAACTCCCACAGTATGAATGGGGATTCCATGTGTGTGTGTGTGTTTCCAGTGATCCCCATTCACACTCTGGGGATTCTGTACACACTGAACTCCCACAGTATGAATGGGGATTCCATGTGTGTGTGTGTGTTTCCAGTGATCCCCATTCACACTCTGGGGATTCTGTACACACTGAACTCCCACAGTATGAATGGGGATTCCATGTGTGTGTGTGTGTTTCCAGTGATCCCCATTCACACTCTGGGGATTCTGTACACACTGAACTCCCACAGTATGAATGGGGATTCCATGTGTGTGTGTGTTTCCAGTGATCCCCATTCACACTCTGGGGATTCTGTACACACTGAACTCCCACAGTATGAATGGGGATTCCATGTGTGTGTGTGTGTTTCCAGTGATCCCCATTCACACTCTGGGGATTCTGTACACACTGAACTCCCACAGTATGAATGGGGATTCCATGTGTGTGTGTGTTTCCAGTGATCCCCATTCACACTCTGGGGATTCTGTACACTGAACTCCCACAGTATGAATGGGGATTCCATGTGTGTGTGTGTTTCCAGTGATCCCCATTCACACTCTGGGGATTCTGTACACACTGAACTCCCACAGTATGAATGGGGATTCCATGTGTGTGTGTGTGTTTCCAGTGATCCCCATTCACACTCTGGGGATTCTGTACACACTGAACTCCCACAGTATGAATGGGGATTCCATGTGTGTGTGTGTGTTTCCAGTGATCCCCATTCACACTCTGGGGATTCTGTACACACTGAACTCCCACAGTATGAATGGGGATTCCATGTGTGTGTGTTTCCAGTGATCCCCATTCACACTCTGGGGATTCTGTACACACTGAACTCCCACAGTATGAATGGGGATTCCATGTGTGTGTGTGTTTCCAGTGATCCCATTCACACTCTGGGGATTCTGTACACACTGAACTCCCACAGTATGAATGGGGATTTCCTGTGTGTGTGTGTGTTTCCAGTGATCCCCATTCACACTCTGGGGATTCTGTACACACTGAACTCCCACAGTATGAATGGGGATTCCATGTGTGTGTGTGTGTTTCCAGTGATCCCCATTCACACTCTGGGGATTCTGTACACACTGAACTCCCACAGTATGAATGGGGATTCCTTTCTGTTATTGGTCGGGCCGGCCCACGTGATCCCGGGGTGCTTGCAAACCACATGCGCCCTGGGATAGGTGGGCCTCTGCCCGAGCTCACACAGAGAGGCCCAGGATCACAAGCCGTCGTATCTCCTGGGCAACCAGGTAAACTCGGAGATATTTTACAGGCCGGAGGAATCCGCCCGCAGGAAGCCTCCGTTCACAAATACTGGGCCGTTAAATCCTCGTGGATTTAATGCAGACTTCAACCAATTTATTTTAAACGGGTTTATTTTAAATGAGCTAACACCTGCCTTAAAATGGTAGACTCAGGACTGTCTCACACACACATATTAAATCCTCGTGGAATAATTACCAGTCATTATTAAACTGGAAACTTAACCCTGCCGTTTCACTTTCAGTCAGGAACAGATCGCAGTTTGACACCAATCTCTG
Organism: Squalus acanthias; assembly: GCA_030390025.1. Lineage (NCBI taxonomy): Eukaryota > Metazoa > Chordata > Chondrichthyes > Squaliformes > Squalidae > Squalus > Squalus acanthias. The sequence goes on along the minus strand of JASTWF010000576.1, from coordinate 131,097 downwards.
ATTTGACAGCACGTTTCCAGCATTCACCGTTGTTCTTCCTGACTCTAAACACAGTTGTAAAGGAGCCTTCTGTTCCATGCCCAGGAGCTCTGACCCATGGGAGAGAGCGGCTGGGACACATTCCTTACAGGCCTCAAGATTAACCTGCACGGGCACATTGCTGTCAGTGAAGAGAGGCGAGAAAGACCAAAGTGCCGTTTTCCCCTCTCAGTGTGGCCCTGAAGGACTGTGTCCAGGCTGTAGTTCTGTTTCCGCCGTACGATCCTCCCCCCAGATTGTCCTTTGAGCTCCAGCCTGGTGATGCTCAACACTCAGGTGGGAACGACAAAAATCCACAACAATGTGTTTAAAGCAAAGCTGATTTATTTGACATATATCCAGAATATTAAACTCCAGCCCAGTTACAGGGGTTATTAACATCAGCAGAAACACACCTCAACTGTCAGAATGAACACGATTCAGTCCGGGATGTAATTAACAGCAGCAATAACATCAGAATCCAACCCCTGCAGTCATTTGTGAACTCGCTGGTGTTTCAGCAGGCTGGATGACTGAGTGAATCCCTTCCCACACTCAGAGCAGGTGAACGGCCTCTCCCCAGTGTGAACTCGCTGGTGTGTGAGCAGGTGGGATGACTGAGTGAATCCCTTCCCACACTCAGAGCAGGTGAACGGCCTCTCCCCAGTGTGAACTCGCTGGTGTGTCAGCAGGTCATATGACCGAGTGAATCCCTTCCCACACTCAGAGCAGGTGAACGGCCTCTCCCCGGTGTGGACTCGCTGATGTGTCAGCAGGTGGGATGACTGAGTGAATCCCTTCCCACACTCAGAGCAGGTGAACGGCCTCTCCCCAGTGTGAGTGCGCTGGTGTACAGTGAGGTGAGATGATTGCCTGAACCCAGTCCCGCAGTGAGAGCACCTGAACGGTCTCTCATCAGTGTGAACACATTGATGGCGTGTCAGTTCCCCGGAAATTTTATAGCACTTTCCGCAGTCCAGGCATTTGAAAGGTCTCTCGTCAGTGTGAACTCGCTGGTGTTTCAGCAGGTGGGATGACTGAGTGAATCCCTTCCCACACTCAGAGCAGGTGAACGGTCTCTCCCCAGTGTGAACTCGCCAGTGCTGCAGCAGGTTGGATGACCGAGTGAATCCCTTCCCACACTCAGAGCAGGTGAACGGCCTCTCCCTGGTGTGAACTCGCTGGTGTGTCAGCAGGTGGGATGACTTAGTGAATCCCTTCCCACACTCGGAGCAGGTGAACGGCCTCTCCCCGGTGTGAACTCGCTGGTGTGTCAGCAGGTCATATGACCGAGTGAATCCCTTCCCACACTCGGAGCAGGTGAACGGCCTCTCCCCGGTGTGACTGCACTTGTGTCTCGACAGGTCAGAGGATCGGCTGAAGCCTCGTCCACACACAGAACACGTGTACGGTTTCTCCCCGCTCTGAACAGTGCTTTCTGCTTCCATGTTCAAAGGTCCTGATGAATCGAGTGACTCTGTCAGATCTTGAAGTGATGTTTGGTTTGAGTTTCCTGTCTACAAATCCTCCCCTTCTAACACCCTGTAAAATTAATTGAAACAGGAAAAAGTGAGGGTGAGAGAGAACCCACAAAAACACAAAGGCAGGTTGTGAAATTGAGCTGAATGAATCTGGGAATTTGTGGGGCCGGCACCAGAAAAAAGTGACCATGAAAGCTGCCGGATTGTCGTAAAAACCCAACTGGTTCACTAATGTCCTTCAGGGAAGGGAACCCGCCACCCGGTCTGGGCCGACACAAGACTCCGGCCTCTATGGGAGGAGAGAGAGCGAGGTGGGAGGGGGAGGGGTGAAGGAGTGACTTTATACATCTGCAACTCGACTAGAACTTTGACAACACCACCCAAACACGTGACCTCCACCACCCAGAGGGACAAGAGCAGCAGGTGCATGGGAACACCATCACCTCCCAGTTCCCCTCCAAGTCACACACTATCCTGACTTGGGCATATATCGCCGTTCCTGCATCGTCGCTGGGTGAAAATCCTGGAACTCCTTAGCTAACAGCATTCTGAGAGTACCTTCACCATACGGACTGCAGAGGTTCAAGAAGAGGGCCCAGCATCACCTTCTCAACGGGCAACTGGGGACTGGCAATATATGCTGGCCTTGCGACTGACACCCACATCGAATGAATTTAAAAATCTGTATATATAAAATGGATTGAAAGCCTCTACAGAAATACTTGTTCCTAAAACGATAATCTTTTACGCTGTACGGACAGTGTCTGTTTAGCAACTTAATCTCCCCTAGAATCCACCTCCCTTCACAGTCCCACATTGGAAATTGTTGGGTCCGACTGGGCTCAGAAGTACTGGGGGTTAAACCCAGCAGCTTCTCCCCCCTCTCCACTCCAGCTGAAACTGGGACTGTTCATGGGGATTCCTGTCCTGGGACTGTACATGGGGATTCTAACCCTGGGACTGTACATGGGGATTCTAACACTGGGACTTTACAAGGGGGCCCAGCTCTGGGGCTCTTCTGTTACAATTGTGTGGGATGTTAACCGTATGCTCTGCTTTTACCAGCGCCTTCAAGAGAGATGGTGAGAAATCCGAAGTGTGGAGAGTCTGAATCAAATAACTGAGTCAATGATTTACTCTCCCGGGCACTTGGACCCGGTTGGGAACAGACACTGAAGCCACGCCCACACTTTGTTCCTGCCCAAGATTGCCGCGCATGCGCTTTGCTACTCACTGAATCAAGATGGCGGCTGTTATCGGGCCTGAGACCGGGAGAAGCCCCGAAGCTGCAAACGCGGGACCTTCAGGTTATTATTCGGGGTTTCCAGCCTACACTAGTTGTTTATGAAGTGTCTCCGTCCACTCGCCGGTCCATTAATCCGCTCCGTTGGCCGCTTTTCACGGATTGGGCAGGAGCTCGTCCACAAGCACCGTCATCTGAGATGACACGCTCCGCGCATGCCCAAACTAGGCGGTTCCGCGCCTGCGCACTGGGCTCCTGTAGTCCGGGTGCGGCATTCTCCCCCGCGGGGAATGCTGGGTAAAAGCCCCGCCATTGAAAGGCCGCATTAGTGAATAGAACAGAATTTACTTGGATTGTATTGAGCACTGAAACTTGTTTATTCCAGCAGTTCGAGTGTGTTTCTGCTGATCTTAATAACCCTATACCTGGGTTGGAGATTAATATTCTGTATAAATATTGAATAAATCAGCTTTGTATAAACACAGTGGGTCGAATATTTGATTTCTCCATGATAAGAGGAGACTAATTGATGTTCTGTTACCGAATGTTCCATTTTTTGAGCCTTTTCTTACTCTAACTTATATCACTTCTCACCTAGTTTTTCTTCTACCGCATCAAACCCCAGGCTGCTTCTGTTTGAGTACATGGCTTGTGGGTGTAATAGACTGAACTGGAGTGTCTCACTTTACACTCATCTGAAGTTCCTTTGAACCACCCTTTTATAGAACTATCTTGCATAAGATTTGAAATCTGTTACTTGCTGTATCATTTAACCCTTTTTGGATCCGATTTGGTAAAAACACCTCCACATATATTGCATGTGATCACCTTTGAAATGTTCTGATCTTTGTAATTGTCATTGCTGATTTTGATGCGCTCTTTGATTTAATCTCTTGTTATCAACATACCTTGCACTATTTCTTTAATCGAGATAATTGTTTCTAATACTTCCTTAATCACGTCTTTAGCTCCTCCATTGATGCCTGTCAATAATCCTTGTTTAGGGGTTGGCGTTAGTGGCTTGGGTTCGGGTTAGGATTATGAAACAGTGATTAGGGATAGAAACCACTATTGACAATGCCAGTGTCACTGGACATGTACTCTTTCATTTCATGGTGTTATAAGCTTATGCAGATGAGTCAGAAAACAGCCTCATGAATTGTTCATTCAAGGAACCTTCTTTCTGGCCCGAGCCTGATTTCCTCTCTTCTTTCACATCTCTACATTTGCCACAGAAAAAGACATCAGGGTCATTAGACTTTGGACAGGAAAAGGTGGATCCAGGTGTTGTGCTGGTTACATCCAATCATCGGCCTGCCTGAAAGGGCTTCTGACAATAACCTGTCACCAGGCCCCACCAGTAACCATCTGATTCCACCGTCATATCTTCATCCATTACCCGCCCTCACTAGAGATAGTTTCACCTCCATGACCATTCCCCATACCGAGGCTCTCTGATTCCCATTTATAGACTCAGTGTAAATGGTCCCTGGATTTGTTGTCTCAATGTAAATGGTCCCGACACAGAGCAGGTTCCTACATGTTGCAACCCATCCGGCGGGGCCCGCTGGGTCAGGATATAAAGAGACTGCGCGCTGTTCCTCCTCCCACGGTCTGGGGGAATGGGCCAGATATTTAAAGGGACAGGGACTCCCCTTTCTCTGCATATTTATATTTAAAGGGACAGACCCGTTTATCTTGGAGTGTCAGCGGACTTCACTAACAGAGTTCCCATGAACAGTCGCTCCCTTCTGTACTGTGCAGTGATTGTAATCCTGTCTGTTTCAGTGACTTGAGCCTTTCTAAAATGTCTCACTATTTCTGACGATCCATTTGACTTGCTTGGTTAATATTGAGACTTCAGACTTTTGCAATGTTGGAGTGACATTTCTTTCAAAATATTCTGTTCTAACCCTCCTCACCACCCCCCCCCCCCCCCGCCACCCCAACGCCACTTTAGAACACACTGCACTACTGACCAGGATGGTCCCATGTTCAATCCTTGATCAGACAACTCACCATTTCTCCTCCATTTACAGACGCTCCCTGACCAGTCTCCATTTCTCCTCCATTTACAGACGCTCCCTGACCACTAACCACTTCTCCTCCATTTACAGACGCTCCCTGACCAGTCTCCATTTCTCCTCCATTTACAGACGCTCCCTGACCAGTCTCCATTTCGCCTCCATTTACAGACGCTCCCTGACCAGTCTCCATTTCTCCTCCATTTACAGACGCTCCCTGACCAGTCTCCATTTACAGACGCTCCCTGACTCACTTCCTCCCTGTCCCGGAGTTTACCGCGGGGCCGCTTTGTGGACTTTCTGTTGTTTGCTCCACACCACAGATGGAACCCTGTGGGGTGGAGCAAAGATTGCAACATTTGGCAGTGAAATGGATTCACTCAGGACAGACAGCAGGGATTATTTCAGGAAATAACACAGTGTAGTGAGAAAGGAAATGCAGTGGATGTTGTGTAGATGGATTGTCAAAAGGTGTTTGATAAGGTGCCGGACAGGAGGCTTGTTGATCAAATGAAGGCTGACGGTATTAAAGGGAGTGGGGCAGCGTGGATAGGAAGTTGGGTAAAGGGCAGAAAACAGAGAGTAGTGGTTAATGGATGTTCTTCAGACTGGAGGGATGTACACAGTGGTGTCCCCCAGGGTCAGTGTTGGGACCACTGCTCTTCTCAATATAGAGAAATGATCTGGGCTTGGGTATGTGGGGCACAAGATCAAAATCTCCAGATGAGTCCAAACGAGGGACCCTGGCCAACTGTGAAGAGGACTGTAAGTGACTTCAGTGTGAATACACAGGTTAGTAAATGGGGCAGGGAGATGTCAGCTGAAATTTAATGCAGAGAATTATGAGGTGATGCATTTTGGGAGGAAGAAAAAAGTAGAAAATCTACATTAAATGGTAAAAGTTTAAAAGGAGTAGAGGAACAGAACAGTAAAGAGGTTTAAGATTCTCGCTGATGCCTTGTCTTATTAATTAGCAGGTTCGAGAGTCTTGTGTCAGCAACTTTAATACCTTATTAGAAAAAGAAGATGAGCAGATTCTCTGCCCTCTACCGTACCTTACATTGATCCATCAATCAGAGTAAACTTGCAAGTCCCGCGTGTCCACAGTAACTTACACTGTCCCATCAAACACTCCCAGGGCAGGTACAGCACGGTTTAGATAGAGAGTAAAGCTCCCTCTACACTGTCCCATCAAACACTCCCAGGGCAGGTACAGCACGGGTTAGATACAGAGTAAAGCTCCCTCTACACTGTCCCATCAAACACTCCCAGGGCAGGTACAGCACGGGTTAGATACAGAGTAAAGCTCCCTCTACACTGTCCCATCAAACACTCCCAGGGCAGGTACAGCACGGGTTAGATACAGAGTAAAGCTCCCTCAACACTGTCCCATCAAACACTCCCAGGGCAGGTACAGCACGGGTTAGATACAGAGTAAAGCTCCCTCTACACTGTCCCATCAAACACTCCCAGGGCAGGTACAGCACGGGTAAGATGCAGAGCAAAGCTCCCTCAACACTGTCCCATCAACCACTCCAGGGCAGGTACAGCACAGGTTAGATACAGAGTAAAGCTCACTCTACACTGTCCCATCAAACACTCCCAGGGCAGGTACAGCACGGGTTAGATACAGAGTAAAGCTCCCTCAACACTGTCCAATCAACCACTCCAGGGCAGGTACAGCATGGGTTAGATACAGAGTAAAGCTCCCTGTACACTGTTCCATCAAACACACCCAGGGCAGGTACAGCATGGGTTAGATGCAGAGTAAAGCTCCCTCAACACTGTCCCATCAACCACTCCCAGGGCAGGTACAGCACGGGCTAGATACAGAGTAAAGCTCCCTCTACACTGTCCCATTAAACTCTCCCAGGGCAGGTACAGCACGGGTTAGATACAGAGTAAAGCACCCTCAACACTGTCCCATCAAACACTCCTGAGGCAGGTACAGCACGGGTTAGATACAGAGTAAAGCTCCCTCTATACTGTCCCATCAAACACTCCCAGGGTAGGAACAGTACGGGTTACATACAAAGTAAAGCCACCCTCTACACTGTCCCATCAAACACTCCCAGGGCAGGTGCAGCATGGGTTAGATACAGAGTAAAGCTTCCTCTGTACTGTCCCATCAAACACTTCCAGGGCAGGTACAGCACAGGTTAAATGCAGAGTAAAGCTCCCTCTGCACTGTCCCATCAAACACTCCCAGGGAAGGTACAGCGCGGGTTACATACAGAGTAAAGCTCCCTCAACACTATCCCATCAAACACTCCCAGGGCAGGTACAGCACGGGTTAGATACAGAGTAAAGCTCCCTCTACACTGTCCCATCAAACACTCCCAGGGCAGGTACAGCACGGGTTAGATACAGAGTAAAGCTCCCTCTACACTGTTCCATCAAACACACCCAGGGCAGGTACAGCATGGGTTAGATACAGAGTAAAGCTCCCTCAACACTGTCCCATCAACACTCCCAGGGCAGGTACAGCACGGGTTAGATACAGAGTAAAGCTCCCTCTACACTGTCCCATCAAACACTCCCAGGGCAGGTACAGCACGGGTTAGATACAGAGTAAAGCTCCCTCAACACTGTCCCATCAAACACTCCCAGGGCAGGTACAGCACGGGTTAGATACAGAGTAAAGCTCCCTCTACACTGTCCCATCAAACACTCCCAGGGCAGGTACAGCACGGGTTAGATACAGAGTAAAGCTCCCTCAACACTGTCCCATCAAACACTCCCAGGGCAGGTGCAGCATGGGTTAGATACAGAGTAAAGCTTCCTCTATACTGTCCCATCAAACACTTCCAGGGCAGGTACAGCACAGGTTAAATGCAGAGTAAAGCTCCCTCTGCACTGTCCCATCAAACACTCCCAGGGCAGGTACAGCACGGGTTAGATACATAGTAAAACTCGTTCTATACTGTCCCATCAAACACTCCCAGGGTAGGTACAGTACGGGTTACATACAAAGTAAAGCCACCCTCTACACTGTCCCATCAAACACTCCCAGGGAAGGTACAGCGCGGGTTACATACAGAGTGAAGCTCCCTCAACACTATCCCATCAAAGAGTCCCAGGACAGGTACAGCACGTGTTAGATACAGAGTAAAGCTCACTCTACACTGTCCCATCAAACACTCCCAGGGCAGGTACAGCACGGGTTAGATACAGAGTAAAGCGCCCTCTACACTGTCACAATCAAACACGGCCAGGGCAGGTACAGCACGGGTTAGATACAGAGTAAAGCTCTCTCTACACTGTCCCATCAAACACTCCCAGGGCAGGTACACCACAGGTTAGATACAGAGTAAAGCCCTCTCTACACTTTCCCATCAAACACTCCCAGGGCAGGTACAACATGGGTTAGATACAGAATATAGCTCCCCCAACACTGTCCCATCAAACACTCCCAGGACAGGTACAGCATGGATTGGAGACAGAGTAAAGCTCCCTCTACACTGTCCCAACAAACACTCCCAGGGCAGGTACAGCACGGGTTAGATACAGAGTAAAGCTCCCTCTACACTGTCCCATCAAACACTCCCAGGGCAGGTACAGCACGGGTTAGATACAGAGTAAAGCTCCCTCTACACTGTCCCATCAAACACTCCCAGGGCAGGTACAGCACGGGTTAGATACAGAGTAAAGCTCCCTCTACACTGTCCCATCAAACACTCCCAGGGCAGGTACAGCACGGGTTAGATACAGAGTAAAGCTCCCTCTACACTGTCCCATCAAACACTCCCAGGGCAGGTACAGCACGGTTAGATACAGAGTAAAGCTCCCTCTACACTGTCCCATCAAACACTCCCAGGGCAGGTACAGCACGGGTTAGATACAGAGTAAAGCTCCCTCTACACTATCCCATCAAACACTCCCAGGGCAGGTACAGCACGGGTTAGATACAGAGTAAAGCTCCCTCTACACTGTCCCATCAAACACTCCCAGGGCAGGTACAGCACGGGTTAGATACAGAGTAAAGCTCCCTCTACACTGTCCCATCAAACACTCCCAGGGCAGGTACAGCACGGGTTAGATACAGAGTAAAGCTCCCTCTACACTGTCCCATCAAACACTCCCAGGGCAGGTACAGCACGGGCTAGATACAGAGTAAAGCTCCCTCTACACTGTACCATCAAACTCTCCCAGGGCAGGTACAGCACGGGTTAGATACAGAGTAAAGCTCCCTCTACACTGTCCCATCAAACACTCCTGAGGCAGGTACAGCACGGGTTAGATACAGAGTAAAGCTCCCTCTATACTGTCCCATCAAACACTCCCAGGGTAGGAACAGTACGGGTTACATACAAAGTAAAGCCACCCTCTACACTGTCCCATCAAACACTCCCAGGGCAGGTGCAGCATGGGTTAGATACAGAGTAAAGCTTCCTCTATACTGTCCCATCAAACACTTCCAGGGCAGGTACAGCACAGGTTAAATGCAGAGTAAAGCTCCCTCTGCACTGTCCCATCAAACACTCCCAGGGCAGGTACAGCACGGGTTAGATACATAGTAAAACTCGTTCTATACTGTCCCATCAAACACTCCCAGGGTAGGTACAGTACGGGTTACATACAAAGTAAAGCCACCCTCTACACTGTCCCATCAAACACTCCCAGGGAAGGTACAGCGCGGGTTACATACAGAGTAAAGCTCCCTCAACACTATCCCATCAAAGAGTCCCAGGACAGGTACAGCACGTGTTAGATACAGAGTAAAGCTCACTCTACACTGGCCCATCAAACACTCCCAGGGCAGGTACAGCACGGGTTAGATACCGATTAAAGCTCCCTCTACACTGTCCCCATCAGACACTCCCAGGGCAGGTGCAGCATGGGCTCGATACCGAGTAAAGCTCCCTCTGCACTGTCCCATCAAACACTCCCAGGGCAGGTACAGCACGGGTTAGATACAGAGTAAAGCGCCCTCTACACTGTCACAATCAAACACGGCCAGGGCAGGTACAGCACGGGTTAGATACAGAGTAAAGCTCTCTCTACACTGTCCCATCAAACACTCCCAGGGCAGGTACACCACAGGTTAGATACAGAGTAAAGCCCTCTCTACACTTTCCCATCAAACACTCCCAGGGCAGGTACAACATGGGTTAGATACAGAATATAGCTCCCTCAACACTGTCCCATCAAACACTCCCAGGACAGGTACAGCATGGATTGGATACAGAGTAAAGCTCCCTCTACACTGTCCCAACCAACACTCCCAGGGCAAGCACAGCACAGGTTAGATACAGAGTAAAGCTCCCTCTACACTGTCCCATTCAACACTCCCGGGGCAGGTACAGCATGGGTTAGATACAGAGTAAAGCTGCCTCTACACTGTCCCATCAAACACTCCCAGGGCAGTTACAGCACGGGTTAGATACAGAGTAAAGCTACCTCTACACTGTCCCATCAAACACACCCAGGGCAGGTACAGCATGGGTTAAATACAGAGTAAAGCTCCCTCTGCACTGCCCCATCAAACACTCCCAGGGAAGGTACAGCACAGGTTACACACAGAGGAAAGCTCCCTCTGCACTGTCCCATCAAACACTCCCAGGGCAGGTACAGCACGGGTTAGAAACAGAGTAAAGCTCCCTCTACACTGTCCCATCAAACTCTCCCAGGGCAGGTACAGCACGGGTTAGATACAGAGTATAGCTCCCTCTGCACTGTCCCATCAAACACTCCCAGGGAAGGTACAGCACGGGTTAGAAACAGTATAAAGCTCCCTCTGCACTGTCCCATCAAACTCTCCCAGGGCAGGTACAGCACAGGTTAGATACAGAGAAAAGCTCCCTCTACAATGTCCCATCAATCACTCCCAGGGCAGGTACCGCACGGGTTGGATACAGAGTAAAGCTCACTCCACACTGTCCAATCAAACACACCCAGGGCAGGTACAGCACGGGCTAGATACAGAGTAAAGCTCCCTCTACACTGAGAACCTCTCTGGATACGTCGAGGGCATTCTGAAACCCATCGTACTGGGAACCCCCAGCTTCTGTCGCGACACTACAGACTTCTTACAGAAACTCAGCACCCACGGACCAGTTGAACCAGGAACACTCCTTGCCACGATGGACGTATCGGCACTCTACACCAGTATCCCCCACGATGACGGCATCGCTGCAACAGCCTCAGTACTCAACATCAACAACAGCCAATCTCCAGACGCCATCCTACAACTCATCCGCTTCATCCTTGACCACAATGTCTTCACCTTCGACAACCATTTTTTTACCCAAACACACGGAACAGCCATGGGGACCAAATTCGCACCCCAATACGCCAACATCTTCATGCACAAGTTCGAGCAAGACTTCTTCGCTGCACAGGACCTCCAGCCAACGCTGTACACCAGATACATCGACGACATTTTCTTCCTTTGGACCCATGGCGAAGGATCACTGAAAAGACTACACGATAACATAAACAAGTTCCATCCCACCATCAAACTCACCATGGACTACTCCTCAGAATCGGTCTCATTCCTGGACACACGAATCTCCATCAAAGACGGACACCTCAGCACTTCACTCTACCGCAAGCCCACGGACAACCTCACGATGCTCCACTTCTCCAGCTTCCACCCTAACCATGTTAAAGAAGCCATCCCCTATGGACAAGCCCTGCGAATACACAGGATCTGCTCAGACGAGGAGGAACGCGATGGACACCTACGGACGCTGAAAAACGCCCTCGTAAGAACGGGATATGACGCTCGACTCATCGATCGACAGTTCCGACGGGCCACAGCGAAAAATCGCATAGACCTCCTCAGAAGGCAAACACGGGACACAACCAACAGGGTACCCTACGTCGTCCAGTACTTCCCCGGAGCGGAGAAACTACGCCATGTTCTTCGCAGCCTTCAACATGTCATCGATGACGACAAACACCTCGCTAAGGCCATCCCCACGCCTCCACTACTTGCCTTCAAACAGCCGCCTAACCTCAGAAGTACCATCGTTCGCAGCAAATTACCCAGCTTTCAGGATAACAGCGACCACGACACCACACAACCCTGCCATGGCAAACTCTGCAAGACATGCCAGATCATCAACACAGATACCACCATCACACGTGAGGACACTACCCACCAGGTACATGGTACATACTCATGTGACTCGGCCAACGTTGTCTACCTCATACGTTGCAGGAAAGAATGCACCGCGGCATGGTACATCGGCGAGACCATGCAGACACTGAGACAACGTATGAACGAGCACCGCGCAACAATCGCCAGGCAGGATTGTTACCTCCCAGTCGGGGAACACTTCAGCAGTCAAGGACATTCAGCCTCGGATCTGCGGGTAAGCGTTCTCCAAGGCAACCTTAGAAACACACGACAACGCAAAATCATCGAGCAGAAACTGATAGCCAAGTTCCGCACTCATGAAGACGGTCTCAATCGGGATCTTGGGTTTATGTCACGATACATGACGTGATCCGGACTCGAGTCGTCGTTAGCTTGTTCACAGATGTGATTCCCAGTAAAAAAGTAAACATTTTCCCAGTAAAAAAGTAAAAATTTTAAAGCTTTTCGTTTTACATACAGACGGCAGCTTTTGACACGTTAGAACCCCTGCGACTACACCTCATTGTCTCAGTTGTATCTTGCTATGTCTTTGATGTGGTACCTTCCTGGCTGACTTAATTAACTTTATCACACCTCGGCAGATAGTCAGGATGATTTAATTTAGTGGTCTGCAATTGTAAGGTACACATGCTTTGTTCTCTATCTATATATGCTTTGGCGATTCTGTATCTAATTTACTTCACCTGAGGAAGGAGCAATCGATAGCTCCGAAAGCTTGTGATTTCAAATAAAACTGTTGGACTATAACCTGGTGTTGTGCGACCTCTCAATTTTGTCCATTAAACTCTCCCAGGGCAGGTACAGCACGGGTTAGATACAGAGTAAAGCTCCCTCTACACTGTCCCATCAAACACTCCCAGGGTAGGTACAGGACGGGTTACAGACAAAGTAAAGCTCCCTCTACACTGTCCCATCAAACACTCCCAGGGCAGCTGCAGCACCGGTTAGATACAGAGTAAAGCTTCCTCTGTACTGTCCCATCAAACACTTCCAGGGCAGGTACAACACAGGTTAAATGCAGAGTAAAGCTCCCTTCACACTGTCACATCAAACACTCCCAGGTCAGATGCAGCACAGGTTATAAAACAGCGTAAAGTTCCCTGCACAATGTCCCATCAAACAGTCCCAGGGCAGGTATAGCATGGGTGACATACAGAGTAAAGCTCCCTCTGCACTGTCCCCATCAATCACTCCCAGGGCAGGTACAGCACGGGTTAGATACAGAGTAAAGCTCCCTCTACACTGTCCCATCAAACACTCCCAGGGCAGGTACAGCACAGGTTAGATACAGAGTAAAGCTCCCTGTACACTGTTCCATCAAACACACCCAGGGCAGGTACAGCATGGGTTAGATACAGAGTAAAGCTCCCTCAACACTGTCCCATCAACCACTCCCAGGGCAGGTACAGCACGGGCTAGATACAGAGTAAAGCTCCCTCTACACTGTACCATTAAACTCTCCCAGGGCAGGTACAGCACGGGTTAGATACAGAGTAAAGCACCCTCAACACTGTCCCATCAAACACTCCCAGGGCAGGTACAGCACGGGCTAGATACAGAGTAAAGCTCCCTCTACACTGTACCATTAAACACTCCCAGGGTAGGAACAGTACGGGTTACATACAAAGTAAAGCCACTCTCTACACTGTCCCATCAAACACTCCCAGGGCAGGTGCAGCATGGGTTAGATACAGAGTAAAGCTTCCTCTGTACTGTCCCATCAAACACTTCCAGGGCAGGTACAGCACAGGTTAAATGCAGAGTAAAGCTCCCTCTGCACTGTCCCATCAAACACTCCCAGGGCAGGTACAGCACGGGTTAGATACATAGTAAAACTCGTTCTATACTGTCCCATCAAACACTCCCAGGGTAGGTACAGTACGGGTTACATACAAAGTAAAGCCCCCCTCTACACTGTCCCATCAAACACTCCCAGGGAAGGTACAGCGCGGGTTACATACAGAGTAAAGCTCCCTCAACACTATCCCATCAAAGAGTCCCAGGACAGGTACAGCACGTGTTAGATACAGAGTAAAGCTCACTCGACACTGTCCCATCAAACACTCCCAGGGCAGGTACAGCACGGGTTAGATACAGAGTAAAACTCGCTCTATACTGACCCATCAAACACTCCCAGGGCAGGTACAGCACGGGTGAGATACAGAGTAAAGCTCCCTTTACACTATCCCATCAAACACTCCCAGGGCAGGTACAGCACGGGTTAGATACAGAGTAAAGCTCTCTCTGCACTTTCCCATCAAACACTCACAGGACAGGTACAACATGGGTTAGATACAGAATATAGCTCCCTCTACACTGTCCCAACAAACACTCCCAGGGCAGGTACAGCACGGGTTTGATACAGAGTAAAGCTCCCTCAACACTGTACCATCAAACACTCCCAGGGCAGGTACAGCATGGGTTAGATACAGAGTAAAGCTCCCTCTACACTGTCCCATCAAACACTCCCAGAGCAGGTACAGCACGGGTTAGATACAGAGTAAAGCCCCCTCTACATTGTCCCATCAAACACTGCCAGGACAGTTACAGCACGTGTTAGATACAGAGTAAAGCCCCCTCCACACTGTCCCATCAAACTCTCCCAGGGCAGGTACAGCACGGGTTCGATACAGAGTAAAGCTCCTTCTACACTATCCCATCAAACACTCCCAGGGTAGGTACAGTACGGTGTTAGATACAGAGTAAAGCTCCCTCTACACTGTCCCATCAAACACTCCCAGGGCAGGCACAGCATGGGTTAAATACAGAGTAAAGCTCCCTCTGCACTGTCCCATCAAACACTCCCAGGGAAGGTACCGTACGGGGTTAGATACAGAGTAAAGCTCCCTCTACAATGTCCCATCAAGCATTCCCAGGGCAGGTACAGCACAGGTTACATACAGAGTAAAGCTCCCTTTACACTATGCCATCAAACACTCCCAGGCCAGGCACAGCACGGGTTAAATACAAAGTAAAGCTCCCTCTACGCTGTCCCATCAAACACTCCCAGGGCAGGTACAGCACGGATTAGATACAGAGTCAAGCTCCCTCTACAATGTCCCATCAATCACTCCCAGGGCAGGTACCGCACGGGTTAGATACAGAGTAAAGCTCCTTCTACACTATCCCATCAAACACTCCCAGGGTAGGTACAGTACGGGGTTAGATACAGAGTAAAGCTCCCTCTACACTGTCCCATCAAACACTCCCAGGGCAGGCACAGCACGGGTTAAATACAGAGTAAAGCTCCCTCTGCACTGTCCAATCAAACACGAGATGGATAGCTCCGAAAGCTTGTGATTTCAAATAAAACTGTTGGACTATAACATGGTGTTGTGCGACCTCTCAATTTTGTCCATCAAACACTCCCAGGGCAGGTAAGGACGGGTTAAATACAGAGTAAAGCTCCCTCTACACTGTCCCATCAAACACTCCCAGGGCAGGTACAGCACGGGTTACATACAGAGTAAAGCTCCCTCCACACTGTCCCATCAAACTCTCCCTGAGCAGGAACAGCATGGGTTAGATACAGAGTAAAGCTCCCTCTGTACTGTCCCATCAAACACTTCCAGGGCAGGTACAACACAGGTTAAATGCAGAGTAAAGCTCCCTTCACACTGTCACATCAAACACTCCCAGGTCAGATGCAGCACAGGTTATAAAACAGCGTAAAGTTCCCTGCACAATGTCCCATCAAACAGTCCCAGGGCAGGTATAGCATGGGTGACATACAGAGTAAAGCTCCCTCTACACTGTCCCCATCAATCACTCCCAGGGCAGGCACAGCACGGGTTAGATACAGAGTAAAGCTCCCTCTACACTGTCCCATCAAACACACCCAGGGCAGGTACAGCATGGGTTAGATACAGAGTAAAGCTCCCTGTACACTGTTCCATCAAACACACCCAGGGCAGGTACAGCATGGGTTAGATACAGAGTAAAGCTCCCTCAACACTGTCCCATCAACCACTCCCAGGGCAGGTACAGCACGGGCTAGATACAGAGTAAAGCTCCCTCTACACTGTACCATTAAACTCTCCCAGGGCAGGTACAGCACGGGTTAGATACAGAGTAAAGCACCCTCTACACTGTACCATTAAACACTCCCAGGGTAGGAACAGTACGGGTTACATACAAAGTAAAGTCACTCTCTACACTGTCCCATCAAACACTCCCAGGGCAGGTGCAGCATGGGTTAGATACAGAGTAAAGCTTCCTCTGTACTGTCCCATCAAACACTTCCAGGGCAGGTACAGCACAGGTTAAATGCAGGGTAAAACTCGTTCTATACTGTCCCATCAAACACTCCCAGGGTAGGTACAGTACGGGTTACATACAAAGTAAAGCCCCCCTCTACACTGTCCCATCAAACACTCCCAGGGAAGGTACAGCGCGGGCTACATACAGAGTAAAGCTCCCTCAACACTATCTCATCAAAGAGTCCCAGGACAGGTACAGCACGTGTTAGATACAGAGTAAAGCTCACTCTACACTGGCCCATCAAACACTCCCAGGGCAGGTACAGCACGGGTTAGATACCGATTAAAGCTCCCTCTACACTGTCCCCATCAGACACTCCCAGGGCAGGTACAGCACAGGATCGATACAGAGTAAAGCTCCCTCTGCACTGTCCCATTCAACACTCCCGGGGCAGGTACAGCATGGGTTTGATACAGAGTAAAGCTGCCTCTACACTGTCCCATCAAACACTCCCAGGGCAGGTACAGCACGGGTTAGATACAGAGTAAAGCCCTCTCTGCACTGTCCCATCAAACACTCCCAGGGCAGTTACAGCACGGGTTCGATACAGAGTAAAGCTACCTCTACACTGTCCCATCAAACACACCCAGGGCAGGTACAGCATGGGTTAAATACAGAGTAAAGCTCCCTCTGCACTGCCCCATCAAACACTCCCAGGGCAGGTACAGCATGGGTTAGATAAAGAGTAAAGCTCCTTCCACATTATCCCATCAAACACTCCCAGGGCAGGCACAGCACGGGTTAGATACAGAGTAAAGCTCCCTTTACACTGTCCCATCAAACTCTCCCAGGGCAGGTACAGCACGGGTTAGATACAGAGTAAAGCTCCTTCTGCACTGTCCCATCAAACATTCCCAGGGTAGGTACAGTACGGGGTTAGATACAGAGTAATGCTCCCTCTATACTGTCCCATCAAACACTCCCAGGGCAGGTACAGCATGGGTGAGATTTAGAGTAAAGCTCCCTCTACGCTGTCCCATCAAAAACTCCCAGGGCAGCCGCAGCACGGGTTAGATACATAGTAAAACTCGCTCTGTACTGTCCCATCAAACACTCACAGGGCAGGTACAGCACGTGTTAGATACAGATTAAAGCTCCCTCTACACTGTCCCATCAAACACTCCCAGGGCAGGTACAGCACAGGTTAGATACAGAGCAAACCTCCCTCTACACTGTCCCATCAAACACTCCCAGGGCAGGTACAGCACAAGTTACAGACAGAGTAAAGCTCCCTCTACACTGTCCCATCAAACACTCCCAGGGCAGGTACAGCACGGGTTAGATACAGAGTAAAACTCGCTCTATACTGACCCATCAAACACTCCCAGGGCAGGTACAGCACGGGTTAGATACAGAGTAAAGCTCCCTTTACACTATCCCATCAAACACTCCCAGGGCAGGTACAGCACGGGTTAGATACAGAGTAAAGCTCTCTCTGCACTTTCCCATCAAACACTCACAGGACAGGTACAACATGGGTTAGATACAGAATATAGCTCCCTCTACACTGTCCCATCAAACACTCCCAGGACAGGTACAGCATGGATTGGATACAGAGTAAAGCTCCCTCTACACTGTCCCAACAAACACTCCCAGGGCAGGTACAGCACGGGTTTGATACAGAGTAAAGCTCCCTCAACACTGTACCATCAAACACTCCCAGGGCAGGTACAGCACGGGTTAGATACAGAGTATAGCTCCCTCTGCACTGTCCCATCAAACACTCCCAGGGAAGGTACAGCACGGGTTAGAAACAGTATAAAGCTCCCTCTACACTGTCCCATCAAACTCTCCCAGGGCAGGTACAGCACGGGTTAGATACAGAGAAAAGCTCCCTCTACAATGTCCCATCAATCACTCCCAGGGCAGGTACCGCACGGGTTAGATACAGAGTAAAGCTCACTCTACATTGTCCCATCAAACATTCCCAAGATAGGAACAGCACGGGTCAGATACAGAGTAAAGCTCCCTCCACACTGTCCCATCAAACTCTCCCAGGGCAGGTACAGCACGGGTTAGATAAAGAGTAAAGCTCCTTCCACATTATCCCATCAAACACTCCCAGGGTAGGTACAGTACGGGGTTAGATACAGAGTAAAGCTCCCGCTACACTGTCCCATGAAACACTCCCAGGGCAGGTACAGCACAGGTTACATGCAGAGTAAAGCTCCCTTTACACTATGCCATCAAACACTCCCAGGGCAGGCACAGCACGGGTTAAATACAGAGTAAAGCTCCCTCTGCACTGTCCAATCAAACACGAGATCGATAGCTCCGAAAGCTTGTGATTTCAAATAAAACTGTTGGACTATAACCTGGTGTTGTGCGACCTCTCAATTTTGTCCATCAAACACTCCCAGGGCAGGTACAGCACAGGTTACATGCAGAGTAAAGCTCCCTTTACACTATGCCATCAAACACTCCCAGGGCAGGCACAGCACGGGTTAAATACAGAGTAAAGCTCCCTCCACACTGTCCCATCAAACTCTCCCAGAGCAGGTACAGCACGGGTTAGATACAGAGTAAAGCTCCCTTTACACTGTCCCATCAAACTCTCCCAGGGCAGGTACAGCACGGGTTAGATACAGAGTAAAGCTCCTTCTGCACTGTCCCATCAAACATTCCCAGGGTAGGTACAGTACGGGGTTAGATACAGAGTAATGCTCCCTCTATACTGTCCCATCAAACACTCCCAGGGCAGGTACAGCATGGGTGAGATTTAGAGTAAAGCTCCCTCTACGCTGTCCCATCAAAAACTCCCAGGGCAGCCGCAGCACGGGTTAGATACATAGTAAAACTCGCTCTGTACTGTCCCATCAAACACTCACAGGGCAGGTACAGCACGTGTTAGATACAGATTAAAGCTCCCTCTACACTGTCCCATCAAACACTCCCAGGGCAGGTACAGCACAGGTTAGATACAGAGCAAACCTCCCTCTACACTGTCCCATCAAACACTCCCAGGGCAGGTACAGCACAAGTTACAGACAGAGTAAAGCTCCCTCTACACTGTCCCATCAAACACTCCCAGGGCAGGTACAGCACGGGTTAGATACAGAGTAAAACTCGCTCTATACTGACCCATCAAACACTCCCAGGGCAGGTACAGCACGGGTTAGATACAGAGTAAAGCTCCCTTTACACTATCCCATCAAACACTCCCAGGGCAGGTACAGCACGGGTGAGATACAGAGTAAAGCTCTCTCTGCACTTTCCCATCAAACACTCACAGGACAGGTACAACATGGGTTAGATACAGAATATAGCTCCCTCTACACTGTCCCATCAAACACTCCCAGGACAGGTACAGCATGGATTGGATACAGAGTAAAGCTCCCTCTACACTGTCCCAACAAACACTCCCAGGGCAGGTACAGCACGGGTTTGATACAGAGTAAAGCTCCCTCAACACTGTACCATCAAACACTCCCAGGGCAGGTACAGCATGGGTTAGATACAGAGTAAAGCTCCCTCTGCACTGTCCCATCAAACACTCCCAGAGCAGGTACAGCACGGGTTAGATACAGAGTAAAGCCCCCTCTACATTGTCCCATCAAACACTGCCAGGACAGTTACAGCACGTGTTAGATACAGAGTAAAGCCCCCTCCACACTGTCCCATCAAACTCTCCCAGGGCAGGTACAGCATGGGTTCGATACAGAGTAAAGCTCCTTCTACACTATCCCATCAAACACTCCCAGGGTAGGTACAGTACGGTGTTAGATACAGAGTAAAGCTCCCTCTACACTGTCCCATCAAACACTCCCAGGGCAGGCACAGCATGGGTTAAATACAGAGTAAAGCTCCCTCTGCACTGTCCCATCAAACACTCCCAGGGAAGGTACCGTACGGGGTTAGATACAGAGTAAAGCTCCCTCTACAATGTCCCATCAAGCATTCCCAGGGCAGGTACAGCACAGGTTACATACAGAGTAAAGCTCCCTTTACACTATGCCATCAAACACTCCCAGGCCAGGCACAGCACGGGTTAAATACAAAGTAAAGCTCCCTCTACGCTGTCCCATCAAACACTCCTAGGGCAGGTACAGCACGGGTTAGATACAGAGTCAAGCTCCCTCTACAATGTCCCATCAATCACTCCGAGGGCAGGTACCGCACGGGTTAGATACAGAGTAAAGCTCCTTCTACACTATCCCATCAAATACTCCCAGGGTAGGTACAGTACGGGGTTAGATACAGAGTAAAGCTCCCTCTACACTGTCCCATCAAACACTCCCAGGGCAGGCACAGCACGGGTTAAATACAGAGTAAAGCTCCCTCTGCACTGTCCAATCAAACACGAGATGGATAGCTCCGAAAGCTTGTGATTTCAAATAAAACTTTTGGACTATAACATGGTGTTGTGCGACCTCTCAATTTTGTCCATCAAACACTCCCAGGGCAGGTAAGGACGGGTTAAATACAGAGTAAAGCTCCCTCTACACTGTCCCATCAAACACTCCCAGGGCAGGTACAGCACGGGTTACATACAGAGTAAAGCTCCCTCCACACTGTCCCATCAAACTCTCCCAGAGCAGGTACAGCACGGGTTAGATACAGAGTAAAGCTCCCTTTACACTGTCCCATCAAACTCTCCCAGGGCAGGTACAGCACGGGTTAGATACAGAGTAAAGCTCCTTCTACACTGTCCCATCAAACACTCCCAGGGTAGGTACAGTACGGGGTTAGATACAGAGTAATGCTCCCTCTACACTGTCCCATCAAACACTCCCAGGGCAGGTACAGCATGGGTGAGATTTAGAGTAAAGCTCCCTCTACACTGTCCCATCAAACACTCCCAGGGCAGGTACAGCACGGGTTAGATACATAGTAAAACTCGCTCTGTACTGTCCCATCAAACACTCCAGGGCAGGTACAGCACGGGTTAGATACAGAGTAAAGCTCCCTCTACACTGTCCCATCAAACACTCCCAGGGCAGGTACAGCACAGGTTAGATACAGAGTAAAGCTCCCTCTACACTGTCCCATCAAACACTCCCAGGGCAGGTACAGCACAGGTTACAGACAGAGTAAAGCTCCCTCTACACTGTCCCATCAAACACTCCCAGGGCAGGTACAGCACGGGTTAGATACAGAGTAAAGCTCGCTCTATACTGTCCCATCAAACACTCCCAGGGCAGGTACAGCACGGGTTAGATACAGAGTAAAGCTCCCTCTGCACTGTCCGATCAAACAGTCCCAATGCAGGTACAGCACAGGTTCGATACATCGTAAAACTCGTTCTATACTGTCCCATCAAACACTCCCAGGGCAGGTACAGCACGGCTTAAATACAGAGCAAACCTCCCTCTACACTGTCCCATCAAACACTCCCAGGGCAGGTACAGCACAGGTTACAGACAGAGTAAAGCTCCCTCTGCACTGTCCCATCAAACACTCCCAGGGCAGGTACAGCACGGGTTAGATACATAGTAAAACTCGTTCTTTACTGTCCCATCAAACACTCCCAGGGTAGGTACAGTACGGGTTACATACAAAGTAAAGCCCCCCTCTACACTGTCCCATCAAACACTCCCAGGGAAGGTACAGCGCGGGTTACATACAGAGTAAAGCTCCCTCAACACTATCCCATCAAAGAGTCCCAGGACAGGTACAGCACGTGTTAGATACAGAGTAAAGCTCACTCTACACTGGCCCATCAAACACTCCCAGGGCAGGTACAGCACGGGTTAGATACCGATTAAAGCTCCCTCTACACTGTCCCCATCAGACACTCCCAGGGCAGGTGCAGCATGGGCTCGATACAGAGTAAAGCTCCCTCTGCACTGTCCCATCAAACACTCCCAGGGCAGGTACAGCACGGGTTAGATACAGAGTAAAGCTCTCTCTACACTGTCCCATCAAACACTCCCAGGGCAGGTACACCACAGGTTAGATACAGAGTAAAGCCCTCTCTACACTTTCCCATCAAACACTCCCAGGGCAGGTACAACATGGGTTAGATACAGAATATAGCTCCCTCTACACTGTCCCATCAAACACTCCCAGGACAGGTACAGCATGGATTGGATACAGAGTAAAGCTCCCTCTGCACTGTCCCAACCAACACTCCGAGGGCAAGCACAGCACAGGTTAGATACAGAGTAAAGCTCCCTCTACACTGTCCCATTCAACACTCCCAGGGCAGGTACAGCATGGATTGGATACAGAGTAAAGCTCCCTCTACACTGTCCCAACCAACACTCCCAGGGCAAGCACAGCACAGGTTAGATACAGAGTAAAGCTCCCACTACACTGTCCCATTCAACACTCCCGGGGCAGGTCCAGCATGGGTTAGATAGAGAGTCAAGCTGCCTCTACACTGTCCCATCAAACACTCCCAGGGCAGGTACAGCACGGGTTAGATACAGAGTAAAGCTCCCTCTACACTGTCCCATCAAACACTCCCAGGGCAGTTACAGCACGGGTTAGATACAGAGTAAAGCTACCTATACACTGTGCCATCAAACACACCCAGGGCAGGTACAGCATGGGTTAGATACAGAGTAAAGCTCCCTCCACACTGTCCCATCAAACTCTCCCAGAGCAGGTACAGCATGGGTTCGATACAGAGTAAAGCTCCTTCTACACTATCCCATCAAACACCCCCAGGGAAGGTACAGCATGGGTTAGATACAGAGTAAAGCTGCCTCTACACTGTCCCATCAAACACTCCCAGGGCAGGCACAGCATGGGTTAGATACAGAGTAAAGCTCCCTCTGCACTGTCCCATCAAACACTCCCAGGGCAGGTACAGCACGGGTTAAATAATGAGTAAGGCTCCCTTTACACTGTCCCATCAAACACTCCTAGGGCAGGTACCGCACGGGTACGATACAGAGATAAGCTCCCTCTGCACTATCCCATCAAAAACTCCCAGGGCAGGTACAGCATGGGTTAGATTTAGAGTAAAGCTCCCTCTACACTATCCCATCAAACACTCCCAGGGCAGGTACAGCACGGGTTAGATACAGAGTAAAGCCCCCTCTACACTGTCCCATCAAACACTCACAGGACAGGTACAGCACGTGTTAGATACAGAGTAAAGCTCCCTCTGCACTATCCCATCAAAAACTCCCAGGGCAGGTACAGCATGGGTTAGATTTAGAGTAAAGCTCCCTCTACACTATCCCATCAAACACTCCCAGGGCAGGTACAGCACAGGTTACAGACAGAGTAAAGCTCCCTCTACACTGTCCCATCAAGCTCTCCCAGGGCAGGTACAGCACGGGTTAGATACAGAGTAAAGCTCCCTCTACACTGTCCCATCAAGCTCTCCCAATGCAGGTACAACATGGGCTAAATACAGAATAAAGCTCCCTCTGCACTGTTCCATCAAACACTCCCAGGGCAGGTACAGCACAGGTTAGATACATCGTAAAACTCGTTCTATACTGTCCCATCAAACACTCCCAGGGCAGGTACAGCACGGCTTAAATACAGAGCAAACCTCCCTCTACACTGTCCCATCAAACACTCCCACGGCAGGTACAGCACAGGTTACAGACGGAGTAAAGATCCCTCTGCACTGTCCCATCAAACACTCGCAGGGCAGGTACAGCACGGGTTAGATACATAGTAAAACTCGTTCTATACTGTCCCATCAAACACTCCCAGGGTAGGTACAGTACGGGTTACATACAAAGTAAAGCCCCCCTCTACACTGTCCCATCAAACACTCCCAGGGAAGGTACAGCATGGGTTACATACAGAGTAAAGCTCCCTCTACACTGTCCCATCAAACACTACCAGCCCATAATGAGCAGGGCTCAGGGAGGTTGGTTGCTAGGCACTGCAGTGATGTCATAAAGCAAGGCCATTCAGCCCAGCTGGTCGTCTCCTTGTCCCTTTAAAGGTGGAGAGCGGAGACACCCTGTCTCAAAACACACCCCACCTGTTCATACTGAGAATTCCCAGGCAAGGCCCAAGGCCCAGAGTGTGGACACAACCAAGGGGGAAAGAGGAGGAGAGCGGGGACACCCTGTCTCAAAACACACCCCACCTGTTCATACTGAGAATCCCCGGGCAAGGCCCAAGGCCCAGAGTGTGGACACACCCCGGGGAAAAGAGGAGGAGAGCGGAGACACCCTGTCTCAAAACACACCCCACCTGTTCATACTGAGAATCCCCGGGCAAGGCCCAAGGCCCAGAGTGTGGACACACCCCGGGGAAAAGAGGAGGAGAGCGGGGTCACCCTGTCTCAAAACACACCCCACCTGTTCATACTGAGAATCCCCGGGCAAGGCCCAAGGCCCAGAGTATGGACACACCCCGGGGGAAAAGAGGAGAGCGGGGACACCCTGTCTCAAAACACACCCCCCCTGTTCATACTGAGAATCCCCGGGGAAGGCCCAAGGCCCAGAGTGTGGACACACCCCGGGGAAAAGAGGAGGAGAGCGGGGACACCCTGTCTCAAAACACACCCCACCTGTTCATACTGAGAATCCCCGGGCAAGGCCCAAAGCCCAGAGTGTGGACACACCCCGGGGGAAAGAGGAGGAGAGCGGAGACACCCTGTCTCAAAACACACTCCACCTGTTCATACTGAGAATCCCCGGGAAAGGCCCAAGGCCCAGAGTGTGGACACAACCAAGGGGGAAAAGAGGAGGAGAGCGGGGACACCCTGTCTCAAAACACACCCCACCTGTTCATACTGAGAATCCCCGGTCTCGGCCCAAGGCCCAGAGTGTGGTCACACCCCGGGGGAAAAGAGGAGGAGAGAAGGGGAGGAGTAGGGACTGAGGGACACCAAGCTTCAGTTTTAGAGCCTGTAGACTTCAGGAGGGAAGACTGAGTTCAGTAGTTTTCGGATCCAGGGAGAGAACAAGGAGCAGATAGGGAGACTGGTGTGGATTCCAGCACAGTGAGGATGTAGGGGGAGGGAGATTGTGTCGGGCCGTGTATTAGGGGTGTAGGAGGGACAAGAGAGGAAAGGTCAGAGGAGCAATTACTGCAGCAGTGTCCATGAATAGTGAGAGAAGGTGGGGGTTAGAGTGGACCAGGGGCACTCTGTTAAACTGTCTGTTTGCTGTGACTACACAGGATTACACAGGATATACGGCACAGAAACAGGCCATTCGGCCCAACCAGTCCATGCCGGCGTTTATGCTCCACTCGAGCCTCCTCCCGTCTTTCCCCATCTAACTCTATCAGCATAACCCTCTATTCCCTTCTCCCTCATATGCTTGTCCAGCCTCCCCTTAAATGTATCTATACTATTCGCATCAACCACTCCCTGTGGTAGCGAGTTCCACATTCTCACCACTCTCTGGGTAAAGAAGTTTCTCCTGAATTCCCTATTGGATTTCTTGGTGACTATCTTATATTGATGGCCTCTAGTTATGCTCTTCCCCACAAGTGGAAACATTCTCTCTGTATCTACTCTATCAAAACCTTTCATCATTTTAAAGACCTCTATTAGGTCACCCCTCAGCCTTCTTTTTTCAAGAGAAAAGAGACCCAGCCTGTCCATCCTTTCCTGACAGGTAGACCCACTCATTTCTGGTATCATCCTTGTAAATCTTCTCTGCACCCTCTCCAGTGCCTCTATATCCTTTTTATAATATGGTGACCAGAATTGTACGCAGTGCTCCAAGTGTGGTCTAACCAAGGTTCGATACAAGTTTAGCATAACTTCACTACTTTTCCATTCTATAACAATTCAATTCTATAACAATCGATCCCAATAATTGAACCCAATAGGTTAAAGTCTTAAGTCCAGTTTTGTCAGCACGCTGCGACATTCGATGTCTGCAGATAACGGGAGATAAATTCTTAAAACTGCTGGATCTCTTGCTCTGCCATCAACCTCTTATCAAACTGGAGCTGGCATTGCCTAATATGGTCGTCTCTGGCTACTGCACAGTCCAGAGACACAAGTCTGCATTTTCTTCAACACACATCAACAACGTTAGAAGCAGGTAAAAACACTGTGGCCTTCCTGGGGCAGCACAAACCACTAGTCTCCAGACTTTTCTTATCCCAACATCATATTTCTGATCGAAACATTCTATGATGAAAATATCCAAGGCCAGTTGGTTGCAAACACCAGCTGTTGCTCAGTGAAATCTCTCTCACTCTCTCTCTAATGATACCAACCACATTTTCCCCGATATTGAATGAACTAAACATGAACACCTTTCAGAAGCTGAATCAACCGAGGTCCATATGCCAACACCCCTCTCATCTTCCATTCACTTCAATTGAAAGGAAACCGGCAGATCGGACCAGTCAGGATTTGAAAGATATTTACAACAGATTCTAGATGTTCTTCGAGTTGGGATCTTTCTCTATTCTGTCCACTCGAGGAGTTAGATAACAGACTTTCTCCTGTGAATATAGAGCTGGGGTATTGGGCCGTGATGTGTTCACTTGTTCATCTTGTTGACTCTAAACCTTTGCCAATTATTTGATGTGATCTGTTTACTTGTATGTATTGTTTTAAATACACTTGCTGAGTGGATTCAAATTTAAATTGAAAGCAGGTTTGCAGGCGTGATGCTCTATTCACACATCGAAGGTGAGAGAGATGCTGTGGGACACACGCTAAGTCCAGTAGCTGAAAGTGATTAACAGACTGGGTTGTGTGTTTAGTGATCCCGGGCGTGTTACCGAGACCTTCCCTGGATACCAAGGCTAGGAGAGGCACTCTGGAAGGTATGGGGAGCTGGGACTTGTCCATGAGAGTAACCGAAGGTACGAGAACTGAAATAATCTCGAGTTAGAAAGGAGAAAAGGCCCAAAAATGGAGCAGTCGGTAACAGGACATCAATTAGTCTCCTCTTATCTTGGAGACATCAAATATCAACTCACTGTGTTATTTGAAATATCAAAATATTAAACTGCAGCCCAGTTACAGGGGTTATTAACATCAGCAGAAACAAACTCCAACTGTCAGAATGAACATGATTCAGTCCTGGATGTGATTAAAAGCAGCAACAACAGCAGAATCCAACCCCTGCAGTCACTTGTGAACTCGCTGGTGTCTCAGCAGGCTGGATGACTGAGTGAATCCCTTCCCACACTCACAGCAGGTGAACGGTCTCTCCCCGGTGTGAACTCGCTGGTGTGTCAGCAGGATGGATGACTGAGTGAATCCCTTCCCACACTCAGAGCAGGTGAACGGCCTCTCCCCAGTGTGAACTCGCAGGTGTGTCAGCAGGTGGGATGACCGGGTGAATCCCTTCCCACACACGGAGCAGGTGAATGGCCTCTCCCCGGTGTGAACTCGCTGGTGAATTAGAAGATGGGATGAACAAGTGAATTCTTTCCCACACACCGAGCAGGTGAACGCCCTCTCCCCAGTGTGAACTCGCTGGTGTCTCAGCAGGTGGGATGAAGTAGTGAATCCCTTCCCACACTCAGAGCAGGTGAATGGCCTCT
This sequence comes from Squalus acanthias, assembly GCA_030390025.1. NCBI lineage: Eukaryota > Metazoa > Chordata > Chondrichthyes > Squaliformes > Squalidae > Squalus > Squalus acanthias. The sequence goes on along the minus strand of JASTWF010000576.1, from coordinate 103,584 downwards.
CCCCGGTGTGACTGCGCCGATGAATTTCCAGCTCACATGGGTAACTGAAAACCTTCCCACAGTCCCCACATTTCCACGGTTTCTCCGTGGTGCGGGTGTCTTTGTGTCTCTCCAGGTTGGACGATCGGTTGAAGCCTCGTCTACACACACAGAACATGTGTACAGTTTCTCCCCGCTGTGAATAGTGCGATGTTTTTTCAGGCTGTGTAACTGGTTAAAGCTCTTTCCACAGTCAGCGCACTGGAACACTCTCACTCGGGTGTGTGTGTCTCGGTGCTTTTCCAGTCACACTGATGTTTGAAATCTTTTCCCACAGACAGAACAGAGAAACATTACTCCTTCCACATTCAAAGGCTGATGATATTCAGGTCCTGATGAATCGAGTGACTCTGTCAGATCTTGACGTGCTGTTTGGTTTGAGTTTCCTGTCTGCAAATCCTCCCCTTCCAATACCCTGAAAAAAGAGTTTACAAAAGTATTCACTGTAAATACAGGATAGAAATTCAGAACAGACAATTCCAGTTTCAATGGTACATTCTTTCCTCTCTTGTTCCCCCAAAGCACTAAACCCTGTCCCACACACTCTCCCTCCTCCCTGTGCTGAAATCCAAACCCATCGCACATCTCAAGACAGTATTCCCTCCGCTGTCAGTTTTATTTTTTAGTCGTTCATGGGATGTGGGTGTCACTGGCAAGGCCAGCATTTATTGGCCATCCCTAATTGCCCTTGGGAAGGTGGTGGTGAGCCGCCTTCTTGAACTGCTGCAGTCCGTGTGGTGAAGGTACTCCCACAGTGCTGTTCGGGAGGGAGTTCCAGGATTTAGACCCAGCGACGATGAACATCCCCACTTCTGACCTTATGATGTGGGGAAGGTCATTGATGGAGCAGCTGAGGTTGGTTCAGATAGGACATGGGCCTGATGAACTCCTGCAGCGATGTCCTGGGGCTGTGATGATTGACCTCCAACCACCACAACCATCTTCCTTTGTGCTAGTTATGACTCCACCCATTGGAGAGTTTCCCCTCCTCTTTCCAGTTTTACTGGGGCTCCTTGATGCCACCCTCGGTCAATTTCTCCCTGAACTCTGACTTTGTTCAGTTCTACACTCACTGGTTCCCCTCCCTCTCCTCCCCTGAAGGTGCTGACTCTGGCTGGGTTCAGTTCTACACTCACTGGTTCCCCTCCCTCTCCTCCCCTGAAGGTGCTGACTCTGGCTGGGTTCAGTTCCACACTCACTGGTTCCCCTCCCTCTCCTCCCCTGAAGGTGCTGACTCTGGCTGGGTTCAGTTCTACACTCACTGGTTCCCCTCCCTCTCCTCCCCTGAAGGTGCTGACTCTGGCTGGGTTCAGTTCACTCACTGGGACTGTGAAGCCCCGCCCACTATTGGTTCCTTTACAAAGATGGCCGCGCATGCGCTCTAAACATCGATGAAGTAGTATTATGACGTAATAATCCACAGCTTTCCTTGACAAAGATGGCCGCCGTTAATCCGGGCCTAGTTCCTGGGAAAAAGCCCCGGAGCTGCAAACGCGGAACCTGTAGGTTCTCATTCCGGGCTTGCGGCCTACACCAGGTGTTTATGAAGCTCACCCGCCGGGTGCGTTACCTCCCTGCGCCCCGCTGATTCGTAATCGGCGCTTAAATATATCTCCGAATTCTCAGCGCTTGTCGCACTCGCCTGGCTCTGATCACACTGACACTGCGCATGCTCCAAATACAGCGAGCACTGCGCCTGCGCACTGGGCTCCTCCAGTCTGAATGGGGCACATTCTCCCCCGCGGGGCATGCTGGGGAACATTGTAAGACCCAATTAATGAATGGAGAATGAGTTTCTGTGATCCCATTGAGAGAGAATTCATCAATAATTCACACAGAAACCCAAGTGCACGGGCACTCTGCCATGGTTCAGTCCTGGATGTGATTAATAACAGAATCCAAACCCCTGCAGTCACATGTGAACTCACTGGAGTCTCAGCAGGTGGGGTGAATTTCTTCCCACACACAGGATATTGAAACAGCCTCTCTCCAGTATCAATGCGCTGATCGTGCATCAGCTGCTTTGAACTTTGAAAGCTTTTCTCACAGTCAGAGTATTTAAAGCAACTGTTCTCCATGTGGACACTCTGGAGTGTCAACAGGTGGGACAACGGAGTGAATCCCTTCCCACACATGACGTATCTAAACGGTCTCTCTCCAGTGTGACTGTGCTGGTGTGACAGTAAATGGGATGATCGATTGAATCCCTTTCCACATACAGACCACTGAACGGATTCTCCCCTTTATGAACATGTTCGTGTGCTAATAGGTGAGATGAGTGAGTGAATCTCTTTCCACACTTAGCTGGTGAACGGCCTCTCCCTGGTGTGACTGTATCCATGAGTTTCCACCTCAGACGGTCAACTCCATTCATTCCCACAGTCCCCACATTTACACTGTTGAGTCAGGTGGGCGCACGAGTCTCACAAGCTAGATGATTGGTTGAAGGTGGGTTTGTGCCACTCAAGTGCCAGGCAATGACTATCTCCAACAAGCGAGAGTCTAAACACCACCCAACATTCAACGGCATTGCCATCACCGAATCCCCCACCATCAACATCCTGGGGGTCACCATTGACCAGAAACTTAACTGGACCAGCCATATAAATACTGTGGCAACAAGAGCAGGTCAGAGGCTAGGTATTCTGCGGTGAGTGTCTCACCTCCTGACTCCCCAAAGCCTTTCCACCATCTACAAGGCACAAGTAAGGAGTGTGATGGAATATTCTCCACTTGCCTGGATGAGTGCAGCTCCAACAACACTCGAGAAGCTCGACACCATCCAGGACAATGCAGCGCGCTACATTGGCACCCCATCCACCACCTTAAACATTCACTCCCTCCACCACCGGCGCACCATGGCTGCAGTGTGTACCATCTACAAGATGCACTGCAGCAACTCACCAAGGCTTCTTTGCAGCACCTCCCAAACCCGCGACCTCTTCCAACTGGAAGGACAATGGCAGCAAGTGCATGGGAACACCACCACCTCCAAGTTCCCCTCCAAGTCGCACACCATCCCGACTGAGAAGAATATCGCCGATCCTTCATCGCCGCTGGGTCAAAATCCTGGAACTCCCTTCCTCACAGCACTGTGGGAGTACCTTCACCACGTGGACTGCAGCGGTTCAAGAAGGCAGCTCACCACCACCTTCTCATGGGCAATAAATGTTGGCCTTGCCAGCGATGCCCACATTCCATAAACAAATTTTAAAAAATACACAGAACACGAGTCCTGTTTCTCCCGCTGTGATTGGTGTTTTTTCCTTCTATAGCCAAAGGCCGATGATATTCAGGTCCTGATGAAACTGGTCAATCTGTCAGATCTTGAGGCGATATTTTGTTTGAGTTTCCATCAGCAGATCCTCCCCTATTGACACTCTGAAATGGTGTTTATAAATGTTGTTACTTTAAGTGCAGGATAGAAAGTCAGAACAGACAATTCTAGTTCCTATAGAACGTTCTGTCCTCTCCTGCCCCTCCTAAGCTGTAAATTCCCCATTCTACAAACTCTGCCTCCATCCTTACTGTCTAAAATCAACACTCATTGCACTGTCTGGGATTTTGTTTTTCCCCTTCTCTCCAGAAGGCGCTGAATCTGGCTGGGTGAAACTCCACAGGCATCAGTTAATCTCTCGTGCCTCACCATCAGCCGACTCAGTGAGTGTCAGCAGCATTTCCCCTGTGGTAGGCATCACAGCCGAGTCCAATCCTGCCCTCAATTGACATCCATACACTTCCCAGTTGATGTGACTGGATCTCCATCAAGAGCAGGGGGCACTGGCTGATTTTTTACTCTTATTTAGCCCAGTGGTGCTGAGGCCAATTGTGGCCCCTGAACTGTTGTCGTGGCTGAGATCAACTAACAGCCCAGATCAAGGACTGCACTTTGGACCTTCCCAGTCAGTCGTGCAAAGTGTTTTAAAGTGGTGGAGCGGGGTGAATGTGGAGGTGGGAAGGGTTAGAAGAGAAAATTTTGAAAGAAATGTTACTCCACCTTCAAAGGAAACCTTCATCACACTGCAAAATTCTGAAGTTTTTCCAAATTAAATAAGCAATGGATCATCAAAAATAGTGAGTCATTTTAGAAAGACTCAAGTCACAGAAACAGACAGGTTTGACACTCTGACACCAAATCCAGGGACCACTTACACTGTTACACCAATTCCAGGGAGCACTTACACTGTGACACTAGATCCAGGGACCACTTACTGTGTGACACCAAATCCAAAGACCACTTAAAGTGAGACACCAAATCCAGGGACCACTTACACTGTGACACCAAATGCGGGGACCACTTACATTGTGACACTCAATCCAGGGAATATTTGCACTGTGACACCAATTCCAGGGACCACTTACACTGAAACACCAAATCCAGGGCCGACTTACAGTGTGACACGAAATCCAGGGACCACTTGCATCGAGACATTAAATCCAGTGACCACTTACAACTTGACACCAAATCCAGGGACCCCTTACACTGTTGCACCAATTCCAGGGAACACTTACATTGTGACACCAAATCCAAGGACAACTTACACTCTGACACCAAATGCGGGGACGACTTACATTGTGACACCAAATCCAGGGAGTATTTGCACTGTGACACCAATTCCAGGGCCCACTTACAATGCGACACCAAATCTGGGGATCACTTTCTCTGAGACACCAAATCGAGAGACCACTTACACTGTGACACCAAATCCGGGGAACACTTACACTTAGACACCAAATCCAGGGACCACTTACACTGCGATACGGAATCCAGGGACCACTTACACTGAGTCTATAAATGGGAATCAGAGAGCCTCAGTATGGGGAATGGTCATGGAGGTGAAACCAGCTCCAGTGAGGGCAGGTAATGGATGAAGATGTGACGGTGGAATCAGATGGCGACTGGTGGGGCCTGGTGACAGGTTATTGTCAGAAGCCCTTTTCAGGCAGACCAAAGATTGGATGTAAGCAGCACAACACCTGGATCTGCCTGTTCTTGTCCCAAAATCTAATGACCCTGATGTCTTTTTCTGTGTCAAATGTAGAGTTGTGAAAGAAGAGAGGAAATCAGGCTCGGGCCAGAAAGAAGGCTCCTTGAATGAACAATTCATGAGGCTGTTTTCTGACTCATCTGCGTGAGGTTAAAACACCGTGAAATGAAAGAAAACATGTCTAGTGACACTGGCGTTGTCAATAGTGCTTTCTATCCCTAATCACTATCTCATCAGCCTAACATCCTAACCTGATCCCCAGCCCCTAAACCCAAATGAAGGATTATTGACAGGGATCAATGGAGGCGCTAAAGACCTGATAAAAGGAAGTATTAGAAAAAATTATCTCAATGAAAGAAATAGTGCAAGGTATGTTAATAACAAGAGATTGAATCAAAGAGACCATCAAAATCAGCAATGACAATTACAAAGATCAGAACATTTCAAAGGCGATCACATGCAGTCTGTGTGGAGGAGTTTTTACTAAATCGGATCCAAAAAGGGTTAAATGATACAGAAAATAACGGAATTCAAATCTTATACAAGATAGTTCTATAAAGGGTGGTTCAAAGGAATTTCAGACGAGTGTACTCTTTTTAAGCAACCCATAAACAAATAAACTGTAACTTAACAAAAATACATGAAATTAAACTTAATAAATTAAATTAAAATTTGGTTGCTGGGGGCCATGATGCACTTTAGTCCCTGCGGTGCCCACCGGTCGCGGACACCGCGTGCTCCATCTCCAAGGCCACCCGGGCGCAAACATGGCCGAACGACCCCCTCGACCGCCCGCTGCCTGGACCAGTTAATGGCCTTTTTGGCCAGGCCCAGGAGCACTCCTATGAGGAGGTCCTCCCATCTGCCCACTCCCCTCCGCACCAGGTGAGTCAGATGAGTGTACTCTTTTATTGGGGTGATTAAACAAAATTGACTGTAAATTAATAAAACTTTAAAGGAACCTTAACAAATTAAATTAAAATTTGGTTGGCCGGGGTGATGATGCACTCCAGTCCCCGCGGCGCCCACCGGTCGCGGAAGGCCTCAAGCGTGCCAGCGGACACCGCGTGCTCCATTTCCAGGGCCACCCGGGCACAAACATGGAAGAGAGGCAGGCAATCGGGCCGAACGACCCCCTCGACCACCTGCTGCCTGGACCAGTTAATGGCCTTTTTTGGCTAGACCCAGGAGCAGTCCTACAAAGAGGTCCTCCGATCTGCCTGCTCCCCTCCACACCGAGTGAGTCAGATGAGTGGACAGTGAGACACTGCAGTTCAGTCTCTGACACCCACAAGCCATGTACTCAAACGGAACAAGCTTGGGATTTGATGTGTTGGAGGATGAACTAGGTGAGAGGTGATATAAGTTAGAGTAAGAAAGGGCCCAAAAATAGAACAGTCTGTAACAACATCAATTCGTCTCCTCTGATCAGCTATTCGACCGACTGTCAGTTTGAAACACAGCTGATGTATTCAATATTTATACAGAATATTAATCTCCAGCCCAGGTATAGGGGTTATTAAGATCAGCAGAAACACACTCTAACTGCCAGAATGAACATGGTTCAGTGCTCATTGCATCCTGGTAAATTCTTTCTGTTTGCGAATGTGGCCTTTCAATGGCGGGGCTTTTACCCAGCATTCCCCGCGGGGAGAATGTGCCGCACACAGACTACAGGAGCCCAGTGCGCAGGCGCGGGACCGCCTGGGGTTGGAGCATGCGCGGTGCGTGTATTTGGCCAGATGGACCCTGCGGATCAGCTCCGGTTATCAGCGAGATGCGGCCCGACGGAGCGGAGTAATGGACTGGCGAGTGGGCGGGGAGGCTTCATAAACAACTGGTGAAGGCAGGAAGCCCCGAATAATAACCTGAAGGTCCCGCGTTTGCAGCTTCGGGGCTTCTCCCGGTCAAAGGCCCAGGATAACGGCCGCCATCTTGATTCAGTGAGTAGCAAAGCGCATGCGCGGCCATCTTGGTCAGCAGCAAAGAGTGGGCGGGGCTTCAGTGTCTGTTCCCAACCGGGTCCTAGTGCCCGGGAGAGTAAATCATTCACTCAGTTATTTGATTCAGACTCTCCACACTTCGAATTTATCACCATCTCTCCTGAAGGCGCTGGTAAAAGCAGAGCATACGGTTAACATCCCACACAATTGTAACAGAAGAGCCCCAGAGCTGGGCCCCCCTTGTACAGTCCCAGGGTTAGAATCCCCATGTACAGTCCCAGGGTTGGAATCCCCATGTACAGTCCCAGGGTTGGAATCCCCATGTACAGTCCCAGGGTTAGAATCCCCATGTACAGTCCCAGAGTTAGAATCCCCATGTACAGTCCCAGGATTAGAATCCCCATGTACAGTCTCAGGGTTAGAATCCCCATGTACAGTCCCAGGGCTGGAATCCCCATGTACAGTCCCAGGGTTGGAATCCCCATGTACAGTCCCAGGGTTGGAATCCCCATGTACAGTCCCAGGGTTAGAATCCCCATGTACAGTCCCAGGGTTAGAATCCCCAATGTACAGTCCCAGGGTTAGAATCCCCGTGTACAGTCCCAGGATTAGAATCCCCATGTACAGTCTCAGGGTTAGAATCCCCATGTACAGTCCCAGGGCTGGAATCCCCGTGTACAGTCCCAGGGTTAGAATCCCCATGTACAGTCCCAGAGTTAGAATCCCCATGTACAGTCCCAGGATTAGAATCCCCATGTACAGTCTCAGGGTTAGAATCCCCATGTACAGTCCCAGGGCTGGAATCCCCATGTACAGTCCCAGGGTTAGAATCCCCATGTACAGCCCCAGAGTTAGAATCCCCATGTACAGTCCCAGGGTTAGAATCCCCATGTACAGTCCCAGGGTTAGAATCCCCATGTACAGTCCCAGGGTTAGAATCCCCATGTACAGTCCCAGGGTTAGAATCCCCATGTACAGTCCCAGAGTTGGAATCCCCATGTACAGTCCTAGGGTTGGAATCCCCATGTACAGTCCCAGGGTTGGAATCCCCATGCACAGTCCCAGGGTTGGAATCCCCATGTACAGTCCCAGGGTTGGAATCCCCATGTACAGTCCCAGGGTTAGAATCCCCATGTACAGTCCCAGGGTTAGAATCCCCATGTACAGTCCCAGGGTTAGAATCCCCATGTACAGTCCCAGGGTTAGAATCCCCGTGTACAGTCCCAGGATTAGAATCCCCATGTACAGTCTCAGGGTTAGAATCCCCATGTACAGTCCCAGGGCTGGAATCCCCGTGTACAGTCCCAGGGTTAGAATCCCCATGTACAGTCCCAGAGTTAGAATCCCCATGTACAGTCCCAGGGTTAGAATCCCCATGTACAGTCCCAGGGTTAGAATCCCCATGTACAGTCCCAGGGTTAGAATCCCCGTGTACAGTCCCAGGATTAGAATCCCCATGTACAGTCTCAGGGTTAGAATCCCCATGTACAGTACCAGGGCTGGAATCCCCGTGTACAGTCCCAGGGTTAGAATCCCCATGTACAGTCCCAGAGTTAGAATCCCCATGTACAGTCCCAGGGTTAGAATCCCCATGTACAGTCCCAGGGTTAGAATCCCCATGTACAGCCCCAGAGTTAGAATCCCCATGTACAGTCCCAGGGTTAGAATCCCCATGTACAGTCCCAGGGTTAGAATCCCAGGGTTAGAATCCCCATGTACAGTCCCAGGGTTAGAATCCCCATGTACAGTCCCAGGGTTGGAATCCCTCAGCAACACCGAGTGCGGGTCTCAGGCCCCGAGTCAGAGCCGGCGGACGTGCGGCCAGGGCCCCGGCACCATTAACCCCAGGGTGCAGCACCTCCCCCAGACAAGAAACACAACAACTTGCATTGACACAGCAGAGGGTGCAATTCAGAGCCGGTTAGCATCAGAGTGGGCGGTGGATGTGGAACTCGCTCCCTGGCCTCCTGTGTAGGGCTTTCTTGTTGCATCAGTTTGAGCTGGAGTGGAGAGGGGGGAGAAGCTGCTGGGTTTAACCCCCAGTACTTCTGAGCCCAGTCGGACCCAACAATTTCCAATGTGGGACTGTGAAGGGAGGTGGATTCTAGGGGAGATTAAGTTGCTAAACAGACCCTGTCTGTACAGTGTAAAAGATTATTGTTTTTGGAACAGGTATTTCTGTAGAGGCTTTCAATCCATTTTATATATACAGATTTTTTTAATTCATTCGATGTGGGTGTCACTAGCAAGGCCAGCATATATTGCCAGTCCCCAGTTGCCCATTGAGATGGTGATGCTGGGCCTTCTTCTTGAACCTCTGCAGTCCGTGTGGTCAAGGTACTCTCAGAATGCTGTTAGGTGAGGAGTTCCAGGATTTTCACCCAGCGACGATGTAGGAACGGCGATATATGCCCAAGTCAGGATATGATGTGGAGATGCCGGCGTTGGACTGGGGTGGACAAAAATGAGAAGTCGCACAACACCAGGTTATAGTCCAACAGATTTATTTAATTTTACAAGCTTTCGGAACAGTTCGCTCCTTCGTCAGGTAAGTTAGCAGTGAGAGAATCTCCCAGAATTCACAATTTAAACACAGACAAAATATATTCAAATCTTTCCCTACATCAAAGAGCATAGCCAAGACAATGAGATGTGTCCCAGGGGGTCCAACGTGTCAAACCACCTGCTGGCTGCATATCCTGTCAATCTGTGTAGGTTCTTGTGTTAGTCTTTTTAAAAAAAAACACCTGGGAAGACCGGCCATGATGTCAAGTCACGTTCTGTATCGTGACATGAACCCGATATCGCGATTGAGGCCATCCTCATGAGTGCGGAAATTGGCTATCAGTTTCTGCTCTATGATTTTGCGCTGTCGTGTATCTCGAAGGCCGCCTTGGAGAACGCTTACCCGCATATCCGAGGCTGAATGCCCCTGGCTGCTGAAGTGTTCCCCGACTGGGAGGCAACCCTCCTGCCTGGCGATTGTTGCGCGGTGTCCGTTCATACGTTGTCTCAGTGTCTGCATGGTCTCGCCGATGTACCATGCTCTGGAGCATCCTTTACTGCAACGTATCAAGTCAGGATAGTGTGTGACTTGGAGGGGAACTGGGAGGTGATGGTGTTCCCATGCACCTGCTGCCCTTGTCCTTCTAGGTGGTGGAGGTCGCGTGTTTGGGAGGTGCTGTCAAAGTTCTAGTCGAGTTGCAGATGTATAAAGTCGCTCTCCTTCACTCCTCCCCCTCCCACCTCACTCTCTCTCCTCCCATAGAGGCCAGAGTCTTGTGTAGGCCCAGACCGGGTGGCGGGTTCCCTTCCCTGAAGGACATTAGTGAACCAGTTGGGTTTTTACGTCAATCTGGCTGCTTTCATGGTCACTTTTTTCTAGTGCCGGCCCCACAAATTCCCAGATTCATTCCGCTCAATTTCACAACCTGCCTTTGTGTTTTTGTGGGTTCTCTCTCACCCTCCTTTTCTCCTGTTTTAAATTCATTTTACAGGGTGTTAGAAGGGGAGGATTTGCAGACGGGAAACTCAAACCAAACATCACTTCAAGATCTGACAGAGTCACTCAATTCATCAGGACCTTTGAGCATGGAAGCAGAAAGCACCGTTCAGAGCGGGGAGAAACGTGTTCTGTGTGTGGACGAGGCTTCAGCCGATCCTCTGGCCTGTCGAGACACAAGCGCAGTCACACCGGGGAGAAACCGTGTAAATGTGGGGACTGTGGGAAGCGATTCAACTACCCGTGTGAGCTGGAAATTCATCGACGAGTTCACACCGGGGAGAGGCCGTTCACCTGCTCTGAGTGTGGGAAGGGATTCACTGATTCATCCCACCTGCTGAAACACCAGCGAGTTCACACTGACAACAAACCTTTTAAATGTCAGGACTGCGGGAAGTGCTATAAAGGTTCCGGGGAACTGACGCGCCATCAACGTGTTCACACTGTTTAGAGACCGTTCAGGTGCTCTCACTGCGGGACAGGGTTCGGGCGATCTTCTGACCTCACTGTACACCAGCGCACACATCGGGGAGAGGCCGTTCATCTGCTCTGAGTGTTGGGAAGGGATTCACTCAGTCATCCCACCTGCTGAAACACCAGCGAATTCACACTGGGGAGAGGCCATTCACCTGCTCTGACTGTGGGAAGGGATTCACTCAGTCATCCCACCTGCTGAAACACCAGCGAGTTCACACTGGGGAGAGACCGTTCACCTGCTCCGAGTGTGGGAAGGGATTCACTCATTCATCGCACCTGCTGAAACACCAGCGAGTTCACAAGTGACTGCAGGGGTTGGATTCTGCTGTTTCTGCTGCTGTTAATTACATCCTGAACTGAACCATGTTCATTCTGACAGTTGGGGTTTGTTTCTGCTGATGTTAATAACCCCTGTAACTGGGTTGGAGTTTAATATTCTGGATATATGTCAAATAAATCAGCTTTGCTTTAAACACATTGTTGTGGATTTTTGACGTTCCCACCTGAGTGTTTAGCATCACCTGGCTGGAGCTCAGAAAGGACAATCTGGGGGAGGATCGTACGGCGGGAACAGAACTACAGCCTGGACACAGTCCTTCAGGGCCACACTGAGAGGGGCAAACGGCACTTTGGTCTTTCTCGTCTCTCTTCACTGACAGTAATGTCCCCGTGCAGGTTAATCTTGAGGCCTGTAAGGAATGTGTCCCAGCCGCTCTCTCCCATGGGTCAGAGCTCCTGGGCACAGAACAGAAGGCTCCTTTACAACTGTGTTTAGAGTCAGGAAGAACAACGGTGAATGCTGGAAACGTGCTGTCAAATCAGAGATTGGTGTCAAACTGCGATCTGTTCCTGACTGAAAGTGAAACGGCAGGGTTAAGTTTCCAGTCTAAAAATGACTGGTAATTATTCCACGAAGATTTAATATGTGTGTGTGAGACAGTCCTGAGTCTACCATTTTAAGGCAGGTGTTAGCTCATTTAAAATAAACCCGTTTAAAATAAATTGGTTAAAGTCTGCATTAAAATAGCAGAGGGAGGAGTTCACAGGAGCCTGTTAACTGCTGGTACAATACAAGGGAGTCAGACACATTATCCAAGGTGGGCCTGACCCGATATCCTGGCACTTGGCGAGGGCCGCAGTCAGCAAGAGTTATTAAACTAGAAATAGATGAAGATAATCTATATCGGTATTTCCTTACATTTGGATTTTATTTCCAGCTCCTGCTGCTCCCGATCCCCGGCACCTCGGAGCTTGAACCATTGCAGCAACATTTGGAGCAAGTGACTGGGCCGAGGCCAGTCTGGGATAAAAACACGAGGACCACTTGTCACCACAGAACTTTGACCCCCAACCTCTGACCCTGGAAGTGAATTCCACAGCCTCACAACTCTCTGTGTAAAGAATCATCGAATCAGAGAAATTTACAGCACAGAAGGAGGCCAATCGGCCCATCGTGACCGTGCTGGTCGACAAAGAGCGATCCGGCCTAATCCCACTTTCCAGCACTTGGTCCGCAGCCTTCAAGTGTATATCCAAGTACTTTATAACTGTGATGAGGGTCTCTGCCTCTTCCACCCTTTCAGAGCAGGGAGGTTCTGCTTGAATTGTATAAAACACTAGTTAGGCCACAGCTAGAATACTGCGTGCAGTTCTGATCACCACATTACAGGAAGGATGTGATTGCACTGGAGAGGGTACAGAGGAGATTTACGAGGATGTTGCCTGGGCTGGGGAATTTTAGCTATGAGGAAAGATTGGATAGGCTGGGTTTGTTTTCTTTGGAACAGAGGAGGCTGAGGGGAGACATTATTGAGGTGTATAAAATTATGAGGGGCCCTAGATAGAGTGGATAGGAAGGACCTATTTCCCTTAGCAGAGGGGTCAATAACCAGGGGGCACAGATTTAAAGTAATTGGTAGGAGGCTTAGAGGAGATTTGAGGGGAAATTTCTTCACCCACAGGGTGGTGAGGGTCTGGAACTCACTGCCTGAAAGGGTGGTAGAGGCAGAAACCCTCACCACATTTAAAAAGTACTTGGATGGACACTTGAAGAGCCGTAACCCACAGGGCTACGGACCAAGAGCTGGGAAGTGGGACTAGGCTGGAGAGCTGTAACCTACAGGACTACGGACCAAGAGCTGGGAAGTGGGACTAGGCTGGAGAGCCGTAACCCACAGGGCTACGGACCAAGAGCTGGGAAGTGGGACTAGGCCGGAGAGCTGTAACCTACAGGGCTACGGACCAAGAGCTGGGAAGTGGGACTAGGCCGGATGGCTCTTTGTCGGCCGGCGCGGACACGATGGGCCGAAATGGCCTCCTTCCGTGCCGTGAATGTCTCGATTCTATGATCAGGATCAGGAGCAGGAGTCGGCCATACGGCCCCTCGAGCCTGCCCCATCTCACCTACTGACACACCAGCATGTTCGTAATGGGGAGAATCCGTTCACTGCTCTGTATGTGGAAAGGGATTCAATCGATCAGAGGCTGAGACAGGAGGAATTATTCTGGGGAATAAGGAAATGGCAGAAACGTTGAACAAATATTTTGTATCTGTCTTCACAGTAGAAGACACAAAAAGCAGACCAAAAATAGTGGGGAACCAAGGGTCTAATGAGGGGGAGGAACTTAACGTCATTAATATCAGTAGAGAAAAAGTACTTGAGAAACTAATGGGACTAAAAGCCGACAAATCCCAATGACCTGACGGCTTACATCCTAGGGTTCTAAAAGAGGTGGCTGCAGAGATAGTGGATGCATTGGTTATGATCTTCCAAAATTCCCCAGATTCTAGAACGGTCCCAGCGGATTGGAAGGTCGCAAATGTAACACCGCTATTCAAGAAAGGAGGGAGTGAAAAAACAGGGAACTACAGGCCAGTTAACCTGACATCAGTCGTCGGGAAAATGCTGGAATCCACTGTTAAGGAAGTGGTATCAGGACACTGAGCAAATAATAACATCATTAGGCAGAGTCAACATGGTTTTATAAGGTCAATCGTGTTTAACAAATTTATTAGAGTTTTTTGAGGATGTTACTAGCAGGATAGATAAAGGGGAGCCAGTGGATGTAGTATATTTGGATTTCAAAAAGACATTCGATAAGGTGCCACATAAAAGGTTATTACACAAGATTAGGGCTCATGGGGTTGGGGGTAATATAGCAGCATGGATAGAGGATTGGTTAACGGACAGAAAACAGAGAGTAGGAATAAACGGATCTTTTTCAGGTTGGCAGGCTGTAACTAGTGGGATGCCGCAAGGATCAGTGTTGGGGCCTCAGCTATTTACAATCTATATTAATGAGCTAGATGAAGGGACCGAGTGTAATGTATCCAAGTTTGCTGATGATACAAAGCTAGTTGGGACAGTAAGCTGTGAGGAGAACACAAAGAGTCTGCAAAGGGATATAGATAGACTAAGTGAGTGAGCAGTAAGGTGGCAGATGGAGTATAATGTAGGGAAATGTGAGGTTATTCACTTTGGTAGGAAGAATAGAAAAACAGAATATTTTTTAAATGGTGAGAAACTTTCAAATGTTGGTGTTGAGAGAGATTTGGGTGTCCTCGTGCAAGAAACACAGAAAGCTAGCATGCATGTACAGCAAGCAATAAGGAAGGCAAATGGCATGTTGGCCTTTATTGCAAGGGGTTGGAGTATAAGAGTAAGGAAGTCTTGCTACAATTGTACAAGGCCTTGGTGAGACCACACCTGGAGTACTGTGCACAGTTTTGGTCTCCTTATCTAAGGAAGGATATACAGGCCTTGGAGGCGGTGCAACGAAGGTTCACGAGATTGATTCCTGGGATGAGAGGGCTGTCCTATGATGAGAGATTGTGTAGAATGGGCCTATACTCTCTGGAGTTTAGAAGAATGAGAGGTGATCTCATTGAAACATACAAGATTCTGAAGGGGATTGGCAGGGTAGATGCTGAGAGGTTGTTTCCCCTGGCTGGAGTGTCGAGAACTAGGGGGCATAGTCTCAGGATAAGGGGTCGGCCATTTAAGACTGAGATGAGGAGGAATTTCCTCACTCAGAGGGTCCCTATTTTGGACTCATCTGGAGATTTTGATCTTGTGCCCCACATACCCAAGCCCAGATCATTTCTCTATATTGAGAAGAGCAGTGGTCCCAACACTGACCCTGGGGGACACCACTGTGTACATCCCTCCAGTCTGAAGAACATCCATTAACCACTACTCTCTGTTTTCTGCCCTTTACCCAACTTTCTATCCACGCTGCCCCACTCCCTGTAATACCGTGAGCCTTAATTTGATCAACAAGCCTCCTGTCCGGCACCTTATCAAACACCTTTTGACAATCCATCTCCACAACATCCACTGCATTTCCTTTCTCACTACACTGTGTTATTTCCTGAAATAATCCCTGCTGTCTGTCCTGAGTGAATCCATTTCACTGCCAAATGTTGCAATGTTTGCTCCACCTCACAGGGTTCCATCTGTGGTGTGGAGCAAACAACAGAAAGTCCACAAAGCGGCCCCGCGGCAAACTCCGGGACAGGGAGGAAGTGAGTCAGGGAGCGTCTGTAAATGGAGACTGGTCAGGGAGCGTCTGTAAATGGAGGAGAAATGGAGAATGGTCAGGGAGCGTCTGCAAATGAAGGAGAAAAAATGGTGACCGGTCAGGGAGCGTCTGTAAATGGAGGAGAAATGTAAATGGTCAGGGAGTGTCTGTAAATGGAGGAGAAATGGTGCTTGGTCAGGGAGCGTCTGTAAATGGAGGAAAAATGGAAACTGGTCAGGGAGCATCTGCAAATGAAGGAGAAAAAATGGTGACCGGTCAGGGAGCGTCTGTAAATGGAGGAGAAATGTAAGTGGTCAGGGAGTGTCTGTAAATGGAGGAGAAATGGTGCTTGGTCAGGGAGCATCTGTAAATGGAGGAAAAATGGTGACTGGTCAGGGAGCGTCTGCAAAAAAAGGAGAATTGGTGAGTGGTCAGTGAGCGTCTGTAAATGGAGGAAAAATGGAGAATGGTCAGGGAGCGTCTGTAAATGAAGGAGTAATGCTGACTGGTTAGGGAGCGTCTGTAAATGAAGGAGAAATGGTGACTGGTCAGGGAGTGTCTGTAAATGAAGGAGAAATGGTGACTGGTCAGAACATAAGAACATAAGACGTAGGAGCAGGAGTAGGTCATTTGGCCCCTCGAGCCTGCTCCACCATTCAATAAGATCATGGCGGATCTGATCTTGGCCTCAATTCCACTTCCCTGCTCGCTCCCCATAACCCTTGATTCCCTTACCATTCAAAAATCTGTCTATCTCCACCTTGAATATATTCAATGACCCAGCCTCCACAGCTCTCTGGGGTAGAGAATTCCACAGATTCACGACCCTCAGAGAAGAAATTCCTCCTCATCTCCGTTTTAAATGGGTGACCCCTTATTCTGAAACTATGCCCCCTCGTTCTAGATTCCCCCAGGAGGGGAAACATCCTCCCTGCATCGACCCTGTCGAGCCCCCTCAGAATCTTATGTTTCAATAAGATCACCTCATTCTTCTAAACACCAATGAGTATCGGCCCAACCTGCTCAACCTTTCCTCATAAGACAACCCCTTCAACTGAAGAATCAACCTCGTGAAGCTTCTCTGAACTGCCTCCAATGCAAGTGTATCCCTCCTTCAATAAGGAGAGTGAAACTGTCCGCAGTACTCCAGGTGTGGTCTCACTAACGCCCTGTGCAGTGGTTCCCAGCAGTTACTTTTCTTCAGTAATGTTCTCGATCACAATGTTCTGACGAAAGGTCATCGACCTGAAACGTTAACTCTGTTTCTCTCTTCACAGATGCTGCCTGACCTGCTGAGTATCTCCAGCATTTTCTGTTTTTATTTCTCTATCACTAAACTGCCCTGCCTGCTGTTAATGATGTCATCTCTTATAGTGTCACAATTCTAGGTATAAACATCACACATTATAATCTGAACTATTCTATTACTCACTCTGGTTTAAGCTTACATTGTGGTTAGTAACAGACAAAACCTGTTCTTTCCCCTGATCTGATTACAGACTCCAACATGTCGATTCACTGAATGGAATGTCTTACCAGTGTTGCCATGGCGACCTGTCTGCAGTGAAAGGCCTGTTTGAGTTTCTAACTCAGACTAAACTTCTCTCTCCCACAATACACATTATATCAGACATTTAATTCAATCTATTTTAGCCATGTTATGTTAATATCTTTAAAATCTACAGGGAGATCAGATACACAAATCTTTAAAAGTTGGAGGACAAGTTTATAAAGTGGTTTAAAAATGTTACCCGAGGTTTTTCATAAATGGGGCGTAGAAAACAAAACCATCGGTTCGGCTGCAGTTAGAACAAGTTTTAGGCATCTTCCACTAGGAAGGATGTCGGGGCCACAGAGAGGCTGCAGAATCAATTCACTGAGGTTATACCACGGATGAGAGGCTTTAGTTATCAGAGAATCAGAGAATGAAACAGCACAAAAGGCGGCCATTCGGCCCATCATGCTTGTGCCAGCTCTTTGGGAGAGCGATCCAATTAGTCCCACTCCCCTGCTCTTTCCTCATATCCCGGTAAATGTTTTCCCTTCAAATATTTATCCAATTCTCTTTTGAAAGTTACTCTTGAATCTGCTTCCACCGCCCTTTCAGGCAGTGCATTTCAGATCATCATAACTCGCTGGGTAAAGAAATGTTTCCTCATGATGACCTGTCTGCAGTGAAGCGCCTGTTTGAGTTTCGAACTGAGGCGAACTTCTCTTTCCCAGGAGGAGAGACGAGAGAAACTGGGGCACTTCTCACTAGAACAAAGCAGGGTGAGAGATGTGAGCGAGGTGTTTAAACTTGTTCAAGGACACCGACCAAAATATCAGAGACACTCCGTGTCCTTCAGGACCTGTGTCCAGGGGAGAAGCTGATTGGTTTATCAGATCATTTTGGGTTAAATGTTGTGCTCATGGAGCTGAGCCCCTAGTGTCAGCATCAAACACTCTCCAGTCGGGTACAGCACGGGTTAGATACAGAGTAAACCCATCAGCCGCTCCCCGACACAGATACCGAGGGACAGGGAGTGTCCGGGACAATGACATTTATCACTCAATAAGGTATAAATTGATCCTGTACCTCTCCCCATTAATCCTGGGCTCCACACGGGGCGAATCCTGCTCCTGTTTCCCTTCCTGTAACAGCACCGAGCTAAACCCAGCCCATAATGAGCAGGGCTCAGGGAGGTTGGTTGCTAGGCACTGCAGTGATGTCATAAAGCAGGGCCATTCAGCCCAGCTGGTCGTCTCCTTGTCCCTTTAAAGGTGGAGAGCGGAGACACCCTGTCTCAAAACACACCCCACCTGTTCATACTGAGAATCCCCGGGCAAGGCCCAAGGCCCAGAGTGTGGACACACCCCGGGGAAAAGAGGAGAGCGGAGACACCCTGTCTCAAAACACACCCCACCTGTTCATACTGAGAATCCCCGGGCAAGGCCCAAGGCCCAGAGTGTGGACACACCCCGGGGAAAAGAGCAGAGCGGAGACACCCTGTCTCAAAACACACCCCACCTGTTCATACTGAGAATCCCCGGGCAAGGCCCAAGGCCCAGAGTGTGGACACACCCCAGGGAAAAGAGGAGGAGAGCGGGGACACCCTGTCTCAAAACACATCCCACCTGTTCATACTGAGAATCCCCAGGCAAGGCCCAAGGCCCAGAGTGTGGACATACCCCGGGGAAAAGAGGAGGAGAGCGGAGACACCCTGTCTCAAAACACATCCCACCTGTTCATACTGAGAATCCCCGGGCAAGGCCCAAGGCCCAGAGTGTGGACACACCCCGGGGGAAAAGAGGAGGAGAGCGGGGACACCCTGTCTCAAAACACACCCCACCTGTTCATACTGAGAGTCCCCGGGCAAGGCCCAAGGCCCAGAGTGTGGACACACCCCGGGGGAAAAGAGGAGGAGAGCGGAGACACCCTGTCTCAAAACACACCCCACCTGTTCATACTGAGAATCCCCGGGCAAGGCCCAAGGCCCAGAGTGTGGACACACCCCGGGGGAAAAGAGGAGGAGAGCGGAGACACCCTGTCTCAAAACACACCCCACCTGTTCATACTGAGAATCCCCGGGCAAGGCCCAAGGCCCAGAGTGTGGACACACCCCGGGGAAAAGAGGAGGGAGCGGGGACACCCTGTCTCAAAACACACCCCACCTGTTCATACTGAGAATCCCCGGGCAAGGCCCAAGGCCCAGAGTGTGGACACACCCCGGGGAAAAGAGCAGAGCGGAGACACCCTGTCTCAAAACACACCCCACCTGTTCATACTGAGAATCCCTGGGCAAGGCCCAAGGCCCAGAGTGTGGTCACACCCCGGGGAAAAGAGGAGGAGAGCGGAGACACCCTGTCTCAAAACACACCCCACCTGTTCATACTGAGAATCCCCGGGCAAGGCCCAAGGCCCAGAGTGTGAACACACCCCGGGGAAAAGAGGAGGAGAGCGGAGACACCCTGTCTCAAAACACACCCCACCTGTTCATACTGAGAATCCCCGGGCAAGGCCCAAGGCCCAGAGAGTGGAACACACCCCGGGGAAAAGAGGAGAGCGGAGACACCCTGTCTCAAAACACACCCGACCTGTTCATACTGAGAATCCCCGGGCAAGGCCCAAGGCCCAGAGTGTGGACACACCCCGGGGAAAAGAGGAGGAGAGCGGGGACACCCTGTCTCAAAACACATCCCACCTGTTCATACTGAGAATCCCCGGGCAAGGCCCAAGGCCCAGAGTCTGGCCACACCCCGGGGGAAAAGAGGAGGAGAGCGGGGACACCCTGTCTCAAAACACACCCCACCTGTTCATACTGAGAATCCCCGGGCAAGGCCCAAGGCCCAGAGTGTGGAACACACCCCGGGGAAAAGAGGAGAGCGGAGACACCCTGTCTCAAAACACACCCCACCTGTTCATACTGAGAGTCCCCGGGCAAGGCCCAAGGCCCAGAGTGTGGACACACCCCGGGGGAAAAGAGGAGGAGAGCGGAGACACCCTGTCTCAAAACTCACCCCACCTGTTCATACTGAGAATCCCCGGGCAAGGCCCAAGGCCCAGAGTCTGGCCACACACCGGGGGAAAAGAGGAGAGCGGGGACACCCTGTCTCAAAACTCACCCCACCTGTTCATACTGAGAATCCCCGGGCAAGGCCCAAGGCCCAGAGTCTGGCCACACACCGGGGGAAAAGAGGAGGAGAGCGGGGACACCCTGTCTCAAAACACACCCCACATGTTCATACTGAGAATCCCTGGGCAAGGCCCAAGGCCCAGAGTGTGAACACACCCCGGGGAAAAGAGGAGGAGAGCGGAGACACCCTGTCTCAAAACACACCCCACCTGTTCATACTGAGAATCCCCGGGCAAGGCCCAAGGCCCAGAGAGTGGAACACACCCCGGGGAAAAGAGGAGAGCGGAGACACCCTGTCTCAAAACACACCCGACCTGTTCATACTGAGAATCCCCGGGCAAGGCCCAAGGCCCAGAGTGTGGACACACCCCGGGGAAAAGAGGAGGAGAGCGGGGACACCCTGTCTCAAAACACATCCCACCTGTTCATACTGAGAATCCCCGGGCAAGGCCCAAGGCCCAGAGTCTGGCCACACCCCGGGGGAAAAGAGGAGGAGAGCGGGGACACCCTGTCTCAAAACACACCCCACCTGTTCATACTGAGAGTCCCCGGGCAAGGCCCAAGGCCCAGAGTGTGGACACACCCCGGGGGAAAAGAGGAGGAGAGCGGAGACACCCTGTCTCAAAACACACCCCACCTGTTCATACTGAGAATCCCCGGGCAAGGCCCAAGGCCCAGAGTCTGGCCACACCCCGGGGGAAAAGAGGAGGAGAGCGGAGACACCCTGTCTCAAAACTCACCCCACCTGTTCATACTGAGAATCCCCGGGCAAGGCCCAAGGCCCAGAGTCTGGCCACACACCGGGGGAAAAGAGGAGGAGAGCGGGGACACCCTGTCTCAAAACTCACCCCACCTGTTCATACTGAGAATCCCTGGGCAAGGCCCAAGGCCCAGAGTGTGGACACACCCCGGGGAAAAGAGGAGGAGAGCGGGGACACCCTGTCTCAAAACACACCCCACATGTTCATACTGAGAATCCCCGGGCAAGGCCCAAGGCCCAGAGTGTGGAACACACCCCAGGGAGAGATGGTGCAGTGTGGGGGGTGAGGGAGGAGTCTGCTCATTCCCGGGGGAAGATCAGACAAAGTGCTTTGAGTGGTGGGTCCAGCAGTGAAACTGAAACCAAACCAAAGGGAACAAATGAAGATCCAATCCAAGGGAACAAGCACCGGGACAATGGGGAGAAACCACAACCGGCCCAAAGTTATTCAGTGAGCGAGCATCGCCTGCTTATTGTGAGAGAGCTCCACACTTGGACCATCCTTTGTGTGGAGAAGAGTTTCCAGCTTCTCTCCTGAAGGGCCAGGCTCGGATTTTAAGGTTCTGTCCCCTCGTCCCAGACTCCCCACCAGTGGAAAGAGTTTCTCTCTATCGACCCTCGCAATTGTTCCAAAATCCTCAAAACCTCAATCAAATCAGCCTCAACTTTCTATAATCCATGGAATACAAGCTTCATTTCTGTAAACTCTCATTAGTTTAACCCTTGGAGCCCTGGTACCATGCTGGTGAATCTGCACTGCACTCCTTCCAAGGCCAATCTATTCTTTCTAAGGTGCGGGGCCCAGAACGGTCCACAGTGCCCCAGATGTGGTCTAACCAGGGCTTTGTACAGCTGGAGAAAAACTTCCTCCCCTCGATATTCTAGACCTCTAGTCATAAGGATTAACATTTCATCAGCCTTTTAGTTTATATTTATTTTAAAGACTCCCAGGGCAGGTACGGCACGGGTTAGATACAGAGTAAAGCTCCCTCTATACTGTCCCATCAAACACTCCCAGGGCAGGTACAGCACGGGTTAGATACAGAGTAAAGCTCCCTCTACACTGTCGCATCAAACACTCTCAGGGCAGATACAGCATGGGTTAGATACAGAATAAAACTCCCTCTACAGTGTCCCATCAAACACTCCTGGGGCAGGTCCAGCATGGGTTAGATTTCAAGTAAAGCTCCCTCAACACTGTCCCATCAAACACTCCCAGGGCAGGTACAGCACGGGTTAGATACAGAGTAAAGCTCCCTCTACAGAGTCCCATCAAACACTCCCAGGGCAGGTACAGCACGGGTTAGATACAGAATAAAGCTCCCTCAACACTGTCCCATCAAACACTCCCAGGGCAGGTCCAGCACAGGTTACAGACAGAGTAAAGCTCCCTTTACATTATCCCATCAAACACTCCCAGGGCAGGTACAGCACGGGTGAGATACAGAATAAAGCTCCCTCTACACTGTCCCATCAAACACTGCCAGGTAGGTACAGCACGGGTTAGATTCAGAGAAAGCACCCTCTGCACTGTCCCATCAAACACTCCCAGGGAAGGCACAGCACGGGTTAGATACAGAGTAAAGCTCCTTCTACACTGTCCCATCAAACACTTCCAGGGCAGGTACAGCACGGGTTAAATAGAGAGTAAAGCTCCCTCTACATTGTCCCATCAAACACTCCTGGGGCAGGTACAGCATGGGTTTGATTTAGAGTAAAGCTCCCCCAACACTGTCCCATCAAACACTCCCAGGGCAGGTACAGCACGGGTTAGATGCAGAGTACTGTTCCCTCTAAAGTGTCCCATCAAGCACTTCCAGGGCAGGTACATCACGGGTTAGATATACAGTAAAGCTCCCTCGACACTGTCCCATCAAACACACCCAGGGCAGGTACCACTCGGGTTAAATGCAGAGGAAAGCTCCCTCTGCATTGTCCCACCAAAAACTCCCAGGGCAGGTGCAGCACGGGTTAGATACAGAGTAAAACTCCCTCTACAGTGTCCCATCAAACACTCCTGGGGCAGGTACAGCATGGGTTAGATTTCAAGTAAAGCTCCCTCAACACTGTCCCATCAAACACTCCCAGGGCAGGTACAGCACGGGTTAGCTACAGAGTAAAGCTCCCTCTACACTGTCCCATCAAACACTCCCAGGGCAGGTCCAGCACGGGTTAGATACAGAGTAAAGCTCCCTCTACACTATCCCATCAAACACTCCCAGGGCAGGTACAGCACGGGTTAGATACAGAGTAAAGCTCCCTCTACACTGTCCCATCAAACACTGCCAGGTAGGTACAGCACGGGTTAGATACAGAATAAAGCTCCCTCTACACTGTCCCATCAAACACTCCCAGGGAAGGTACAGCACGGGTTAGATACAGCGTAAAGCTCCCTCTATACTGTCCCATCAAACACTCCCAGGGAAGGCACAGCACGGGTTAGATACAGAGTAAAGCTCCTTCTACACTGTCCCATCAAACACTCCCAGGGTAGGTACCACACGGGTTAAATGCAGAGGAAAGCTCCCTCTACATTGTCCCACCAAAAACTCCCAGGGCAGGTGCAGCACGGGTCAGATACAGAGTAAAGCTCCCTCTACATTGTCCCATCAAACACTCTCAGGGCAGGTAAAGTATGGGTTAGATACAGAGTAAAGTTGCCTCTACACTGTCCCATGAAACACTCCCAGGGCAGGCATAGCACGGGTTAGATACAGAGTAAAGCTCCCTCTACACTGTCCCATCAAACACTCCCAGGGCAGGTACCGCACGGGTTAGATACAGAGTACAGTTCCCTCTGCACTGTCCCATCAAACACTCCCAGGGCAGGTGCAGCACGGGTTAGATACAGAGTAAAGCTCCCTCTACACTGTCCCATCAAACACTCCCAGGGCAGGTACAGCACGGGTTAGATGGAGTAAAACTCCCTCTACACTGT
This sequence comes from Squalus acanthias, assembly GCA_030390025.1. Classification (NCBI taxonomy): domain Eukaryota; kingdom Metazoa; phylum Chordata; class Chondrichthyes; order Squaliformes; family Squalidae; genus Squalus; species Squalus acanthias. Next base: position 79,800 of record JASTWF010000576.1, on the reverse strand, counting down.
CCCATCAAACACTCCCAGGGCAGATACCACACGGGTTAAATGCAGAGTAAAACTCCCTCTGCACTGTCCCATCAAACACTCCCAGGGCAGGCACAACACGGGTTAGATACTGAGTAAAGCTCCCTCTAAACTGTCCCGTCAAGCACTCCCAGGGCAGGTACAGCACGGGCTACATACAGAGTAAAGTTCCCTGAACACTATCCCATCAAACACTCCTCGGATAGGTACAGCACAGGTTAGATACAGAGTAAAGCTCCCTCTAGGGGGGGGGGGAGGAGCTAAATACGATTAAAATCACTAAGGAATTGGTACTCAGTAAAATAATGGGACTCAAGGCGGATAAATCCCCTGGACCTGATGGCTCACATCCTAGGGTCTTGAGGGAGGTGGCAGTAGGGATTGTGGATGCTTTGGTAATAATTTTCCAAAATTCCCTGGACTCAGCAAAGGTCCCGGCAGATTGGAAAACTGCTAATGTAACACCCTTATTTAAAAAGGGTAGTAGGCAGAAGGCTGGAAATTATAGACCAGTTAGTCTAACATCTGTGGTGGGTAAAATTTTGGAGTCTATTATTAAGGAGACAGTAACGGAACATTTAGATAAACATAATTTAATAGGACAAAGTCAGCATGGCTTTATGAAGGGGAAGTCATGTCTGACAAATTTGCTTGAGTTCTTTGAGGACATAACGTACAGGGTGGATAAAGGGGAACCAGTGGATGTAGTGTATTTAGACTTCCAGAAGGCATTCGACAAGGTGCCACATAAAAGATTATTGCTCAAGATAAAAAATCACTGGATTGGGGGTAATATTCTGGCATGGGTGGAGGATTGGTTATCTAACAGGAAGCAGAGAGTTGGGATAAATGGTTCATTCTCGGACTGGCAACCAGTAGCCAGTGGTGTTCTGCAGGGGTCGGTGCTGGGTCCCCAACTCTTTACAATCTATATTAACGATTTGGAGGAGGGGACCGAGTGCAACATATCAAAGTTTGCAGATGATACAAAGATGGGAGGGAAAGTAGAAAGTGAGGAGGACATAAAAAAACTACAAGGGGATATAGAAAGGCTGGGTGAGTGAGCCGAGATTTGGCAGATGCAATACAATATTGGAAAATGTGAGGATATGCACTTTGGCAGGAAAAATCAGAGAGCAAGTTATTATCTTAATGGCGAGAAACTGGAAAGTACTGCAGTACAAAGGGATCTGGGGGTCCTAGTGCAAGAAAATCAAAAAGTTAGTATGCAGGTGCAGCAGGCGATCAAGAAGGCCAACGGAATGTTGGCTTTTATTGCTAGGGGGATAGATTATAAAAACAGGAAGGTATTGCTGCAGTTATATAAGGTATTGGTGAGACCGCACCTGGAATACTGCATACAGTTTTGGTGTCCATACTTAAGAAAAGACATACTTGCTCTCGAGGCAGTACAAAGAAGGTTCACTCGGTAATCCCGGGGATGAGGGGGTGGACATATGAGGAGTGGTTGAGTAGATTGGGACTCTACTCATTGGAGTTCAGAAGAATGAGAGGCGATCTTATTGAAACATATAAGATTGTGAAGGGGCTTGATCGGGTGGATGCGGTAAGGATGTTCCCAAGGATGGGTGAAACTAGAACTAGGGGGCATAATCTTAGAATAAGGGGCTGCTCTTTCAAAACTGAGATGAGGAGAAACTTCTTCACTCAGAGGGTAGTAGGTCTGTGGAATTTGCTGCCCCAGGAAGCTGTGGAAGCTACATCATTAAATAAATTTAAAACAGAAATAGACAGTTTCCTAGAAGTAAAGGGAATTAGGGGTTACGGGGAGCGGGCAGGAAATTGGACATGAGGCTGAGTTCGGATCGGTCAAGGCCCTGTGGCTGGCGTAGCGGGCCCAGGGGCTGAGTGGCCGGGTCCTGCTCCTACTTCTTGTGTTCTTTTGATTTGAGGTGAGGATCAGATCAGCCATGACCTTATTGAATGGCGGAGCAGGCTCGAGGGGCCGATTGGCCTACTCCTGCTCCTATTTCTTATGTTCTCCACACTGTGCCATCAAACTCTCCCAGGGCTGGTACAGCACAAGTTAGATACAGAGTAAAGCTCCTTCTACACTGTCCCATCAAACACTCCCAGGGCAGGTACAGCAAGGGTTAGATACAGAGTAAAGCTCCCTCTACACTGTCCCATCAAACACTCCCAGGGTAGGTACAGCATGGGTTAGATACAGAGAATAGCTCCCTCTACACTGTCCCATCAAACACTCCCAGGGCAGGTACAGCACGGGTTAGATAGAGAGTAAAGCTCCCTCAACACTGTCCCATCAATCACTCCCAGGGCAGGTACAGCACGGGTTAGATACAGAGTACAGTTCCCTCTACATTGTCCCATCAAACACTCCCAGGGCAGGTACAGCACGGGTTAGATACAAAGTAAAGCTCCCTCTAAACTGTCCCGTCAAGCACTCCCAGGGCCCAGGTACAGCACAGGCTACATACAGAGTAAAGTTCCCTGAACACTATCCCATCAAACACTCCTCGGATAGGTACAGCACAGGTTAGATACAGAGTAAAGCTCCCTCTACACTGTCCCATCAAACACTCCCAGGGCAGGTACAGCACAAGTTAGATACAGAGTAAAGCTCCTTCTACACTGTCCCATCAAACACTCCCAGGGCAGGTACAGCACAAGTTAGATACACAGTAAATCTCCCTCTACACTGTCCCATCAAACACTCCCAGGGCAGGTGCAGCACAGGTTAGATACAGAGTAAAACTCCATCGACACGATCCCATCAAACACTCCCAGGGCTGATACAGCACGGGTTAGATGCAGAGTAAAGCTCCCTCTACACTGTCCTATCAAACACTCCCAGGGCAGGTACACGGACATGTTACCGATACCGTCGCTGGATACCAAGGCTAGGAGAGGCACTCTGGAAGGTTTGGGGAGCTGGGGCTTGTGCACGAGAGTAACTAAAGGTGTGAGAACTGAAATACTCTTGAGTTAGAAAAGAGAAAAGGCCCAAAAATCGAGCAGTCATTAACAGGACATCAATTCGTCTCCTCTTATCTTGGAGAAATTAAGGATTCGACCCACGGTGTGTTAGAAACAAAGTTAATCTATTTGACAGATATCAAAATATTAAACTCCAGCCCAGTTAGAGGGGTTATTAACATCAGCAGAAACAAACTCCAACTGTCATAATGAACATGGTTCAGTCCTGGATGGGATTAACAGCAGCATTAACAGCAGAATCCAACCCCTGCTGTCACTTGTGAACTCGCTGGTGTCTCAGCAGGGTGGATGACTGAACGAATCCCTTCCCACATACGGAACAGGTGAACGGCCTCTCCCCAGTGTGAACTCGCTGGTGTGTCAGAAGATCCCTTGTGCTTTTAAAGCTCTTCTCACACTCAGAACATTTAAAAGGGCTCTTATCAGTGTGAACGCGTTGGCGTGACGTGAGGCTGGAGAAGTTAGTGAATCCCTTCCCACACACAGAGCAGGAGAACGGCCTCTCCCCAGTGTGAAGTCGCTCGTGTGTCAGCAGGTGGGATGACTGAGCGAATCTGTTCCCACACACAGAGCAGGTGAACAGTCTCTCCCCGGTGTGACTGCGTTGATGAGCTTCCAGCTCAGACAGGGAACTGAATCCCTTCCCACAGTCCCCACTTTTCCACGGTTTCCCATGGTGCGGGTGTTATTGTGTCTCTCCAGGTTGAATGATCAGTTGAAGACTCGTCACACACAGAACATGTGTACGGTTTCTCCCCGCTGTGAATGGTGCGATGTTTTTTCAGACTGTGTAACTGGTTAAAGCTCTTTCCACAGTCAGTGCACTGGAACACTCTCACTCGGGTGTGTGTCTCGGTGCTTTTCCAGTCACACTGATGTTTGAAATCTTTTCCCACAGACAGAACAGACAAACATTTCTCCTTCCACATTCAAAGGCCGATGATATTCAGGTCCTGATGAATGGAGTGACTCCGTCAGATCTTGAAATTATGTTTGGTTTGAGTTTCCGGTCTTTAAATCCTCCCCTTCTCACAGCCTGTAAAAGGAGTTTACAAAAGACATCACTAAGTAGAGGATAGAAATTCAGAACAGACAATTCTAGTTTCTATGGAACATTCTTTCCTCTCTTGTTCCCCCGAAGCTGTAAATCTCCGTCCCACACACTCTCCCTCCTCCCTGTGCTGAAATCCAAAGTGGTCATGATGCGGAGATGCCGGTGTTGGACTGGGGTGGACAAAATTGAGAGGTCGCACAACACCAGGTTATAGTCCAACAGTTTTATTTGAAATCACAAGCTTTCGGAGCTATCGATTGCCCCTTCCTCAGGTGAAGTAAATAGATACAGAATCGCCAAAGCATATATAGATAGACAACAAAGCATGTGTACCTTACAATTGCAGACAACTAAATTAAATCATCCTGACTATCTGCCGAGGTGTGATAAAGTTAATCAGGTCAGCCAGGAAGGTACCACATCAAAGACATAGCAAGATACAACTGAGACAATGAGGTGTAGTCGCAGCTTTTCGTTTTACGTACAGACGGCAGCTTTTGACACGTTAGAACCCCTGCGACTACACCTCATTGTCTCAGTTGTATCTTGCTATGTCTTTGATGTGGTACCTTCCTGGCTGACCTGATTAACTTTATCACACCTCGGCAGATAGTCAGGATGATTTAATTTAGTTGTCTACAATTGTAAGGTACACATGCTTTGTTGTCTATCTATATATGCTTTGGCGATTCTGTATCTATTTACTTCACCTGAGGAAGGGGCAATCGATAGCTCCGAAAGCTTGTGATTTCAAATAAAACTGTTGGACTATAACCTGGTGTTGTGCGACCTCTCAATTCTGAAATCCAAACCCATTGCACAATCTCCAACACATTTTCCTTCTCGCTGAAGGTGCTGACTCTGGCTGGGTTCAGTCCCACACTCACTGGTTCCCTTCCCTCTCCTCCCCTGAAGGTGCTGACTCTGGCTGGGTTCAGTTCGACACTCACTGGTTCCCCTCCCTCTCCTTCCCTGAAGGTGCTGACTCTGGCTGGGGTCAGTTCTACACTCACTAGTTCCCCTCCCTCTCCCCGCCCCCCGAAGGTGCTGACTCTGGCTGGGTTCAGTTCTACACTCACTGATTCCCCTCCCTCTCCTCCACTGAAGGTGCTGACTCTGGCTGGGTTCAGTTCCACACTCACTGGTTCCCCTCCCTCTTCTCCCCTGAAGGTGCTGACTCTGGCTGGGTTCAGTTCCACACTCACTGGTTCCCCTCCCTCTCCTCCCCTGAAGGTGCTGACTCTGGCTGGGTTCAGTTCACTCACTGGTTCCCCTCCCTCTCCTCCCCTGAAGGTGCTGACTCTGGCTGGGTTCAGTTCCAGACTCACTGGTTCCCCTCTCTCTCCTCCCCTGAAGGTGCTGACTCTGGCTGGGTTCAGTTCCACACACATTGGTTCCCCTCCCTCTCCTCCGCTGAAGGTGCTGACTCTGGCTGGGTTCAGTTCCACACTCACTGGTTCACCTTCCTCGTCTCCCCTGAAGGTGCTGACGCTGGCTGGGTTCAGTTCTACACTCACTGGTTCCTCTCCCTCTCCTCCCCTGAAGGTGCTGACTCTGGCTGGGTTCAGTTCTACACTCACTGGTTCCCCTCCCTCTCCTCCCCTGAAGGTGCTGACTCTGGCTGGGTTCAGTTCCACACTCACTGGTTCACCTTCCTCGTCTCCCCTGAAGGTGCTGACTCTGGCTGGGTTCAGTTTTACACTCACTGGTTCCCCTCCCACTCCTCCCCTGAAGGTGCTGACTCTGGCTGGGTTCAGTTCTAGACTCACTGGTTCCCCTCCCTCTCCTCCCCTGAAGGTGCTGACTCTGGCTGGGTTCAGTTCCACACTCACTGGTTCCCCTCCCTCTCCTCCGCTGAAGGTGCTGACTCTGGCTGGGTTCAGTTCTACACTCACTGGTTCCCCTCCCTCTCCTCCCCTGAAGGTGCTGACTCTGGCTGGGTTCAGTTCCACACTCACTGGTTCCCCTCCCTCTCCTCCCCTGAAGGTGCTGACTCTGGCTGGGTTCAGTTCACTCACTGGTTCCCCTCCCTCTCCTCCCCTGAAGGTGCTGACTCTGGCTGGGTTCAGTTCACTCACTGGTTCCTCTCCTCCCCTGAAGGTGCTGACTCTGGCTGGGTTCAGTTCCACACTCACTGGTTCCCCTCCCTCTCCTCCGCTGAATGTGCTGACTCTGGCTGGGTTCAGTTCTACACTCACTGGTTCCCCTCCCTCTCCTCCCCTGAAGGTGCTGACTCTGGCTGGGTTCAGTTCCACACTCACTGGTTCACCTTCCTCGTCTCCCCTGAAGGTGCTGACTCTGGCTGGGTTCAGTTCTGCACTCACTGGTTCCCCTCCCACTCCTCCCCTGAAGGTGCTGACTCTGGCTGGGTTCAGTTCTAGACTCACTGGTTCCCCTCCCTCTCCTCCCCTGAAGGTGCTGACTCTGGCTGGGTTCAGTTCTACACTCACTGGTTCCCCTCGCTCTCCTCCCCTGAAGGTGTTGACTCTGGCTGGGTTCAGTTCTGCACTCACTGGTTCTCCTCTCCTCCCTCCCCTGAAGGTGCTGACTCTGGCTGGGTTCAGTTCGACACTCACTGGTTCCCCTCCCTCTCCTCCCCTGAAGGTGCTGACTCTGGCTGGGTTCAGTTCACTCACTGGTTCCCCTCCCTCTCCTCCCCTGAAGGTGCTGACTCTGCTGGGTTCAGTTCACTCACTGGTTCCCCTCCCTCTCCTCTCCTCCCCTGAAGGTGCTGACTCTGGCTGGGTTCAGTTCTACACTCACTGATTCCCCTCCCTCTCCTCCACTGAAGGCACTGACTCTGGCTGGGTTCAGTTCCACACTCACTGGTTCCCCTCCCTCTCCTCCCCTGAAGGTGCTGACTCTGGCTGGGTTCAGTTCTACACTCACTGGTTCCCCTCCCTCTCCTCTCCTCCCCTGAAGGTGCTGACTCTGGCTGGGTTCAGTTCCACACTCACTGGTTCCCCTCCCTCTCCTCCGCTGAATGTGCTGACTCTGGCTGGGTTCAGTTCTACACTCACTGGTTCCCCTCCCTCTCCTCGCCTGAAGGTGCTGACTCTGGCTGGGTTCAGTTCCACACTCACTGGTTCACCTTCCTCGTCTCCCCTGAAGGTGCTGACTCTGGCTGGGTTCAGTTCTGCACTCACTGGTTCCCCTCCCACTCCTCCCCTGAAGGTGCTGACTCTGGCTGGGTTCAGTTCTAGACTCACTGGTTCCCCTCCCTCTCCTCCCCTGAAGGTGCTGACTCTGGCTGGGTTCAGTTCTACACTCACTGGTTCCCCTCGCTCTCCTCCCCTGAAGGTGTTGACTCTGGCTGGGTTCAGTTCTGCACTCACTGGTTCTCCTCTCCTCCCCTCCCCTGAAGGTGCTGACTCTGGCTGGGTTCAGTTCGACACTCACTGGTTCCCCTCCCTCTCCTCCCCTGAAGGTGCTGACTCTGGCTGGGTTCAGTTCACTCACTGGTTCCCCTCCCTCTCCTCCCCTGAAGGTGCTGACTCTGCTGGGTTCAGTTCACTCACTGGTTCCCCTCCCTCTCCTCTCCTCCCCTGAAGGTGCTGACTCTGGCTGGGTTCAGTTCTACACTCACTGATTCCCCTCCCTCTCCTCCACTGAAGGCGCTGACTCTGGCTGGGTTCAGTTCCACACTCACTGGTTCCCCTCCCTCTCCTCCCCTGAAGGTGCTGACTCTGGCTGGGTTCAGTTCCACACTCACTGGTTCCCCTCCCTCTCCTCCCCTGAAGGTGCTGACTCTGGCTGGGTTCAGTTCCACACTCACTGGTTCCCCTCCCTCTCCTCCGCTGAAGGTGCTGACTCTGGCTGGGTTCAGTTCTACACTCACTGGTTCCCCTCCCTCTCCTCCCCTGAAGGTGCTGACACTGGCTGGGTTCAGTTCTACACTCACTGGTTCCCTCCCTCTCCTCCCCTGAAGGTGCTGACTCTGGCTGGGTTCAGTTCGACACTCACTGGTTCCCCTCCCTCTCCTCCCCTGAAGGTGCTGACTCTGGCTGGGTTCAGTTCACTCACTGGTTCCCCTCCCTCTCCTCCCCTGAAGGTGCTGACTCTGGCTGGGTTCAGTTCACTCACTGGTTCCCTCCCTCTCCTCTCCTCCCCTGAAGGTGCTGACTCTGGCTGGGTTCAGTTCTGCACTCACTGGTTCCCCTCCCTCTCCACCCCTGCAGGTGCTGACTCTGGCTGGGTTCAGTTCACTCACTGGTTCCCCTCCCTCTCCTCCCCTGAAGGTGCTTACTCTGGCTGGGTTCAGTTCTCCACTTACTGGTTCCCCTCCCTCTCCCCCCCTGAAGGTGCTGACTCTGGCTGGGTTCAGTTCTACACTCACTGGTTCCCCTCCCTCTCCTCCCCTGAAGGTGCTGACTCTGGCTGGGTTCAGTTCCACACTCACTGGTTCCCCTCCTCTCCTCCCCTGAAGGTGCTGACTCTGGCTGGGTTCAGTTCTGCACTCACTGGTTCCCCTCCCTCTCCTCCCCTGAAGGTGCTGACTCTGGCTGGGTTCAGTTCTAGACTCACTGGTTCCCCTCCCTCTCCTCCCCTGAAGGTGCTGACTCTGGCTGGGTTCAGTTCCACACTCACTGGTTCCCCTCCCTCTCCTCCGCTGAAGGTGCTGACTCTGGCTGGGTTCAGTTCCACACTCACTGGTTCACCTCCTCTCTCCCCTGAAGGTGCTGACTCTGGCTGGGTTCAGTTCTACACTCACTGGTTCCCCTCCCACTCCTCCCCTGAAGGTGCTGACTCTGGCTGGGTTCAGTTCTAGACTCACTGGTTCCCCTCCCTCTCCTCCCCTGAAGGTGCTGACTCTGGCTGGGTTCAGTTCTACACTCACTGGTTCCCCTCCCTCTCCTCCACTGAAGGTGCTGACTCTGGCTGGGTTCAGTTCCACACTCACTGGTTCCCCTCCCTCTCCTCCCCTGAAGGTGCTGACTCTGGCTGGGTTCAGTTCCACACTCACTGGTTCCCCTCCCTCTCCTCCCCTGAAGGTGCTGACTCTGGCTGGGTTCAGTTCCACACTCACTGGTTCCCCTCCCTCTCCTCCGCTGAAGGTGCTGACTCTGGCTGGGTTCAGTTCTACACTCACTGGTTCCCCTCCCTCTCCTCCCCTGAAGGTGCTGACTCTGGCTGGGTTCAGTTCTACACTCACTGGGTCTCCTCCCCTGAAGGTGCTGACTCTGGCTGGGTTCAGTTCCACACTCACTGGTTCACCTTCCTCATCTCCCCTGAAGGTGCTGACTCTGGCTGGGTTCAGTTCTGCACTCACTGGTTCCCCTCCCACTCCTCCCCTGAAGGTGCTGACTCTGGCTGGGTTCAGTTCTGGACTCACTGGTTCCCCTCCCTCTCCTCCCCTGAAGGTGCTGACACTGGCTGGGTTCAGTTCTACACTCACTGGTTCCCCTCCCTCTCCTCCCCTGAAGGTGCTGACTCTGGCTGGGTTCAGTTCGACACTCACTGGTTCCCCTCCCTCTCCTCCCCTGAAGGTGCTGACTCTGGCTGGGTTCAGTTCACTCACTGGTTCCCCTCCCTCTCCTCCACTGCAAGTGCTGACTCTGGCTGGGTTCAGTTCACTCACTGGTTCCCCTCCCTCTCCTCTCCTCCCCTGAAGGTGCTGACTCTGGCTGGGTTCAGTTCTGCACTCACTGGTTCCCCTCCCTCTCCACCCCTGCAGGTGCTGACTCTGGCTGGGTTCAGTTCACTCACTGGTTCCCCTCCCTCTCCTCCCCTGAAGGTGCTTACTCTGGCTGGGTTCAGTTCTCCACTTACTGGTTCCCCTCCCTCTCCCCCCCTGAAGGTGCTGACTCTGGCTGGGTTCAATTCACTCACTGGTTCCCCTCCCTCTCCTCCCCTGAAGGTGCTGACTCTGGCTGGGTTCAGTTCACTCACTGGTTCCCCTCCCTCTCCTCTCCTCCCCTGAAGGTGCTGACTCTGGCTGGGTTCAGTTCTCCACTTACTGGTTCCCCTCCCTCTCCCCCCCTGAAGGTGCTGACTCTGGCTGGGTTCAGTTCTACACTCACTGGTTCCCCTCCCTCTCCTCCACTGAAGGCGCTGACTCTGGCTGGGTTCAGTTCCACACTCACTGGTTCCCCTCCCTCTCCTCCCCTGAAGGTGCTGACTCTGGCTGGGTTCAGTTCCACACTCACTGGTTCCCCTCCCTCTCCTCCCCTGAAGGTGCTGACTCTGGCTGGGTTCAGTTCCACACTCACTGGTTCACCTTCCTCGTCTCCCCTGAAGGTGCTGACTCTGGCTGGGTTCAGTTCTGCACTCACTGGTTCCCCTCCCTCTCCTCCCCTGAAGGTGCTGACTCTGGCTGGGTTCAGTTCTAGACTCACTGGTTCCCCTCCCTCTCCTCCCCTGAAGGTGCTGACTCTGGCTGGGTTCAGTTCCACACTCACTGGTTCCCCTCCCTCTCCTCCCCTGAAGGTGCTGACTCTGGCTGGGTTCAGTTCTACACTCACTGGTTCCCCTCCTCGTCTCCCCTGAAGGTGCTGACTCTGGCTGGGTTCAGTTCTAGACTCACTGGTTCCCCTCCCTCTCCTCCCCTGAAGGTGCTGACTCTGGCTGGGTTCAGTTCTACACTCACTGGTTCCCCTCCCTCTCCTCCACTGAAGGTGCTGACTCTGGCTGGGTTCAGTTCCACACTCACTGGTTCCCCTCCCTCTCCTCCCCTGAAGGTGCTGACTCTGGCTGGGTTCAGTTCACACTCACTGGTTCCCCTCCCTCTCCTCCCCTGAAGGTGCTGACTCTGGCTGGGTTCAGTTCACACTCACTGGTTCCCCTCCCTCTCCTCCGCTGAAGGTGCTGACTCTGGCTGGGTTCAGTTCTACACTCACTGGTTCCCCTCCCTCTCCTCCCCTGAAGGTGCTGACTCTGGCTGGGTTCAGTTCTACACTCACTGGTTCCCCTCCCTCTCCTCCCCTGAAGGTGCTGACTCTGGCTGGGTTCAGTTCCACACTCACTGGTTCCCCTCCTCTCCTCCCCTGAAGGTGCTGACTCTGGCTGGGTTCAGTTCTGCACTCACTGGTTCCCCTCCCACTCCTCCCCTGAAGGTGCTGACTCTGGCTGGGTTCAGTTCTGACTCACTGGTTCCCCTCCCTCTCCTCCCCTGAAGGTGCTGACTCTGGCTGGGTTCAGTTCTACACTCACTGGTTCCCCTCCCTCTCCTCCCCTGAAGGTGCTGACTCTGGCTGGGTTCAGTTCGACACTCACTGGTTCCCCTCCCTCTCCTCCCCTGAAGGTGCTGACTCTGGCTGGGTTCAGTTCACTCACTGGTTCCCCTCCCTCTCCTCCACTGAAGGTGCTGACTCTGGCTGGGTTCAGTTCACTCACTGGTTCCCCTCCCTCTCCTCTCCTCCCCTGAAGGTGCTGACTCTGGCTGGGTTCAGTTCTGCACTCACTGGTTCCCCTCCCTCTCCACCCCTGCAGGTGCTGACTCTGGCTGGGTTCAGTTCACTCACTGGTTCCCCTCCCTCTCCTCCCCTGAAGGTGCTTACTCTGGCTGGGTTCAGTTCTCCACTTACTGGTTCCCCTCCCTCTCCCCCCCTGAAGGTGCTGACTCTGGCTGGGTTCAATTCACTCACTGGTTCCCCTCCCTCTCCTCCCCTGAAGGTGCTGACTCTGGCTGGGTTCAGTTCACTCACTGGTTCCCCTCCCTCTCCTCTCCTCCCCTGAAGGTGCTGACTCTGGCTGGGTTCAGTTCTCCACTTACTGGTTCCCCTCCCTCTCCCCCCTGAAGGTGCTGACTCTGGCTGGGTTCAGTTCTACACTCACTGATTCCCCTCCCTCTCCTCCCCTGAAGGTGCTGACTCTGGCTGGGTTCAGTTCCACACTCACTGGTTCACCTTCCTCGTCTCCCCTGAAGGTGCTGACTCTGGCTGGGTTCAGTTCTGCACTCACTGGTTCCCCTCCCACTCCTCCCCTGAAGGTGCTGACTCTGGCTGGGTTCAGTTCTAGACTCACTGGTTCCCCTCCCTCTCCTCCCCTGAAGGTGCTGACTCTGGCTGGGTTCAGTTCCACACTCACTGGTTCCCCTCCCTCTCCTCCGCTGAAGGTGCTGACTCTGGCTGGGTTCAGTTCTACACTCACTGGTTCACCATCCTCGTCTCCCCTGAAGGTGCTGACTCTGGCTGGGTTCAGTTCTAGACTCACTGGTTCCCCTCCCTCTCCTCCCCTGAAGGTGCTGACTCTGGCTGGGTTCAGTTCTACACTCACTGGTTCCCCTCCCTCTCCTCCCCTGAAGGTGCTGACTCTGGCTGGGTTCAGTTCTGCACTCACTGGTTCCCCTCCCTCTCCTCCCCTGAAGGTGCTGACTCTGGCTGGGTTCAGTTCGACACTCACTGGTTCCCCTCCCTCTCCTCCCCTGAAGGTGCTGACTCTGGCTGGGTTCAGTCTCACTCACTGGTTCCCCTCCCTCTCCTCCCCTGAAGGTGCTGACTCTGGCTGGGTTCAGTTCACTCACTGGTTCCCCTCCCTCTCCTCTCCTCCCCTGAAGGTGCTGACTCTGGCTGGGTTCAGTTCTACACTCACTGATTCCCCTCCCTCTCCTCCACTGAAGGCGCTGACTCTGGCTGGGTTCAGTTCCACACTCACTGGTTCCCCTCCCTCTCCTCCCCTGAAGGTGCTGACTCTGGCTGGGTTCAGTTCCACACTCACTGGTTCCCCTCCCTCGTCTCCCCTGAAGGTGCTGACTCTGGCTGGGTTCAGTTCTGCACTCACTGGTTACCCTCCCACTCCTCCCCTGAAGGTGCTGACTCTGGCTGGGTTCAGTTCTAGACTCACTGGTTCCCCTCCCTCTCCTCCCCTGAAGGTGCTGACTCTGGCTGGGTTCAGTTCTACACTCACTGGTTCCCCTCCCTCTCCTCCCCTGAAGGTGTTGACTCTGGCTGGGTTCAGTTCTGCACTCATTGGTTCTCCTCTCCTCCCCTCCCCTGAAGGTGCTGACTCTGGCTGGGTTCAGTTCGACACTCACTGGTTCCCCTCCCTCTCCTCCCCTGAAGGTGCTGACTCTGGCTGGGTTCAGTTCACTCACTGGTTCCCCTCCCTCTCCTCTCCTCCCCTGAAGGTGCTGACTCTGGCTGGGTTCAGTTCTGCACTCACTGGTTCCCCTCCCTCTCCACCCCTGCAGGTGCTGACTCTGGCTGGGTTCAGTTCACTCACTGGTTCCCCTCCCTCTCCTCCCCTGAAGGTGCTTACTCTGGCTGGGTTCAGTTCTCGACTTACTGGGTTCAGTTCTCGACTGCTGGTTCCCCTCCCTCTCCCCCCCTGAAGGTGCTGACTCTGGCTGGGTTCAGTTCTGCACTGACTGGTTCCCCTCCCTCTCCTCCCCTGAAGGTGCTGACTCTGGCTGGGTTCAGTTCTACACTCACTGGTTCCCCTGCCTCTCCTCCCCTGAAGGTGCTGACTCTGGCTGGGTTCAGTTCTACACTCACTGGTTCCCCTCCCTCTCCTCCCCTGAAGGTGCTGACTCTGGCTGGGTTCTGTTCACTCACTGGGACCCTGAAGCCACGCCCCCTCGTGGCTCCTTTACAAAGATGGCCACGCATGCGCCCTACCATCGACGAAGGAACATGGCGACGCAAAAACCCTTGGAGCTCCTTTACAAAGATGGCCGCCGTTAACCCGGGCCTATTTTCTGGGAAAAAGCCACCGAGCTGCAAACACGGAACCTGTAGTTTCTTATTCGAGGCTTTCGGCCTACGCCACGTGCTTACGAAGCTCACCCGCCGGGTGCGTTACCTCCCTGCTCCCCGCTGATTCGTAATCGGTTCAAAAACCGCGTCTCCCAAATCGGCCCGCTCCCTGCCCTCGCATGGCGCTGATCACAGTGACACTGCGCATGCTCCAGCTACGGGCGGGCACTGCGCCTGCGCACTGTGCTCCTGCAGTGGAATATTTTTATTCAAATACAATAATACCTGTACAACTCATCAATTACATAGTAAATCCATTACATAGTAAATCCATTACATTCATCCATCACAGTAACAAATAAAGCCTTAAAGACATCCTTATAGTTAATATAAATGCAATGATTAATTTTACAAATAATCAATAATGTTTACAGTACAAATACCATGAAACAATACCACACAACTTTTTAGATTTAAAATAATAAATCTCAAAGTTAACTCCACAAAGAACAAAAACCATTTCAACACCAGTGTACAAACACATAGCACCATCATAATCCAATTAAATGCTACAGATAACACTTATTCCAATAAACCAAGAAAAAATCCGTTTTACGCCAGTCCTACTGGCATTGTTCGTTCGATCTTTCGATCATTCATTCAATTGTTCGTTCGTTCATTCAAGCGTTCGTTCGTTCGATCGAGTGTAAGTTCCAATATATATGTCTGAATGCGTGCGTGCGTATCATTTGTCTAAGTGCGCGCCTGCGTGCGTTCGCTCGAATCGTTCGTTCTATCACTGCACAAGTGATCATTCGTTCGATCGAGTGTAAGTTCCAATATGCATGAATGCACTCGTTCGAATCGTTCGTCCGCTCGAGCGTCCGTTCGTTCAATAAATTACCAATATTAATTTACTTTATCTTTTCAAACTCACCAACACTAAACAATAACCTCAAAGTAAATTCCTACATAACCACCAATACATCACCATGTGCAAATTCCCACAATCCTTATCGGAATATCAATTAAGCTTCAAGTAAACTGCTTTCAAACAGAAAACCTGAAACCTTCCCAACAAAACAATTAAATACCAGTTCTACGCCAGTCCTATTGGCAATCCATTAATGAATATCATTTGATGTTGTCGAACCATGTAAAGTCATAGTCCTTGTCCACAGTCTTCAGCCCTTCCACGGAAAAAGAAGCCATTCACTTCCTGAAATCCCGTAAAAAAGACCGAACACTCAAATCTTCTTCTGCTTGCTGTTATCGCTCACAGGACCCAACCATCAAAGAATACTCATCATTCCTTACTGATATTACTTTGCTCTATCTTTTAATTTCCTTTTATTTTCCGTCTTTTAACCATTCACATTTTCCATCTTGTAACCACTCATGCGCCCCATTACAGATGGAAACAATTTGTCTTTCCTTCACCAATATGGCGACGCATAAACCGGTCCCATGACCAAGAAAAAGCCTCACAGCTGCCGCCAGGCAGAGCAGATGCTGGGCCGCTGGAACTCATTCAGGCCCAAAACCATTCTGCAACTTTCAGAACCAGTGCAGCAATGCTCACCAACCGCATCTCCCGACTCCACCTCTGCCGACCAGCCGCCCCACCCTGGGCCCCCACGCCTGGGGTTCTCCGTGCTGGCCACTCTCCTCCGGGTCTTCCACCTTGGGCCTTCTGCACCGGGCCCTCCTCACCGGCATTCCCCGCGAGCAGCCGGAATGTGGAGCAGCCCGTTCACACAGCACCGAATTAAGCCGAGTGGAAAATCTCACAGCCTTTCCTCCCCGGGCCTTCTGCACCGGGCCCTCCGCACCGGCATTCCCCGCGAGCAGCCGGGGTGTGGAGCTCACCCGTTCACACAGCACCAAACTGAACTGAGAATCTTGCAGCCTGGGCTTGGATTTTGTCGTTGGGGCGGGCTGGGGTTGTGTTAGCCACCGTGAGCAATGAACATTGTTCAGTGCTCAATGAAAACCCAATAAATCCTTTCCATTCACTAGTATTATCTATTCACTGATGTGGCCTTTCAATGGCGGGGCTTATACCCAGCATTCCCCGCGGGGGAGAATGTGCCGCACCCGGACTACAGGAGCCCAGTGCGCAGGCGCTGGACCGCCTAGTTTGGGCATGCGCGGTGCGTGTTATCTCAGAGGATGTTGCTTGTGGATCAGCTCCTGATTAATCCGTAAGAAGCGGCCAACGGAGCGGGGTAATGGACCGGCGAGTGGGCGGGGAGGCTTCATAAACAGCTAGTGCAGGCCGCAGACTCCGAATAATAACCTGAAGGTCCCGCGTTTGCAGCTTCGGGGCTTCTCCCGGTCGTAGGCCCAGGATAACGGCCGCCATCTTGATTCAGTGAGTAGCAAAGCGCATGCGTGGTCATCTTGGTGAGGAACAGAGTGGGCGGGGCTTCAGTGTCTGTTCCCAACCGAGTCCTCGTGCCCGGGAGAGTAAATCATTGGCCCAGAAATTGATCTCGCTCTGTTCCCGCGGGGGTAAGCCTTCCCCGCGATCTCTCACCTCGCTTGTGCTTTTTCAGATCCAGCTCGCACGAACTTGATGTTCCAGACATCAGCCGGGCAGTGCTTGCGTATCCCACCGGCGTAGTGAATTCGTGCGAGCTGTGGGATCACGTGACTCAGTTAGAGCCAATGGCAGCACACCATCTTCCATTCATAAGTTTGAGAAGTCGCACAACACCAGGTTATAGTCCAACAGATTTATTTAATTTTACAAGCTTTCGAAGCAGTTCGCTCCTTCGTCAGGTAAGTTAGCAATGAGAGAATCTCCCAGAATTCACAATTTAAACCCAGACAAAATCTATTCACATTATTCCCTACAACAAAGAGCACAGCCAAGACAATGAGATGTGTCCCAGGGGGTCCAACGTGTCAAACCACCTGCTGGCTGCATATCCTGTCAATTTGTGTTCTTGTGTTAGTCTTTTTAAAAAAAAACACCTGGGAAGACCGGCCATGATGTCAAGTCACGTTCTGTATCGTGACATGAACCCGATATCGCGATTGAGGCCATCCTCATGAGTGTGGAACTTGGCTATCAGTTTCTGCTCTGTGATTTTGCGCTGTCGTGTATCTCGAAGGCCGCCTTGGAGAACGCTTACCCGCAGATCCGAGGCTGAATGCCCCTGGCTGCTGAAGTGTTCCCCGACTGGGAGGCAACCCTCCCGCCTGGCGATTGTTGCGCGGTGTCCGTTCATACGTTGTCTCAGTGTCTGCATGGTCTCGCCGATGTACCATGCTCTGGAGCATCCTTTACTGCAACGCATCAGGTAGACAACGTTGGCCGAGTCACATGAGTATGTACCGTGTACCTGGTGGGTAGTGTCCTCACGTGTAATGATGGTATCTGTGTCCATGATTTGGCATGTCTTGCAGAGGTTGCCGTGGCAGGGTTGTGTGGTGTCTTGGTTGCTGTTCTCCTGAAAGATGGGTAATCTGCTGCGAACGATGGTACTTTTGAGGTTAGGCGGCTGCTTGAAGGCGAGTAGTGGAGGCGTGGGGATGGCCTTAGCAAGGTGTTCGTCGTCATCGATGACATGTTGAAGGCTGCGAAGAACATGGCGTAGCTTTTCCGCTCCGGGGAAGTACTGGCCGACGTAGGGTACTCTGTTGGTTGTGTCCCGTGTTCGTCTTCTGAGGAGGTCTATGCGGTTTTTCGCTGTGGCCCGTCGGAACTGTCGATCGACGAGTCGAGCGTCATATCCCGTTCTTATGAGGGCGTCTTTCAGTGTCCGTAGGTGTCCATCGCGTTCCTCCTCGTCTGAGCAGATCCTGTGTATTCGCAGGGCTTGTCCATAGGGGATGGCTTCTTTAACGTGGTTAGGGTGGAAGCTGGAGAAGTGGAGCATCGTGAGGTTGTCCGTGGGCTTGCGGTAGAGTGAAGTGCTGAGGCGTCCGTCTTTGATGGAGATTCGTGTGTCCAAGAATGAAACCGATTATGAGGAGTAGTCCATGGTGAGTTTGATGGTGGGATGGAACCTGTTGATGCTATCGTGTAGTCCTTTCAGTGATCCTTCGCCGTGGGTCCAAAGGAAGAAGATGTCGTCGATGTATCTGGTGTACAGCGTTGGTTGGAGGTCCTGTGCAGCGAAGAAGTCTTGCTCGAACTTGTGCATGAAGATGTTGGCGTATTGGGGTGCGAATTTGGTCCCCATGGCTGTTCCGTGTGTTTGGGTGAAAAAATGGTTGTCGAAGGTGAAGACATTGTGGTCAAGGATGAAGCGGATGAGTTGTAGGATGGTGTCCGGAGATTGGCTGTTGTTGGTGTTGAGTACTGAGGCTGTCGCAGCGATGCCGTCATTGTGGGGGATATTGGTGTAGAGTGCCGATACGTCCATTGTGACGAGGAGTGTTCCTGGTTCAACTGGTCCATGGGTGCTGAGTTTCTGCAAGAAGTCTGTAGTGTCGCGACAGAAGCTGGGGGTTCCCTGTACGATGGGTTTCAGGATGCCCTCGACGTACCCAGAGAGGTTCTCACACAGGGTTCATAAGTTCCACAGACGTGCTGTGAAATCTATGAATCTTACACCCCCCCAAAATAACAGCTAAACCTCAATTAAATTTAAAAAAAAAACCATCACATTAATAAAATAAGTATAGTTAAATAAATTAACCATTTTAAATAAAAAATTAAATTTTTGAAAAAATTTAAAATCTTTTAAAAAGTTATAAAAATAAACTTACCTGTCTTAAAAGTCTCTAAAAAAGATATACCTGTAAAAAAAAATTCAAAAAAATACTTAATTCACTACTTACCTTGTTAAAAGTGGGTCTTACTCCTCCTTTTTACATTTCTAAAATCTTCAGTACTTACCTGCGCGTCCAAAGCATGAAGTGCACAGTGTGCGCGCAACCTGTAGCGCGCACGCGATGCACCGAGGAACCGCCCCCTTTTCAAAAGAGCAATTGCCGGTTTTCAGCGCATGCGCAGGGCATGCAGAAAACCGACAATTGCAGAGGGAATACGCGAGAGTACGCAGTGCGTACTATCGCGTCGCGGGATCAATTTCTGTGCCATTGACTCAGTTATTTGATTCAGACTCTCCACACTTCGGATTTCTCACCATCTCTCCTGAAGGAGCTGGTAAAAGCAGAGCACACGGTTAACATCCCACACAATTGTAACGGAAGAGCCCCAGAGCTGGGCCCCCCTGTACAGTCCAAGGATAGGAATCCCCATGTACAGTCCCAGGGTTAGAATCCCCATGTACAGTCCCAGGGTTAGAATCCCCATGTACAGTCCCAGGGTTGGAATCCCCATGTACAGTCCCAGGGTTGGAATCCCCATGTACAGTCCCAGGGTTGGAATCCCCATGTTCAGTCCCAGGGTTGGAATCCCCATGTACAGTCCCAGGGTTGGAAACCCCATGTTCAGTCCCAGGGTCAGAATCCCCATGTACAGTCCCAGGGTTAGAATCCCCATGTACAGTCCCAGGGTTAGATTCCCCATGTACAGTCCCAGGGTTAGAATCCCTCAGCAACACCGAGTGCGGGTCTCGGGCCCCGAGTCAGAGCCGGCGGACGTGCGGCCAGGGCCCCGGCACCATTAACCCCAGGGTGCAGCACCACCCCCAGACGAGAAACACAACAACTTGCATTTATACAGCAGAGGGAGCAATTCAGAGCCGGTTAGCATCAGGGTGGGCAGTGGATGTGGAACTCGGTCCCTGGACTCCTGTGTGGGGCTTTCTTGTTGCACCAGTTTGAGCTGGAGTGGAGAGGGGGGAGAAGCTGCTGGGTTTAACCCCCAGTACTTCTGAGCCCAGTGGGACCCAACAATTTCCAATGTGAGACTGTGAAGGGAGGTGGATCCGAGGGGAGATTAAGTTGCTAAACAGACCCTGTCCGTACAGTGGTAGGATTATCGTTTTCGAAACAAGTATTTCTGTAGAGGCTTTCAATCCATTTTATATATACAGATTTTTTTAATTCATTCGATGTGGGTGTCACTGGCAAGGCCAGCATATATTGCCAGTCCCCAGTTGCCCATTGAGAAGGTGATGCTGGGCCTTCTTCTTGAACCTCTGCAGTCCGTGTGGTGAAGGTACTCTCAGAATGCTGTTAGGTGAGGAGTTCCAGGATTTTCACCCAGCGACGATGTAGGAACGGCGATATATGCCCAAGTCAGGATAGTGTGTGACTTGGAGGAAAACTGGGAGGTGATGGTGTTCCCATGCACCTGCTGCCCTTGTCCTTCTAGGTGGTGGAGGTCGCGTGTTTGGGAGGTGCTGTCAAAGTTCTAGTCGAGTTGTAGATGTATAAAGTCGTTCTCCTTCACCCCTCCCCCTCCCACCTCGCTCTCTCTCCTCCCATAGAGGCCAGAGTCTTGTGTAGGCCCAGACCGGGTGGCGGGTTCCCTTCCCTGAAGGACATTAGTGAACCAGTTGGGTTTTTACGACTATCCGGCAGCTTTCATGGTCACTTTTTTCTAGTGCCGGCCCCACAAATTCCCAGATTCATTCAGCTCAATTTCACAACCTGCCTTTGTGCTTTTGTTGGTTCTCTCTCACCCTCCCTTTTTCCTGTTTTAAATTAATTTTGCAGGGTGTTAGAAGGGGAGGATTTGCAGACGGGAAACTCAAACCAAACATCACTTCAAGATCTGACAGAGTCACTCAATTCATCAGGACCTTTGAACATGGAAGCAGAAAGCACCGTTCAGAGCGGGGAGAAACCGTACACGTCTTCTGTGTGTGGACGAGGCTTCAGCCGATCCTCTGGCCTGTCGAGACACAAGCACAGTCAGACCGGGAAGAGGCCATTCCACTGCTCCGAGTGTGGGAAGGGATTCACTCAGTCATCCCACCTGCTGCATCACCAGCGAGTTCACACTGGGGAGAGGCCGTTCACCTGCTCTGAGTGTGGAAAGGGATTCACGTGTTCATCCAACCTGCTGAGACACCAGCGAGTTCACACCAGGGAGAGGCCGTTCACTTGCTCTGAGTGTGGAAAGGGATTCACGTGTTCATCCCACCTGCTGACACACCATCGAGTTCACACTGGGGAGAGACCTTTTAAATGCCTGGACTGTGGAAAGTGCTGTAAAAGTTCCGGGGAACTGATGTGTCATCAACGTGTTCACACTGACGAGAGACCGTTCAGGTGCTCTCACTGCGGGACTGGGTTCAGGCAATCATCTCACCTCACTCTACACCAGCGCACTCACACCGGGGAGAGGCCGTTCACCTGCTCTGAGTGTGGGAAGGGATTCACTCGTTCATCCAGCCTGCTGACACACCAGCGAGTTCACACTGGGGAGAGACCGTTCACCTGCTCTGAGTGTGGGAAGGGATTCACTCAGTCATCCACCCTGCTGACACACCAGCGAGTTCATTCTGGGGAGAGACCGTTCACCTGCTCCGAGTGTGGGAAGGGATTCACTCGGTCATCCCACCTGCTGAGACACCAGCGAGTTCACACTGGGGAGAGGACGTTCACCTGTTCCGTGTGTGGAAAGGGATTCACTCGGTCATCCCACCTGCTGAAACACCAGCGAGTTCACACTGACGAGAGACCTTTTAAATGCCCGGACTGCGGGAAGTGCTATAAATGTTCCGGGGAACTGATGTGTCATCAACGTGTTCACACTGACGAGAGGCCATTCAGGTGCTCTCACTGCGGGACAGGGTTCATGCAATCATCTCACCTCACTGTACACCAGCGCACTCACACCGGGGAGAGGCCGTTCACTTGCTCTGAGTGTGGGAAGGGATTCACTGATTCCTCCAGCCTGCTGAGACACCAGCGAGTTCACAAGTGACTGCAGGGGTTGGATTCTGATGTTATTGCTGCTGTTAATTACATCCTGAACTGAATCATATTCACACTGACAGTTGGGGTTTGTTTCTGCTGATGTTAATAACCCCTGTAACTGGGCTGGAGTTTAAATTTCTGGATATATATCAAATAAATCAGCTTTGCTTTTAACACATTGTTGTGGATTTTTGTCGTTCCCACCTGAGTGTTTAGCATCACCTGGCTGGAGCTCAGAAAGGACAATCTGGGGGAGGATCGTACGGCGGGAACAGAACTACAGCCTGGGCACAGTCCTTCAGGGCCACACTGAGAGGGGCAAACGGCACTTTGGTCTTTCTCGTCTCTCTTCACTGAAAGGAAAGTTGCCGGGCAGATTAAGAACATAAGAAACGATCATGAGAATTAGGAGCAGGAGTAGGTCACACGGCCCCTCGAGCCTGCTCTGCCATTCAATAAGATCATGGCTGATCATCGACCTCAACTCCACTTTCCCACCCGATCTCCATATCCCTTGATTCCCCCAGAGTCCAAAAATCTATCTATCTCAGCCTTGAATATACTCAAAGACTCAGCATTCACAGCCCTCTGGGGCAGAGAATTCCAAAGATTCACAACACTCTCAGTGAAGAAATTCCTCCTCATCTCAATCTTAAATGGCCGACCCCTTATCCTGAGACTATGCCCCCCAGTTCTAGACACTCCAGCCAGGGGAAACAACCTCTCAGCATCTACCCTGTCAATCCCCTTCAGAATCTTGTATGTTTCAATGAGATCACCTCTCATTCTTCTAAACTCCAGAGAGTATCGGCCCATTCTACACAATCTCTCATCATAGGACAGCCCTCTCATCCCAGGAATCAATCTCGTGAACCTTCGTTGCACCGCCTCCAAGGCATGTATATCCTTCCTTAGATAAGGAGACCAAAACTGTGCACAGTACTCCAGGTGTGGTCACACCAAGGCCCTGTACAATTGTAGCAAGACTTCCTTACTCTTATACTCCAACCCCTTGCAATAAAGCCAACATGTCATTTGCCTTCCTTATTGCTTGCTGTACCTGCATGCTAGCTTTCTGTGTTTCTTGCACGAGGACACCCAAATCTCTCTGAACACCAACATTTGAAAGTTTCTCACCATTTAAAACATATTCTGTTTTTCTATTCTTCCTACCAAAGTGAATAACCTCACATTTCCCTACATTATACTCCATCTGCCACCTTACTGCCCACTCACTTAGTCTATCTATATCCCTTTGCAGACCTATATCCCTTTAATCTTGAGGCCTGTAAGGAATGTGTCCCAGCCGCTCTCTTCCATGGGTCACAGCTCCAAGGCACAGAACAGAAGGCTCCTTTACAACTGTGTTTAGAGTCAGGAAGAACAACGGTGAATGCTGGAAACGTGCTGTCAAATCAGAGATTGATGTCAAACTGCGATCTGTTCCTGACTGAAAGTGAAACGGCAGGGTTAAGTTTCCAGTCTAAAAATGACTGGTGATTATTCCACGAGGATTTAATATGTGTGTGTGACAGTCCTGAGTCTACCATTTTAAGGCAGGTGTTAGCTCATTTAAAATAAACCCGTTTAAAATAAATTGGTTAAAGTCTGCATTAAAATAGCAGAGGGAGGAGTTCACAGGAGCCTGTTAACTGCTGGTACAATTATACAACAGACATTTGATCTCCAGATAAAGAAGGACCTGAAGCGTGTTTCCAGGAATTCCCTGTTTTATTGATGTGTGCGTGTTAGACACCAGGATAACTAAAAATACACGACCCGGAACATCCACGGGGTGCGATCCCGACAGTTACTCTGGGATCACTCCCGCTGCGGAACTCCAGCACTGACCCTGCTGAAGGTTGTAGGCTCAGGGAGTGGGGCCTCCAGGAGTGGACTGTGAGAAAGCTGGGTTTCAGTATCCTGACACATATATGGTGAGGAACCAGAGCAATCCTCACTAAGGAACCGTCTGAGGTTTTATCCATCGGGATAGGATGGGATGGGATGATTTATTTATTTATTGGTTTGAACCATCGTTCTAGTCTTGTTAATAACTGTCAGAAGCTGTGTGCAATGTCTAATTGATGTGGGATTATGTGGGTAATATCTGTGTTGAAAGGACGGGGTGAACCTTGTAACAATCCCCCAGAGATGAGCTGGGATTGAGGGACAGGACTGAAGGTGAGAAATAGTGCCCTGCACTTTGTACTAATTAGTGACAGACTCTGTGTGTTAAAGTTTACTAATTCACACTTGTGTTGTGCTGTGCCGATTGCTCCCAGTTTGTGAATGTTCAGGATTGTTTTTGCTGCAGTATTTTCTATTGAGCTTTGGCGGGACCCACTGATTGGGTGAGACAGAGTCTGGAACCGTGACCTCACAGCACCGCCGGATGGGCGGCCGCAGGGTCCTAATTCCCACCGGGTGCACTAGCTCTCAGCGGGTTCAGAGCAACAACTGAAAAGAGCCTCACAAAGTGTTTGCTGTGTGTGTGTACAAAGCTCATCATTCTTAATGTGTGCAAACACATTCCACAGAGAGAAATCATTATCTTCAGCCATTACTGATCAGCATTTTATTTCCTTTATTCACAGTGTAACTTCAGAGCGTTGAATCCCTTTAACATTTATTGAGAACCCATTGTCTTGTGGGCTCTTGTTTAGAAAGTGATGTCACAATGACCATTCCGTTCCCAAGGTGATCCTGTCTGTCGCAGTATTCAGTGGGAAAGGGGATTAAATCACACCGAGGATAATGAGCAGCCACCCACCAGCAGGACACAAAGAGTCTGCAAAGGGATATCGACAGGTTAAGTGAGTGGGCAAGAAGGTGGCAGATGGAGTATAATGTGGAGAAATGTGAAATTATTCACCGAGGTAGGAAGAATAGAAAAACAGAATATTTTTTAAATGGTGAGAAATTATTGAATGTTTTTGTTCAGAGGGATTTGGGTTTCCTCGAACGCAAATCACAGAGAGTTAGCATGCAGGTACAGCAAGCAATTGATTTCCCTTGAATCCAAAAATCTATCTATCTCAGCCTTGAATATACTCAAAGACTCAGCATTCACAGCACTCTGGGGCAGAGAATTCCAAAGATTCACAACACTCTGAGTGAAGAAATTCCTCCTCCTCTCAGTCTTAAATGGTCGACCCCTATCCTGAGACTGTGCCCCCTAGTTATGGACACTCCAGCCAGGGGAAATAACCTCTCAGCATCTACCCTGTCAATCCCCTTCAGAATCTTGTATGTTTCAATGAGGCCAAACTAATTCATAAAAAATGTGAGCATAAAAAAAGCCTGAGGGTTTTATACCTTAATGCGAGAAGCATCAGGAACAAGGTAGATGAATTAGCTGTGGAAATAGAGGTTAATAATTATGATCTAATTGGGATTACGGAAACATGGTTGCAGGGTGAGCAGGGCTGGGAGCTTAACATACAGGGGTATTCAGTATTTAGGAAGGATCGACAAAAAAGAAAGGGAGGAGGGGTAGCATTGCTGGTAAAAGAGGGGATAAATGCAATTGAAAGGAAGGATATTAACTCAGTTAATACAGAATCTATATGGGTGGAGCTAAGAAATAGCGAGGGGCGAAAAACATTAATAGGAGTGGTATATAGGCCTCCAAATAGTAAAATAGAGGTTGGGGAGGGCATCACGAGGGAAATTAGAGAAGCGTGCAATAAGAGCACAGCTGTCATCATAGGTGACTTTAACTTACATATAGATTGGACTAGCCTAATCAGTAAAAATAATGAGGAGGAGGAATTCCTTGAGTGTTTAAGGGATGGTTATCTGGATCAATATGTCGAGGAACCAACTCGGGAACAGGCTATATTGGACTGGGTACTGTGCAATGAGAAGGGACTAATTAGTAATCTTGTTGTACGGGGACCCTTGGGTCAGAGCGATCATAACATGATCGATTTCTCACTCGAAATGGAGAGCGAAGAAATTGACTCAGAGACTCAGGTCCTGAATTTAAACAAGGGGAATTATGATGCCATTAGACGGGAACTGAGTAGGTCTGATTGGACAACGTTCCTGGGAGGACTGGAGGTAGATAAACAATGGCAAGCATTTAAAGATAGAATGACAAAATTGCAAAAATTGTTTATACCAATCTGGCATAAAAGGAAATCTAAAAAGGTGACTCAACCGTGGATAACAGGGGAAATTAGAGACAGCATAAAATCCAAAGATAGGGCGTATAAAATAGCCAAAAAACGCGCCAGAGCGGAAGATTGGGAACAGTTTAAGATAGAGCAAAGGAGGGCAAAGGGCTTAATCAAGAAGGGCAAAATAGCTTACGAAAGCAAGCTGGCGGAAAATATAAAAACTAACTCCAAAAGCTTTTATAAGTATATCAAGAGGAAAAGACTGGTGAAAACCAAAGTTGGTCCATTGCAGTCAGATACGGGGGAATATATAATGGGAAATAAGGAAATGGCAGACCAACTAAATGCATACTTTGGGTCAGTCTTTACGAAGGAAGACACAAAAAACCTCCCTGGGATATCGGGAAAAATAGGGACATTGGCAAAGGAGGAACTGACGCAAATCAATATCTCTAAGGATATGGTGTTAAGGAAGCTAAAGGGATTGAAGGCGGACAAATCCCCAGGGCCTGATAACATGCATCCTAGGGTACTGAAGGAGGTGGCCCTAGAGATAGCGGATGCACTAAGCATGATTTTTCAGAATTCATTAGACTCGGGAACAGTGCCCATGGATTGGAGGGTAGCTAACGTTACCCCACTATTCAAAAAGGGGGGTAGGGAAAAAGCAGGTAATTACAGACCTGTAAGCCTTACATCAGTTGTGGGCAAAATGCTGGAGTCCATCATTAAGGATGAAATAGCCGAGCACTTAGCAAATGGGGACAGGATAGGACAGAGTCAACATGGATTTACAAAGGGTAAATCGTGCTTGACTAATCTATTGGAATTTTTTGAGGGAGTAACTGGTAAAATAGATGGGGGAGAGAGAGCCAGTAGATGTGGTGTACCTGGACTTCCAAAAGGCCTTCGATAAGGTCCCACATAAAAGATTAGCATGGAAAATTGAAGCTCATGGGATAAAGGGGAAAGTATTGACGTGGATAGAGAACTGGCTGTCAGATAGAAAACAGAGAGTTGGAATAAACGGCTCATTTTCTGAATGGCAGGCAGTAACAAGTGGGGTACCACAGGGATCTGTCCTGGGTCCCCAGCTGTTCACAATTTATATTAATGACCTGGATCAGGGAGTCGAATGCAGCATTTCCAAATTTGCAGACGACACTAAACTAGGAGGGGGGGTGGGCTCAGAGGAGGAGACCAGGAAGCTCCAGAGCGATTTGGACAGACTGGGTGATTGGGCGGATAAATGGCAGATGCACTATAATGTGGACAAGTGCGAAGTTATCCACCTTGGGTGCAGGAACGGGAGGGCAAATTATTATTTAAATGGCAATAAATTGGGAGAGGGGGAAGTACAGAGAGACCTGGGTGTTCTTGTACACCAGTCACTGAAGGCGAGCATGCAGGTGCAACAGGCGGTCAAGAAGGCAAACGGTATGCTGGCCTTCATAGCAAAAGGGTTGGAATACAGGAACAGGGATACCTTGCTGCAGCTGTACAGGGCACTGGTGAGACCACACCTCGAGTACTGTGTACAGTTTTGGTCGCCTCATCTGAGGAAAGATGTTCTTGCCATGGAGGGGGTGCAGCGGCGATTCACCAGGCTGATACCAGGAATGGCGGGATTGACCTATGAGGAGAGACTATGTAGTTTAGGGATGTACACACTGGAGTTTAGAAGATTGAGAGGGGACCTCATAGAAGTGTATAAAATTCTGACAGGTCTAGACAGATTAGATGCAGAAGGAATGTTTCCCTTGGCGGGTGAGAACAGAACTAGAGGACATAATTTAAGGATAAGGGCTAAACCATTTAGGACAGAAATGAGGGGGAATTTCTTCACTCAGAGAGTGGTGAACCTGTGGAACTCATTGCCACAGAGGGCAGTGTACGCCAGCTCATTAAATATATTTAAGAGGGAATTAGATATATTTCTACAGGCAAAAGGGGTTAAGGGTTACGGAGAGAAGGCGGGGACGGGATACTGAATTGAAGGATCAGCCATGATCTCATTGAATGGCGGAGCAGGCTCGAGGGGCCGGATGGCCTACTCCTGCTCCTATCTTCTATGTATATGTATCTATGTATCTATGTATCACCTCTCATTCTTCTAAACTCCAGAGAGGTCGGACCAGTGTTTTATAAAAGTTCATCATAACTTCCTTGCTTGTGTATTCTATGCCTCTATTTATGAAGCCCAGGATCCCGTATGCTTTTTTAACCGCTTTCTCAACCTGCCCTGCCACCTTCAACGATTTGTACACATATACCCCCAGGTCTCTCTGTTCAGGCACCCACTATAGAATTGTACCCTTTAGTATATATTGCCTCTCCTCGTTCTTCCTACCAAAATGTAGAGGTTAACTAAATGCACCCAGCCAGATTCAGTTCCTTCTGGAGAGAAGGGGAGACACAAAATCCCAGACAATGTAATGAATGTTGTTTTTCGACAGTAAGGATGGAGGGAGAGTGTGTAGAAAGGGCAATTTACAGCTTAGGTGGGACATGAGGGAAAAGGATGTTGTATAGAAACTAGATTTGTCTGTTCTGAAGTTCTATCCTGTTGTAAACACCATTTGAGGGTATTAGAAGGGGAGGATCTGCAGATGAAAACACACTCCAAACATTGCGTCAAGATCTAACAGATTCACCGGATTATCAGGACCTGAATATCATCGGCCTTTGGATACAGGAGGAAAAAGCACCAATCACAGTGGGGAGAAACAGGACACGTGTTCTGTGCCTGGATCCACTTTTAACAAATCGTCCAGTCTGTGAGACTGTCGATAACCTTTCGTCAGAACTGGAAAAAAGGAAACACGAGTGGGCGGGGCTTCAGGGTCCCAGTGAGTGAACTGAACCCAGCCAGAGTCAGCACCTTCAGGGGAGGAGAGGGAGGGGAACCAGTGAAAGTAGAACTGAACCCAGCCAGAGTCAGCACCTTCAGGGGAGGAGAGGGAGGGGAACCAGTGAGTGAACTGAACCCAGCCAGAGTCAGCACCTTTATACAGTCATGACGGCACAGAGGAGGCCATTCGGCCCATCGAGTCCGTGCCGGCTCTCTGTACAGCAATCCAGTCAGTCCCATTCTCCCGCTCTCTCCCCGTAGCCCTGCAAGTTTATTTCCCTCAAGTGCCTATCCAGTCTCCCCTTGAAAACATTAAGTGTCTCCGTTTCCACCACTTCCGTTGGCAGCGAGTTTCAGGTTCTCACCACTCGCTGCGTAAAAAGTTTTTCCTCACATCCCCCCTGTATCTCTCGCCCAAAACCTAAACCTGTGTCCCCTAGTCCTTGTACCATCAACTAGTGGGAACAGCCTTTCCCCGTCTAGCCTATCCAAACCCGGCATAATCTCGTACACCTCTATCAAATCACCCCTCAACCTCCTTTGCTCAAATGGAAACAAATCCAGCTTCTCCAACCTGTCCTTGTAACTAAGATCCTCCATCCCCAGAACCATTCTGGTAAATCTCCTCTGCACCCTCTCAAGGGCCTTCACATCCTTCCGAAAGTGTGGTGACCAGAACTGGACGCAATACTCCAGTTGTGGCCTAACCAGCGCTTTATAAAGGTTCAGCATAACTTCTCTACTTTTGTACTCAATACCTCTATTTATGAAGCCCAAGATCCCATATGCTTTGTTAACCACTCTTTCAATATGTCCTGCCACCTTCAGGGACCTATGCACATTAACTCCCAGGTCCCTCTGTCCCTGCACACTCTTTAAAATGTGCCATTAAGTGTATATTGCCTCTCCCTGTTCCTTCTGCCAAAATACATCACCTCACACTTCTCTGTATTAAATTCCATCTGCCACTTGTCTGCCCATTCTGCTAGCCTTTCTATGTCATGTTGCAGTCGATTGATATCATCATCACTGTTTGCCACACCCCCAAGTTTGGTGTCATCGTCAAATTTAGAAATTCTACTCTGTATTACAATATCCAGGTCATTTATATACATATCAAAAAAAGCAGTGGCCCCAGCCCTGACCCTTGGGGAACACCACTGTCTACCATCCTCCAGTCTGAAAAACAGCCATTTACCACAACTCGCTGTTTTCTGTCCTTAAGCCAATTCCTTATCCAAGCTGCCACTGACCCACCTCTTCCATGAGCCTCAATTTTGTTAACAATCCTTCTATGTGGTACTTTGTCAAACGCCTTCCGAAAATCCATGTAGACAACATCCATTGCATTCCCTTCATTAATCCTCCCTGTTACTTCATCAAAAAATTCAATTAGATTAGTCAAACACGATCTGCCTTTTACAAACCCGTGTTGGCTCTCCTTAATTAGCTTAAACCTCTCCAAATGCCCGTTCATTTTTTCCCCTGATTATTGTTTCTGAAACTTCACCGACCACTGATGTTAAACTGACCGGCCTGCAGTTACTAGGATTTTCCTCACACCCTTTCTTGAACAATGGTGTCACATTTGCCACTGGGGAAGATTGGAAAATTATGGCAAGCCCTTCCGCTATCTCCTTCCCCAATTCCCTTAGCAACCAGGGATGCAAGCCATCTGGTATTTGATTCAAACTCTCCACACTTCGGATTTCACACCATCTCTCCTGAAGGCGCTGGTAAAAGCAAAGCATACGGTTAACATCCCACACAATTGTAACAGAAGAGCCCCAGAGCTGGGCTCCCCTTGTACAGTCCCAGGGTTAGAATCCCCATGTACAGTCCCAGGGTTAGAATCCCCATGTACAGTCCCAGGGTTAGAATCCCCATGTACAGTCCCAGGGTTAGAATCCCCATGTACAGTCCTAGGGTTGGAATCCCCATGTACAGTCCCAGGGTTGGAATCCCCATGTACAGTCCCAGGGTTGGAATCCCCATGTACAGTCCCAGGGTTGGAATCCCCATGTACAGTCCCAGGGTTGGAGTCCCTCAGCAACACCGAGTGCGGGTCTCAGGCCCCGAGTCAGAGCCGGCGGACGTGCGGCCAGGACTCCGGCACCATTAACCCCAGGGTGCAGCACCTCCCCCAGACAAGAAACACAACAACTTGCATTTATACAGCAGAGGGAGCAATTCAGAGCCGGTTAGCATCAGGGTGGGCGGTGGATGTGGAACTCGGTCCCTGGCCTCCTGTGCAGGGCTTTCTTGTTGCATCAGTTTGAGCTGGAGTGGAGAGGGGGGAGAAGCTCCTGGGTTTAACCCCCAGTACTTCTGAGCCCAGTGGGACCCAACAATTTCCAATGTGGGACTGTGAAGGGAGGTGGATTCTAGGGGAGATTAAGTTACTAAACAGACACTGTCCGTACAGTATAAAAGATTATCGTTTTAGGATCAAGTATTTCTGTAGAGGCTTTCAATCCATTTTATATATACAGATTTTTAAATTCATTCGATGTGGGTGTCACTAGCAAGGCCAGCATATATTGCCAGTCCCCAGTTGCCCGTTGAGAAGGTGATGCTGGGCCTTCTTCTTGAACCTCTGCAGTCCGTGTAGTGAAGGTACTCTCAGAATGCTGTTAGGTGAGGAGTTCCAGGATTTTCACCCAGCGATGATGTAGGAATGGCGATATATGTCCAAGTCAGGATAGTGTGTGACTTGGAGGGGAACTGGGAGGTGATGGTGTTCCCATGCACCTGCTGCCCTTGTCCTTCTAGGTGGTGGAGGTCGCGTGTTTGGGAGGTGCTGTCAAAGTTCTAGTCGAGTTGCAGATGTATAAAGTCGCTCTCCTTCACCCCCCCCCCCCCCACCTCGCTCGCTCTCCTCCCATAGAGGTCAGAGCCTTGTGTAGGCCCAGACCGGGTGGCGGGTTCCCTTCCCTGAAGGACATTAGTGAACCAGTTGGGTTTTTACGACAATCCGGCAGCTTTCATGGTCACTTTTTTCTCGTGCCGGCCACACAAATTCCCAGATTCATTCAGCTCAATTTCACAACCTGCCTTTGTGTTTTTCTGGTTTCTCTCTCACCCTCCCTTTTTCCTGTTTCAAATTCATTTTACAGGGTATTAGAAGGGGAGGATTTGCAGACAGGAAGCTCAAACCAAACATCACTTCAAGATCTGACAGAGTCACTCGATTCATCAGGACCTTTGAGCATGGAAGCAGAAAGCACCGTTCAGAGCGGGGAGAAACCGTACACGTGTTCTGTGTGTGGACAAGGCTTCAGCCGATCCTCTGGCCTGTCGAGACACAAGCGCAGTCACACCGGGGAGAGGCCGTTCACCTGCACTGAGTGTGGGAAGGGATTCACTCAGTCATGCAATCTGCTGCAGCACCAGCAAGTTCACACCGGGGAGAGGCCGTTCACCTGCTCCGAGTGTGGGAAGCGATTCACTCGATCATCCCACCTGCTGACTCACCAACGAGTTCACACTGGGGAGAGGCCGTTCACCTGCTCCGAATGTGGGAAGGGATTCACTCAGTCATCCCACCTGCTGACACACCAGCGAGTTCACACTGACGACAAACCTTTTAAATGCCCGGACTGCGGGAAGTGCTTTAAATGTTCCGGGGAACTGATGTGTCATCAACGTGTTCACACTGACGAGAGACCGTTCAGGTGCTCTCACTGCGGGACAGGGTTCAGGCAATCATCTCACCTCACTGTACACCAGCGCACTCACACCGGGGAGAGGCCGTTCACCTGCTCTGAGTGTGGGAAGGGATTCACTCAGTCATCCCACCGACTGATACACCAGCGAGTTCACACTGCTAAGAGACCTTTTAAATGTTCTGACTGTGAGAAGAGATTTAAAAGCAAAAAGGATCTGCTGGAACACCAGCGAGTTCACACTGGGGAGAGGCCGTTCACCTGCTCCGTGTGTGGGAAGGGATTCACTCGGTCATCCAGCCTGCTGACACACCAGCGAGTTCACAAGTGACAGCAGAGGTTGGATTCTGCTGTTATTGCTGCTGTTAATCACATCCCGGACTGAATCGTGTTCACACTGACAGCTGGGGTTTGTTTCTGCTGATGTTAATAACCCCTGTAACTGGGCTGGAGTTTAATATTCTGGATATAGATCAAATAAATCAGCTTTCCTTTAAACACATTGTTGTGGATTTTTGTCGTTCCCACCTGAGTGTTTAGCATCACCTGGCTGGAGCTCAGAAAGGACAATCTGGGGGGAGGATCGTACGGCGGGAACAGAACTACAGCCTGGACACAGTCCTTCAGGGCCACACTGAGAGGGGCAAACGGCACTTTGGTCTTTCTCGTCTCTCTTCACTGACAGCAATGTCCCCGTGCAGGTTAATCTTGAGGCCTGTAAGGAATGTGTCCCAGCCGCTCTCTTCCTTGGGTCACAGCTCCTGGGCACAGAACAGAAGGCTCCTTTACAACTGTGTTTAGAGTCAGGAAGAACAACGGTGAATGCTGGAAACGTGCTGTCAAATCAGAGATTGGTGTCAAACTGCGATCTGTTCCTGACTGAAAGTGAAACGGCAGGGTTAAGTTTCCAGTCTAAAAATGACTGGTAATTATTCTATGAAGGTTTAACGTGTTGGTAGAATCATAGAATGGTTACAGCACAGAAGGTGGCCATTCGGCCCGTTGAGCCCGTGCCGGCTCTCTGCAAGAACACTTCAGCTAGTCCCACTCCCCCACCCTTCCCTCGTAGCACTGCAAATTTTTGTCCTTCAGGTACTCATCCAATTCCCTTTTGAAAGCCACGATTGAATCTGCCTCCACCACCCTTTCAGGCAGTGCATTCCCGATCCTAACCACTCACTGCGTAAAAAGTTTTTCCCCATGTCACCTTTGGTTCTTCTGCCAATCACCTTAAATCAGTGTCCTTTGGTTCTCGACCCTTCCGCCAATGGGAACAGTTTCTCTCTATCTATTCTGTCCAGACACCTCATGATTTTGAACACCTCTATCAAATCTCCTCTCAATCTTCTCTGCTCCAAGGAGAACAACCCCAGCTTCTGCAGTTTATCAAGGCAACTGAAGTCCCTCATTCCTGGAATCATTCTCGTAAATCTTTTCTGCACCTTCTCTAAGGCCTTCACATCCTTCCTGAAGTGTGGTGCCCAGAATTGGACACAGTACTCCAGTTGGGGCCGAACCAGTGTTTCATCATCATTTCCACACTTTTGTACTCTATACCTCTATTTATTAAGTCCAGGGTCCCATAAGCCTTTTAACTGCTTTCTCAACCTGCCCTGCCACCTTCAAGGATTTGTGCACACATATCCCTAGGTCTCTCTGTTTGTGCACCCACTTTAGGATTGTACCATTTAGTTTACATGTCCTCTCCTCATTCTTTCCACCAAAATGTATCACTTCACACTTTTCTGCGTTAAATTTCATCTGCCACGTATCCGCCCATTTCACCAACCTGTCTATGTCTTCCTGAAGTCTATCACTCTCCTCCTCACTGTTCACTATACTTCCAAGTTTTGTGTCATCTGCAAATTTTGAAATTGTGCTCTGCACACCCACGTCCAAGTCATTAATATATATCAAGGAAAGCAGTGGTCCTAGAACTGACCCCTGGGGAATACCACTGTATACCTTCCTCCAGTCCAAAAAAGAACCATTCACCACTATTCTCTGTTTCCTGTCACTTAACCAATTTTGTATCCATGCTGCCACTGTTCCTTTTATTCCATAGGCTTCAACTTTGCTGGCAAGCCTATTATGTGGCACTTTGTCAAACGCCTTTTGGAAATCCATGTTCACTACGTCAACCGCATTGCCCTCATCAACCCTCTCTGTTACCTCATGAAAAAACTTGATCAAGTTGGTTAAACACGATTTGCCTTTAACAAATGCGTGCTGCCTTTCCTTAATAAATCCACACCAATCCAAGTGACTATTAATTTTGTCCCTGATTACTGTTTCTAAAAGCTTCCCCACTATCGAGATTAAACTGACTGGCCTGTAGTTTCTGGGTTTATCCTTACATCCTTTTTTGAACAATGGTGTAACATTTGCAATTCTCCAGTCCTCTGGCACCACCCCCGTATCCAAGGAGGATTGGAATATTATGGCCAGTACCTCCGCGATTTCCTCCCTCAATTCCCTCAGCATCCTAGGATGCATCCCATCCACTCCTGGTGATTTATCTACTTTAAGTACAGCCAGTCTTTCTAATACCTCCTCTTTATCAATTTTTATCCTATCAAGTATCTCCACTACCTCCTCCTTTACTATGTCTATGGCAGGATCCTCTTCCTTGGTGAAGACAGATGCAAAGTACTCGTTTAGTTCCTCAGCCATACCCTCTGCCTCCATGCATAGGTCTCCTTTTTGGTCCCTAATCGGCTCCACCCCTCCTCTTACTACCCGTTTACTATTTAAATGCCTATAGAAGACTTTTGGATTACCTTTTATGTTGGCTGCCATTCTATTCTCATACCCTCTCTTTGCCCCTCTTATTTTCTTTTTCACTTCTCCTCAGACCTTTCTATATTTAGCCTGATTCTCTCATGTATTTGCAACCTGACATCTGTCATACGCGCTCTTTTTCTGCTTCAAATAGACCTGATTAGGGACCACAAAGGAGACCTATGCATGGAGGCAGAGGGCATGGCTGAGGTGCTAAATGAGTACTTTGCATCTGTCTTTACCAAGGAAGAAGATGCTACCAAAAACATATTGAAGAAGGAGGTAGAGGAGCTATTGGATGGGATACAAATTGATAAAGAGGAGGTACTAGAAAGGCGGGCTGCACTTAAAGTAGATAAGTCACCAGGACCGGATGGGATGCATCCTAGGTTGCTGAGGGAAGTGAAGGAAGAAATTGCAGAGGTATTGACCATAATCTTCCAATCCTCCTCAGAAACGGGTTTGATGCCAGAGGACTGGAGAATTGCAAATGTTAAACCCTTGTTCAAAAAAGGGTGTAAAGATAAACCCAGCAATTGGCTAAGTGACAGGAAACAGAGAGCAGTGGTGAACGGTTGTTTTTCAGACTGGAGGAAGGTTTACAGTGGTGTTCTCGCGGGGTCGGTTCTAGGACCACTGCTTTCCTTGATATATATTAATGACTTGGACGTGGGTGTAAAGGCACAATTTCAAAATTTGCAGATGACACAAAACTTATAGTGAACAGTGAGGAGGAGAGTGATAGACTTCAAGAGGACAGAGACAAGCTGGTGAAATTGGTGGACATGTAGCAGATGAAATTTAATGCAGAAAAGTGTGAAGTGATACATTTAGGTAGAAAGAATGAAGAGAGGAAATATAAACTAAATGGTACAATTCTACAGGGGGTGCATGAACAGAGAGACCTAGGGGTATGAGTGCACAAATCATTGAAGGTGGCAGGGCAGGTTGAGAAAGCAGTTAAAATGCTTATGGGATCCTGGGCTTCATGAATAGAGGTATAGAGTACAAAAGTGTAGAAATTATGATGAACCTGTATAAAACACAGGAGTATTGGCCCAGAAATTGATCTCGCTCTGTTCCCGCGGGGGTAAGCCTTCCCCGCGATGTCTCACCTCGCTTGTGCTTTTTCAGATCCAGCTCGCACGAACTTGATGTTCCAGACATCAGCTGTGCTGGGCTTGCGTATCCCAGCGGCGTAGTGAATTCGTGCGAGCTGTGGGATCACGTGACTCAGTTAGAGCCAATGGCAGCACACCATCTTCCATTCATAAGTTTCACAGACCTGCTGTGAAATCTATGAATCTTACACCCCCCCAAAATAACAGCTAAACCTCAATTAAATTTAAAAAAAAACCATCACATTAATAAAATAAGTATAGTTAATTAAATTAACCATTTTAAATAAAAAATTAAATTTTTGAAAAAATTTAAAATCTTTTAAAAAGTTATAAAAATAAACTTACCTGTCTTTAAAGTCTCTAAAAAAGATATACCTGTAAAAAAAAATTCAAGAAAATACTTAATTCACTACTTACCTTCTTAAAAGCGGGTCTTACTCCTCCTTTTTACATTTCCAAAATCTTCCCTACTTACCTGCGCGTCCAAAGCATGAAGTGCACAGCATGCGCGCAGCCTGCAGCGCGCACGCGATGCACCGAGGAACCGCCCCCTTTTCAGAAGAGCAATTGCCGGTTTTCAGCGCATGCGCAGGGCATGCAGAAAACCGGCAATTGGAGTGGGAATACGCGAGAGTACGCAGTGCGTACTCTCGCGTCCCAGGATCAATTTTCGGCCCATTGTGTCCAATTCAGAGCACCGCACTTTAGGAAGGATGTGAAGGTTTAGAGAGGGTGCAAAAAGATTTACAAGAATGGTTCCAGGGACGAGGTACTTCAGGTACGTGGATAGACTGGAGACGCTGGGGTTGTTCTCCTTAGAGCAGAGAAGATTGAGAGGAGATTTGATAGAGGTGTTCAAAATCATGAGGGGTCTGGACAGAGGTAAAAGGGCAGGTGTTGCGACTCCTGCGCTTGCACGGGAAGGTGCCGTGGGAAGGGGTGGGGGTGTCGGGCTGATTGAGCAATGGACCAGGGTTTCACGGAGGGAGCAGTCCCTTCGGAATGCTGAAAGAGTAGGGGAAGATGTGTTTGGTGGTGGGATCACGCAGGAGGTGGCGGAAATGGCGGAGGATGATCCATTGGTTGTGGAGGCTGGTGGGGTGAAAGGTGAGGACAAGGGGAACACTATGGTAGTTCTGGGAGGGAGGGGACGGGGGGAGAACAGGATTGCGGGAGATGGAACGGACACGGCCGAGGGCCCTGTCAACCACAGTAGAGGGGAATCCTCGGTTAAAGTAAAAGGAAGACATATCGGAAGCACGAGTATGGAAATTCCCTTTTGTTCTTTGCTCCCCTCCCCCCATTCCCTGCCTCCGCACCTGCTTAAAATCGGTTACATCTCCAACATTTCCCAGTTCTGATGAAAGGTCACTGAGCTGAAACATTAACTCTGTTTCTCTCTCCACACATGCTGCCTGACCGGCTGAATATTTCCAGTATTTCCTGTTTTTAATTATTATAAGTGCAACCTCCAGCTTGTTGCATTAGGGTTTTACCAGTTTGACTTCTTCACATCAGCAACCCAGAATCACCCTGTGACATCATCACCAAAACAATGCAGCGTCATCAGTGTCACTTGGTGGCCATAGCAACAGCAGTGCGACCTCTGACCCTCAGCCACGCGGAGTGCTCAATGTGACCTCATCAGAATGGCCTGTCATTGGACCTGGGGGATTGTTAGAAGGTTCACCCCGTCCTTTCAACACAGATATTACCCACATAATCCCACATCAATTAGACATATATATCTTCATTTAGATTAATTAATTAATTAATGAGTGTCTGTCTGTCTGTTGAACAGAGACACGGTCTAGTACAGTAACAACTCAGGCATAGTTCAGTGTAATGTAAAGAGAAACCGGTGCTAGTGTAATATAAACAGAGACAGGGTCTAGTGTAATATAAACAGACAGGGCATAGTGTAATATAAACAGAGAAAGGGCCTAGTGTAATATAAACCGAGACAGGGTCTAGTGTAATATAAACAGAGACAGGGTCTAGTGTAATATAAACAGAGACAGGGTCTAGTACAAGTAATAACAGAGACAGGGTCTAGTGTAGTATAAACAGAAGCAGGGTCTAGTGTAATATAAACAGAGACAGGTTCCAATGTAATATAAACAGAGACAGGTTCTAATGTAATATAAACAGTGACAGGGTCTAGTGTAATATAAAGGGAGACAGGGTCTAGTGTATTATAAAGTGAGACAGGTTCTAGTGTCATATAAACAGAGACAGGGTCTAGTATAATATAAACAGAGACAGGGTTTGGTGTAATATAAACAGTGACAGGGTCTAGTGTAATATAAAGGGAGACAGGGTCTAGTGTAATATAAACAGAGACAGGGTCTAGTGTAATATAAACAGAGGCAGGGTCTAGTGTAATATAAACAGAGACAGGGTCTAGTGTAATATAAACAGAGACAGGGTCTAGTGTAATATAAACAGAGACAGGGTCTAGTACAAGTAATAACAGAGACAGGGTCTAGTGTAGTATAAACAGAAGCAGGGTCTAGTGTAATATAAACAGAGACAGGTTCTAATGTAATATAAACAGAGACAGGGTCTAGTGTAATATAAACAAAGACAGGGTCAAGTGCAACATAAACCGAGACAGGGTCTAGTGTAATATAAACAGACAGGGTCTAGTGTAATATAAACAGAGACAGGGTCAAGTGCAACAAAAACCGAGACAGGGTCTAGTGTAATATAAACAGAGACAGGGTCTAGTGTAATATAAACCGAGACAGGGTCTAGTCTAATATAAACAGAGACAGGGTCTAGTGTAATATAAACAGAGACAGGGTCTAGTGTAATATAAACAGTGACAGGGTCTAGTGTAATATAAACAGTGACAGGGTCTAGTGTAATATAAAGGGAGACAGGGTCTAGTGTACGACAAACAGAGACAGAGTCTAGTGTAATATAAACGAAGGCAGGGTCTAGTGTAATATAAACAGAGACAGGGTCTAGTGTAATATAAACAGAGACAGGGTCTAGTGTAATATAAACAGAGACAGGGTCCAGTGTAAAATAAACAGAGACAGGGTCTAGTGTAATATAAACAGAGACAGGGCCTAGTGTAATGTAAACAGAGACAGGGTCTATTGTAATAAACAGAAACAGGGTCTAGTCTAATATTAACAGAGACAGTGTCTAGTGTAATATAAACAGAGATAGGGGCTAGAGTAATAAAAACAGAGACAGGGTCTAGTGTAATATAAACAGAGACAGGGTCTAGTGTAATATAAACAGAGACAGGGTCTAGTGTAATATAAACAGAGACAGGGTCTAGTGTAATATAAACAGAGACAGGGTCAAGTGCAACATAAACCGAGACAGGGTCTAGTGTAATATAAACAGAGACAGGGTCTAGTGTACGACAAACAGAGACAGGGTCTAGTGTAATATAAACAGAGGCAGTGTCTAGTGTAATATAAACAGAGACAGGGCATAGTGTAATATAAACAGAGACAGGACCTAGTGTAATATAAACCGAGACAGGGTCTAGTGTAATATAAACAGAGACAGGGTCTAGTGTAATATAAACAGAGACAGAGTCTAGTGCAATATAAACTGAGATAGGGTCTAGTGTAATGTAAAGAGAGATAGGGGCTAGAGTAATATAAACAGAGACAGGGTCTAGTGTAATATAAACAGAGACAGGGTCTAGTGTAATATAAACAGAGACAGGGTCTAGTGTAATATAAACAGAGACAGGGTCTAGTGTAATATAAACAGAGACAGGGTCAAGTGCAACATAAACCGAGACAGGGTCGAGTGTAATATAAACAGAGACAGGGTCTAGTGTACGACAAACAGAGACAGGGTCTAGTGTAATATAAACAGAGGCAGTGTCTAGTGTAATATAAACAGAGACAGGGCATAGTGTAATATAAACAGAGACAGGACCTAGTGTAATATAAACCGAGACAGGGTCTAGTGTAATATAAACAGAGACAGGGTCTAGTGTAATATAAACAGAGACAGGGTCTAGTACAAGTAATAACAGAGACAGGGTCTAGTGTAGTATAAACAGAAGCAGGGTCTAGTGTAATATAAACAGAGACAGGTTCTAATGTAATATAAACAGAGACAGGTTCTAATGTAATATAAACAGTGACAGGGTCTAGTGTAATATAAAGGGAGACAGGGTCTAGTGTATTATAAAGTGAGACAGGTTCTAGTGTCATATAAACAGAGACAGGGTCTAGTATAATATAAACAGAGACAGGGTTTGGTGTAATATAAACAGTGACAGGGTCTAGTGTAATATAAAGGGAGACAGGGTCTAGTGTAATATAAACAGAGACAGGGTCTAGTGTAATATAAACAGAGGCAGGGTCTAGTGTAATATAAACAGAGACAGGGTCTAGTGTAATATAAACAGAGACAGGGTCTAGTGTAATATAAACAGAGACAGGGTCTAGTACAAGTAATAACAGAGACAGGGTCTAGTGTAGTATAAACAGAAGCAGGGTCTAGTGTAATATAAACAGAGACAGGTTCTAATGTAATATAAACAGAGACAGGGTCTAGTGTAATATAAACAAAGACAGGGTCAAGTGCAACATAAACCGAGACAGGGTCTAGTGTAATATAAACAGACAGGGTCTAGTGTAATATAAACAGAGACAGGGTCAAGTGCAACAAAAACCGAGACAGGGTCTAGTGTAATATAAACAGAGACAGGGTCTAGTGTAATATAAACCGAGACAGGGTCTAGTCTAATATAAACAGAGACAGGGTCTAGTGTAATATAAACAGAGACAGGGTCTAGTGTAATATAAACAGTGACAGGGTCTAGTGTAATATAAACAGTGACAGGGTCTAGTGTAATATAAAGG
Organism: Squalus acanthias; assembly: GCA_030390025.1. NCBI lineage: Eukaryota > Metazoa > Chordata > Chondrichthyes > Squaliformes > Squalidae > Squalus > Squalus acanthias. The sequence continues at coordinate 38,937 of JASTWF010000576.1, read as the reverse complement.
GAGACAGGGTCTAGTGTACGACAAACAGAGACAGGGTCTAGTGTAATATAAACGAAGGCAGGGTCTAGTGTAATATAAACAGAGACAGGGTCTAGTGTAATATAAACAGAGACAGGGTCTAGTGTAATATAAACAGAGACAGGGTCCAGTGTAAAATAAACAGAGACAGGGTCTAGTGTAATATAAACAGAGACAGGGCCTAGTGTAATGTAAACAGAGACAGGGTCTATTGTAATAAACAGAAACAGGGTCTAGTCTAATATTAACAGAGACAGTGTCTAGTGTAATATAAACAGAGATAGGGGCTAGAGTAATATAAACAGAGACAGGGTCTAGTGTAATATAAACAGAGACAGGGTCTAGTGTAATATAAACAGAGACAGGGTCTAGTGTAATATAAACAGAGACAGGGTCTAGTGTAATATAAACAGAGACAGGGTCAAGTGCAACATAAACCGAGACAGGGTCTAGTGTAATATAAACAGAGACAGGGTCTAGTGTACGACAAACAGAGACAGGGTCTAGTGTAATATAAACAGAGGCAGTGTCTAGTGTAATATAAACAGAGACAGGGCATAGTGTAATATAAACAGAGACAGGACCTAGTGTAATATAAACCGAGACAGGGTCTAGTGTAATATAAACAGAGACAGGGTCTAGTGTAATATAAACAGAGACAGAGTCTAGTGTAATATAAACAGAGTTGGAGTCTAGTGTAATATAAACAGAGACAAAGTCGAGTGTAATATAAACTGAGATAGGGTCTAGTGTAAAATAAACAGAGACAGGGTCTAGTGTAATCTAAACAGAGACAGGGTCAAGTGCAACATAAACCGAGACAGGGTCTAGTGTAATATAAACAGAGGCAGGGTCTAGTGTAATATAAACAGAGAGAGGGTCTAGTGTAACATAAACAGAGTCAGGGCCTAGTGTAATATAAACAGAGACAGGGCCTAGTGTAATATAAACACAGACAGTGACTTGTGTAATATAAACAGAGACAGGGCATAGTGTAATATAAACAGAGACAGGACCTAGTGTAATATAAACCGAGACAGGGCCTAGTGTAATATAAACAGAGACAGGGTCTAGTGTAATATAAACACAGACAGTGTCTTGTGTAATATAAACAGAGACAGGGCATAGTGTAATATAAACAGAGACAGGACCTAGTGTAATATAAACAGAGATAGGGGCTAGAGTAATATAAACAGAGACAGGGTCTAGTGTAATATAAACAGAGACAGGGTCTAGTGTAATATAAACAGAGACAGGGTCTAGTGTAATATAAAAAGAGACAGTGTCTAGTGTAATATAAACAGAGACAGTGTCTAGTGTAATATAAACAGAGACAGGGTCTAGTGTAATATAAACAGAGACAGGGTCAAGTGCAACATAAACCGAGACAGGGTCTAGTGTAATATAAACAGAGACAGGGTCTAGTGTACGACAAACAGAGACAGGGTCTAGTGTAATATAAACAGAGGCAGTGTCTAGTGTAATATAAACAGAGACAGGGCATAGTGTAATATAAACAGAGACAGGACCTACTGTAATATAAACCGAGACAGGGTCTAGTGTAATATAAACAGAGACAGGGTCTAGTGTAATATAAACAGAGACAGAGTCTAGTGCAATATAAACTGAGATAGGGTCTAGTGTAATATAAAGAGAGACAGGGTCTATTGTAATATAAACAGAGACAGAGTCTAGTGTAATATAAACAGAGTTGGAGTCTAGTGTAATATAAACAGAGACAAAGTCGAGTGTAATATAAACTGAGATAGGGTCTAGTGTAAAATAAACAGAGACAGGGTCTAGTGTAATCTAAACAGAGACAGGGTCAAGTGCAACATAAACCGAGACAGGGTCTAGTGTAATATAAACAGAGGCAGGGTCTAGTGTAATATAAACAGAGAGAGGGTCTAGTGTAACATAAACAGAGTCAGGGCCTAGTGTAATATAAACAGAGACAGGGTCTAGTGTAATATAAACACAGACAGTGCCTTGTGTAATATAAACAGAGACAGGGTCTAGTACAAGTAATCACAGAGACAGGGTCTAGTGTAGTATAAACAGAGACAGGGTCTAGTACAAGTAATATCAGAGACAGAGTCTAGTGTAGTATAAACAGAGACAGGGTCTAGTACAAGCAATAACAAAGACAGGGTCTAGTGTAGCATAAACAGAGACATGGTCCAGTGTAAAATAAACAGAGACAGTGTCTGGTGCACGACAAACAGAGACAGGCTCTAGTGTAATATAAACAGAGGCAGGGCCTAGTGTAATATAAACAGAGACAGGGTCTAGTGTAATATAAACAGAGATCGGGGCTAGAGTAATATAAACAGAGACAGGGTCTAGTGTAATATAAACAGAGACAGGGTCTAGTGTAATATAAACAGAGACAGTGTCTGGTGCACGACAAACAGAGACAGGCTCTAGTGTAATATAAACAGAGGCAGGGCCTAGTGTAATATAAACAGAGACAGGGTCTAGTGTAATATAAACAGAGACAGGGTCTAGTGTAATATAAACAGAGACAGGGTCTATTGTAATATAAACAGAGACAGGGTCTAGTGTAATATAAACAGAGACAGGGTCTAGTGTAATATAAACAGAGACAGGGTCTAGTGTAATATAAACAGTGACATGGTCTAGTGTAATATAAAGGGAGACAGGGTCTAGTGTATTATAAAGTGAGACAGGTTCTAGTGTCATATAAACAGAGACAGGGTCTAGTATAATATAAACAGAGACAGGGTTTGGTGTAATATAAACAGTGACAGGGTCTAGTGTAATATAAAGGGAGACAGGGTCTAGTGTAATATAAACAGAGACAGGGTCTAGTGTAATATAAACAGAGGCAGGGTCTAGTGTAATATAAACAGAGACAGGGTCTAGTGTAATATAAACAGAGACAGGGTCTAGTGTAATATAAACAGAGAAAGGGTCTAGTACAAGTAATAACAGAGACAGGGTCTAGTGTAGTATAAACAGAAGCAGGGTCTAGTGTAATATAAACAGAGACAGGTTCTAATGTAATATAAACAGAGACAGGGTCTAGTGTAATATAAACAGAGGCAGGGTCTAGTGTAATATAAACAGAGACAGGGTCTAGTGTAATATAAACAGAGACAGGGTCTAGTGTAATATAAACAGAGACAGGGTCTAGTGTAATATAAACAGAGACAGGGTCAAGTGCAACATAAACCGAGACAGGGTCTAGTGTAATATAAACAGAGACAGGGTCTAGTGTACGACAAACAGAGACAGGGTCTAGTGTAATATAAACAGAGGCAGTGTCTAGGGTAATATAAACAGAGACAGGGCATAGTGTAATATAAACAGAGACAGGACCTAGTGTAATATAAACCGAGACAGGGTCTAGTGTAATATAAACAGAGACAGGGTCTAGTGTAATATAAACAGAGACAGAGTCTAGTGCAATATAAACTGAGATAGGGTCTAGTGTAATATAAAGAGAGACAGGGTCTATTGTAATATAAACAGAGACAGAGTCTAGTGTAATATAAACAGAGTTGGAGTCTAGTGTAATATAAACAGAGACAAAGTCGAGTGTAATATAAACTGAGATAGGGTCTAGTGTAAAATAAACAGAGACAGGGTCTAGTGTAATCTAAACAGAGACAGGGTCAAGTGCAACATAAACCGAGACAGGGTCTAGTGTAATATAAACAGAGGCAGGGTCTAGTGTAATATAAACAGAGAGAGGGTCTAGTGTAACATAAACAGAGTCAGGGCCTAGTGTAATATAAACAGAGACAGGGTCTAGTGTAATATAAACACAGACAGTGTCTTGTGTAATATAAACAGAGACAGGGCATAGTGTAATATAAACAGAGACAGGACCTAGTGTAATATAAACCGAGACAGGGCCTAGTGTAATATAAACAGAGACAGGGTCTAGTGTAATATAAACACAGACAGTGTCTTGTGTAATATAAACAGAGACAGGGCATAGTGTAATATAAACAGAGACAGGACCTAGTGTAATATAAACAGAGATAGGGGCTAGAATAATATAAACAGAGACAGGGTCTAGTGTAATATAAACAGAGACAGGGTCTAGTGTAATATAAACAGAGACAGGGTCTAGTGTAATATAAACAGAGACAGTGTCTAGTGTAATATAAACAGAGACAGTGTCTAGTGTAATATAAACAGAGACAGGGTCTAGTGTAATATAAACAGAGACAGGGTCAAGTGCAACATAAACCGAGACAGGGTCTAGTGTAATATAAACAGAGACAGGGTCTAGTGTACGACAAACAGAGACAGGGTCTAGTGTAATATAAACAGAGGCAGTGTCTAGTGTAATATAAACAGAGACAGGGCATAGTGTAATATAAACAGAGACAGGACCTAGTGTAATATAAACCGAGACAGGGTCTATTGTAATATAAACAGAGACAGAGTCTAGTGTAATATAAACAGAGTTGGAGTCTAGTGTAATATAAACAGAGACAAAGTCGAGTGTAATATAAACTGAGATAGGGTCTAGTGTAAAATAAACAGAGACAGGGTCTAGTGTAATCTAAACAGAGACAGGGTCAAGTGCAACATAAACCGAGACAGGGTCTAGTGTAATATAAACAGAGGCAGGGTCTAGTGTAATATAAACAGAGAGAGGGTCTAGTGTAACATAAACAGAGTCAGGGCCTAGTGTAATATAAACAGAGACAGGGTCTAGTGTAATATAAACACAGACAGTGCCTTGTGTAATATAAACAGAGACAGGGTCTAGTACAAGTAATCACAGAGACAGGGTCTAGTGTAGTATAAACAGAGACAGGGTCTAGTACAAGTAATAACAGAGACAGAGTCTAGTGTAGTATAAACAGAGACAGGGTCTAGTACAAGCAATAACAAAGACAGGGTCTAGTGTAGCATAAACAGAGACATGGTCCAGTGTAAAATAAACAGAGACAGTGTCTGGTGCACGACAAACAGAGACAGGCTCTAGTGTAATATAAACAGAGGCAGGGCCTAGTGTAATATAAACAGAGACAGGGTCTAGTGTAATATAAACAGAGATAGGGGCTAGTGTAATATAAACAGAGACAGGGTCTAGTGTAATATAAACAGAGACAGGGTCTAGTGTAATATAAACAGAGACAGTGTCTGGTGCACGACAAACAGAGACAGGCTCTAGTGTAATATAAACAGAGGCAGGGCCTAGTGTAATATAAACAGAGACAGGGTCTAGTGTAATATAAACAGAGACAGGGTCTAGTGTAATATAAACAGAGACAGGGTCTATTGTAATATAAACAGAGACAGGGTCTAGTGTAATATAAACAGAGACAGGGTCTAGTGTAATATAAACAGAGACAGGGTCTAGTGTAATATAAACAGTGACAGGGTCTAGTGTAATATAAAGGGAGACAGGGTCTAGTGTATTATAAAGTGAGACAGGTTCTAGTGTCATATAAACAGAGACAGGGTCTAGTATAATATAAACAGAGACAGGGTTTGGTGTAATATAAACAGTGACAGGGTCTAGTGTAATATAAAGGGAGACAGGGTCTAGTGTAATATAAACAGAGACAGGGTCTAGTGTAATATAAACAGAGGCAGGGTCTAGTGTAATATAAACAGAGACAGGGTCTAGTGTAATATAAACAGAGACAGGGTCTAGTGTAATATAAACAGAGAAAGGGTCGAGTACAAGTAATAACAGAGACAGGGTCGAGTGTAGTATAAACAGAAGCAGGGTCTAGTGTAATATAAACAGAGACAGGTTCTAATGTAATATAAACAGAGACAGGGTCTAGTGTAATATAAACAAAGACAGGGTCAAGTGCAACATAAACCGAGACAGGGTCTAGTGTAATATAAACAGACAGGGTCTAGTGTAATATAAACAGAGACAGGGTCAAGTGCAACAAAAACCGAGACAGGGTCTAGTGTAATATAAACGAAGGCAGGGTCTAGTGTAATATAAACAGAGACAGGGTCTAGTGTAATATAAACAGAGACAGGGTCTAGTGTAAAATAAACAGAGACAGGGTCTAGTGTAATATAAACAGAGACAGGGCCTAGTGTAATGTAAACAGAGACAGGGTCTATTGTAATAAACAGAAACAGGGTCTAGTCTAATATTAACAGAGACAGTGTCTAGTGTAATATAAACAGAGATAGGGGCTAGAGTAATATAAACAGAGACAGGGTCTAGTGTAATATAAACAGAGACAGGGTCTAGTGTAATATAAACAGAGGCAGTGTCTAGTGTAATATAAACAGAGACAGGGCATAGTGTAATATAAACAGAGACAGGACCTAGTGTAATATAAACCGAGACAGGGTCTAGTGTAATATAAACAGAGACAGGGTCCCCATGGCTGTTCCGTGTGTTTGGGTGAAAAAATGGTTGTCGAAGGTGAAGACATTGTGGTCAAGGATGAAGCGGATGAGTTGTAGGATGGTGTCCGGAGATTGGCTGTTGTTGGTGTTGAGTACTGAGGCTGTCGCAGCGATGCCGTCATTGTGGGGGATATTGGTGTAGAGTGCCGATACGTCCATTGTGACGAGGAGTGTTCCTGGTTCAACTGGTCCATGGGTGCTGAGTTTCTGCAAGAAGTCTGTAGTGTCGCGACAGAAGCTGGGGGTTCCCTGTACGATGGGTTTCAGGATGCCCTCGACGTACCCAGAGAGGTTCTCACACAGGGTTCATAAGTTCCACAGACGTGCTGTGAAATCTATGAATCTTACAACCCCCCAAAATAACAGCTAAACCTCAATTAAATTTAAAAAAAAAACCATCACATTAATAAAATAAGTATAGTTAAATAAATTAACCATTTTAAATAAAAAATTAAATTTTTGAAAAAATTTAAAATCTTTTAAAAAGTTATAAAAATAAACTTACCTGTCTTAAAAGTCTCTAAAAAAGATATACCTGTAAAAAAAAATTCAAAAAAATACTTAATTCACTACTTACCTTGTTAAAAGTGGGTCTTACTCCTCCTTTTTACATTTCTAAAATCTTCAGTACTTACCTGCGCGTCCAAAGCATGAAGTGCACAGTGTGCGCGCAACCTGTAGCGCGCACGCGATGCACCGAGGAACCGCCCCCTTTTCAAAAGAGCAATTGCCGGTTTTCAGCGCATGCGCAGGGCATGCAGAAAACCGACAATTGCAGAGGGAATACGCGAGAGTACGCAGTGCGTACTATCGCGTCGCGGGATCAATTTCTGTGCCATTGACTCAGTTATTTGATTCAGACTCTCCACACTTCGGATTTCTCACCATCTCTCCTGAAGGAGCTGGTAAAAGCAGAGCACACGGTTAACATCCCACACAATTGTAACGGAAGAGCCCCAGAGCTGGGCCCCCCTGTACAGTCCAAGGATAGGAATCCCCATGTACAGTCCCAGGGTTAGAATCCCCATGTACAGTCCCAGGGTTAGAATCCCCATGTACAGTCCCAGGGTTGGAATCCCCATGTACAGTCCCAGGGTTGGAATCCCCATGTACAGTCCCAGGGTTGGAATCCCCATGTTCAGTCCCAGGGTTGGAATCCCCATGTACAGTCCCAGGGTTGGAAACCCCATGTTCAGTCCCAGGGTCAGAATCCCCATGTACAGTCCCAGGGTTAGAATCCCCATGTACAGTCCCAGGGTTAGATTCCCCATGTACAGTCCCAGGGTTAGAATCCCTCAGCAACACCGAGTGCGGGTCTCGGGCCCCGAGTCAGAGCCGGCGGACGTGCGGCCAGGGCCCCGGCACCATTAACCCCAGGGTGCAGCACCACCCCCAGACGAGAAACACAACAACTTGCATTTATACAGCAGAGGGAGCAATTCAGAGCCGGTTAGCATCAGGGTGGGCAGTGGATGTGGAACTCGGTCCCTGGACTCCTGTGTGGGGCTTTCTTGTTGCACCAGTTTGAGCTGGAGTGGAGAGGGGGGAGAAGCTGCTGGGTTTAACCCCCAGTACTTCTGAGCCCAGTGGGACCCAACAATTTCCAATGTGAGACTGTGAAGGGAGGTGGATCCGAGGGGAGATTAAGTTGCTAAACAGACCCTGTCCGTACAGTGGTAGGATTATCGTTTTCGAAACAAGTATTTCTGTAGAGGCTTTCAATCCATTTTATATATACAGATTTTTTTAATTCATTCGATGTGGGTGTCACTGGCAAGGCCAGCATATATTGCCAGTCCCCAGTTGCCCATTGAGAAGGTGATGCTGGGCCTTCTTCTTGAACCTCTGCAGTCCGTGTGGTGAAGGTACTCTCAGAATGCTGTTAGGTGAGGAGTTCCAGGATTTTCACCCAGCGACGATGTAGGAACGGCGATATATGCCCAAGTCAGGATAGTGTGTGACTTGGAGGAAAACTGGGAGGTGATGGTGTTCCCATGCACCTGCTGCCCTTGTCCTTCTAGGTGGTGGAGGTCGCGTGTTTGGGAGGTGCTGTCAAAGTTCTAGTCGAGTTGTAGATGTATAAAGTCGTTCTCCTTCACCCCTCCCCCTCCCACCTCGCTCTCTCTCCTCCCATAGAGGCCAGAGTCTTGTGTAGGCCCAGACCGGGTGGCGGGTTCCCTTCCCTGAAGGACATTAGTGAACCAGTTGGGTTTTTACGACTATCCGGCAGCTTTCATGGTCACTTTTTTCTAGTGCCGGCCCCACAAATTCCCAGATTCATTCAGCTCAATTTCACAACCTGCCTTTGTGCTTTTGTTGGTTCTCTCTCACCCTCCCTTTTTCCTGTTTTAAATTAATTTTGCAGGGTGTTAGAAGGGGAGGATTTGCAGACGGGAAACTCAAACCAAACATCACTTCAAGATCTGACAGAGTCACTCAATTCATCAGGACCTTTGAACATGGAAGCAGAAAGCACCGTTCAGAGCGGGGAGAAACCGTACACGTCTTCTGTGTGTGGACGAGGCTTCAGCCGATCCTCTGGCCTGTCGAGACACAAGCACAGTCAGACCGGGAAGAGGCCATTCCACTGCTCCGAGTGTGGGAAGGGATTCACTCAGTCATCCCACCTGCTGCATCACCAGCGAGTTCACACTGGGGAGAGGCCGTTCACCTGCTCTGAGTGTGGAAAGGGATTCACGTGTTCATCCAACCTGCTGAGACACCAGCGAGTTCACACCAGGGAGAGGCCGTTCACTTGCTCTGAGTGTGGAAAGGGATTCACGTGTTCATCCCACCTGCTGACACACCATCGAGTTCACACTGGGGAGAGACCTTTTAAATGCCTGGACTGTGGAAAGTGCTGTAAAAGTTCCGGGGAACTGATGTGTCATCAACGTGTTCACACTGACGAGAGACCGTTCAGGTGCTCTCACTGCGGGACTGGGTTCAGGCAATCATCTCACCTCACTCTACACCAGCGCACTCACACCGGGGAGAGGCCGTTCACCTGCTCTGAGTGTGGGAAGGGATTCACTCGTTCATCCAGCCTGCTGACACACCAGCGAGTTCACACTGGGGAGAGACCGTTCACCTGCTCTGAGTGTGGGAAGGGATTCACTCAGTCATCCACCCTGCTGACACACCAGCGAGTTCATTCTGGGGAGAGACCGTTCACCTGCTCCGAGTGTGGGAAGGGATTCACTCGGTCATCCCACCTGCTGAGACACCAGCGAGTTCACACTGGGGAGAGGACGTTCACCTGTTCCGTGTGTGGAAAGGGATTCACTCGGTCATCCCACCTGCTGAAACACCAGCGAGTTCACACTGACGAGAGACCTTTTAAATGCCCGGACTGCGGGAAGTGCTATAAATGTTCCGGGGAACTGATGTGTCATCAACGTGTTCACACTGACGAGAGGCCATTCAGGTGCTCTCACTGCGGGACAGGGTTCATGCAATCATCTCACCTCACTGTACACCAGCGCACTCACACCGGGGAGAGGCCGTTCACTTGCTCTGAGTGTGGGAAGGGATTCACTGATTCCTCCAGCCTGCTGAGACACCAGCGAGTTCACAAGTGACTGCAGGGGTTGGATTCTGATGTTATTGCTGCTGTTAATTACATCCTGAACTGAATCATATTCACACTGACAGTTGGGGTTTGTTTCTGCTGATGTTAATAACCCCTGTAACTGGGCTGGAGTTTAAATTTCTGGATATATATCAAATAAATCAGCTTTGCTTTTAACACATTGTTGTGGATTTTTGTCGTTCCCACCTGAGTGTTTAGCATCACCTGGCTGGAGCTCAGAAAGGACAATCTGGGGGAGGATCGTACGGCGGGAACAGAACTACAGCCTGGGCACAGTCCTTCAGGGCCACACTGAGAGGGGCAAACGGCACTTTGGTCTTTCTCGTCTCTCTTCACTGAAAGGAAAGTTGCCGGGCAGATTAAGAACATAAGAAAAGATCATGAGAATTAGGAGCAGGAGTAGGTCACACGGCCCCTCGAGCCTGCTCTGCCATTCAATAAGATCATGGCTGATCATCGACCTCAACTCCACTTTCCCACCCGATCTCCATATCCCTTGATTCCCCCAGAGTCCAAAAATCTATCTATCTCAGCCTTGAATATACTCAAAGACTCAGCATTCACAGCCCTCTGGGGCAGAGAATTCCAAAGATTCACAACACTCTCAGTGAAGAAATTCCTCCTCATCTCAATCTTAAATGGCCGACCCCTTATCCTGAGACTATGCCCCCCAGTTCTAGACACTCCAGCCAGGGGAAACAACCTCTCAGCATCTACCCTGTCAATCCCCTTCAGAATCTTGTATGTTTCAATGAGATCACCTCTCATTCTTCTAAACTCCAGAGAGTATCGGCCCATTCTACACAATCTCTCATCATAGGACAGCCCTCTCATCCCAGGAATCAATCTCGTGAACCTTCGTTGCACCGCCTCCAAGGCATGTATATCCTTCCTTAGATAAGGAGACCAAAACTGTGCACAGTACTCCAGGTGTGGTCACACCAAGGCCCTGTACAATTGTAGCAAGACTTCCTTACTCTTATACTCCAACCCCTTGCAATAAAGCCAACATGTCATTTGCCTTCCTTATTGCTTGCTGTACCTGCATGCTAGCTTTCTGTGTTTCTTGCACGAGGACACCCAAATCTCTCTGAACACCAACATTTGAAAGTTTCTCACCATTTAAAACATATTCTGTTTTTCTATTCTTCCTACCAAAGTGAATAACCTCACATTTCCCTACATTATACTCCATCTGCCACCTTACTGCCCACTCACTTAGTCTATCTATATCCCTTTGCAGACCTATATCCCTTTAATCTTGAGGCCTGTAAGGAATGTGTCCCAGCCGCTCTCTTCCATGGGTCACAGCTCCAAGGCACAGAACAGAAGGCTCCTTTACAACTGTGTTTAGAGTCAGGAAGAACAACGGTGAATGCTGGAAACGTGCTGTCAAATCAGAGATTGATGTCAAACTGCGATCTGTTCCTGACTGAAAGTGAAACGGCAGGGTTAAGTTTCCAGTCTAAAAATGACTGGTGATTATTCCACGAGGATTTAATATGTGTGTGTGACAGTCCTGAGTCTACCATTTTAAGGCAGGTGTTAGCTCATTTAAAATAAACCCGTTTAAAATAAATTGGTTAAAGTCTGCATTAAAATAGCAGAGGGAGGAGTTCACAGGAGCCTGTTAACTGCTGGTACAATTATACAACAGACATTTGATCTCCAGATAAAGAAGGACCTGAAGCGTGTTTCCAGGAATTCCCTGTTTTATTGATGTGTGCGTGTTAGACACCAGGATAACTAAAAATACACGACCCGGAACATCCACGGGGTGCGATCCCGACAGTTACTCTGGGATCACTCCCGCTGCGGAACTCCAGCACTGACCCTGCTGAAGGTTGTAGGCTCAGGGAGTGGGGCCTCCAGGAGTGGACTGTGAGAAAGCTGGGTTTCAGTATCCTGACACATATATGGTGAGGAACCAGAGCAATCCTCACTAAGGAACCGTCTGAGGTTTTATCCATCGGGATAGGATGGGATGGGATGATTTATTTATTTATTGGTTTGAACCATCGTTCTAGTCTTGTTAATAACTGTCAGAAGCTGTGTGCAATGTCTAATTGATGTGGGATTATGTGGGTAATATCTGTGTTGAAAGGACGGGGTGAACCTTGTAACAATCCCCCAGAGATGAGCTGGGATTGAGGGACAGGACTGAAGGTGAGAAATAGTGCCCTGCACTTTGTACTAATTAGTGACAGACTCTGTGTGTTAAAGTTTACTAATTCACACTTGTGTTGTGCTGTGCCGATTGCTCCCAGTTTGTGAATGTTCAGGATTGTTTTTGCTGCAGTATTTTCTATTGAGCTTTGGCGGGACCCACTGATTGGGTGAGACAGAGTCTGGAACCGTGACCTCACAGCACCGCCGGATGGGCGGCCGCAGGGTCCTAATTCCCACCGGGTGCACTAGCTCTCAGCGGGTTCAGAGCAACAACTGAAAAGAGCCTCACAAAGTGTTTGCTGTGTGTGTGTACAAAGCTCATCATTCTTAATGTGTGCAAACACATTCCACAGAGAGAAATCATTATCTTCAGCCATTACTGATCAGCATTTTATTTCCTTTATTCACAGTGTAACTTCAGAGCGTTGAATCCCTTTAACATTTATTGAGAACCCATTGTCTTGTGGGCTCTTGTTTAGAAAGTGATGTCACACTGACCATTCCGTTGCCAAGGTGATCCTGTCTGTCCGCAGTATTCAGTGGGAAAGGGGATTAAATCACACCGAGGATAATGAGCAGCCACCCACCAGCAGGACACAAAGAGTCTGCAAAGGGATATCGACAGGTTAAGTGAGTGGGCAAGAAGGTGGCAGATGGAGTATAATGTGGAGAAATGTGAAATTATTCACCGAGGTAGGAAGAATAGAAAAACAGAATATTTTTTAAATGGTGAGAAATTATTGAATGTTTTTGTTCAGAGGGATTTGGGTTTCCTCGAACGCAAATCACAGAGAGTTAGCATGCAGGTACAGCAAGCAATTGATTTCCCTTGAATCCAAAAATCTATCTATCTCAGCCTTGAATATACTCAAAGACTCAGCATTCACAGCACTCTGGGGCAGAGAATTCCAAAGATTCACAACACTCTGAGTGAAGAAATTCCTCCTCTTCTCAGTCTTAAATGGTCGACCCCTATCCTGAGACTGTGCCCCCTAGTTATGGACACTCCAGCCAGGGGAAATAACCTCTCAGCATCTACCCTGTCAATCCCCTTCAGAATCTTGTATGTTTCAATGAGATCACCTCTCATTCTTCTAAACTCCAGAGAGGTCGGACCAGTGTTTTATAAAAGTTCATCATAACTTCCTTGCTTGTGTATTCTATGCCTCTATTTATGAAGCCCAGGATCCCGTATGCTTTTTTAACCGCTTTCTCAACCTGCCCTGCCACCTTCAACGATTTGTACACATATACCCCCAGGTCTCTCTGTTCAGGCACCCACTATAGAATTGTACCCTTTAGTATATATTGCCTCTCCTCGTTCTTCCTACCAAAATGTAGAGGTTAACTAAATGCACCCAGCCAGATTCAGTTCCTTCTGGAGAGAAGGGGAGACACAAAATCCCAGACAATGTAATGAATGTTGTTTTTCGACAGTAAGGATGGAGGGAGAGTGTGTAGAAAGGGCAATTTACAGCTTAGGCGGGACATGAGGGAAAAGGATGTTGTATAGAAACTAGATTTGTCTGTTCTGAAGTTCTATCCTGTTGTAAACACCATTTGAGGGTATTAGAAGGGGAGGATCTGCAGATGAAAACACACTCCAAACATTGCGTCAAGATCTAACAGATTCACCGGATTATCAGGACCTGAATATCATCGGCCTTTGGATACAGGAGGAAAAAGCACCAATCACAGTGGGGAGAAACAGGACACGTGTTCTGTGCCTGGATCCACTTTTAACAAATCGTCCAGTCTGTGAGACTGTCGATAACCTTTCGTCAGAACTGGAAAAAAGGAAACACGAGTGGGCGGGGCTTCAGGGTCCCAGTGAGTGAACTGAACCCAGCCAGAGTCAGCACCTTCAGGGGAGGAGAGGGAGGGGAACCAGTGAGTGTAGAACTGAACCCAGCCAGAGTCAGCACCTTCAGGGGAGGAGAGGGAGGGGAACCAGTGAGTGAACTGAACCCAGCCAGAGTCAGCACCTTTATACAGTCATGACGGCACAGAGGAGGCCATTCGGCCCATCGAGTCCGTGCCGGCTCTCTGTACAGCAATCCAGTCAGTCCCATTCTCCCGCTCTCTCCCCGTAGCCCTGCAAGTTTATTTCCCTCAAGTGCCTATCCAGTCTCCCCTTGAAAACATTAAGTGTCTCCGTTTCCACCACTTCCGTTGGCAGCGAGTTTCAGGTTCTCACCACTCGCTGCGTAAAAAGTTTTTCCTCACATCCCCCCTGTATCTCTCGCCCAAAACCTAAACCTGTGTCCCCTAGTCCTTGTACCATCAACTAGTGGGAACAGCCTTTCCCCGTCTAGCCTATCCAAACCCGGCATAATCTCGTACACCTCTATCAAATCACCCCTCAACCTCCTTTGCTCAAATGGAAACAAATCCAGCTTCTCCAACCTGTCCTTGTAACTAAGATCCTCCATCCCCAGAACCATTCTGGTAAATCTCCTCTGCACCCTCTCAAGGGCCTTCACATCCTTCCGAAAGTGTGGTGACCAGAACTGGACGCAATACTCCAGTTGTGGCCTAACCAGCGCTTTATAAAGGTTCAGCATAACTTCTCTACTTTTGTACTCAATACCTCTATTTATGAAGCCCAAGATCCCATATGCTTTGTTAACCACTCTTTCAATATGTCCTGCCACCTTCAGGGACCTATGCACATTAACTCCCAGGTCCCTCTGTCCCTGCACACTCTTTAAAATGTGCCATTAAGTGTATATTGCCTCTCCCTGTTCCTTCTGCCAAAATACATCACCTCACACTTCTCTGTATTAAATTCCATCTGCCACTTGTCTGCCCATTCTGCTAGCCTTTCTATGTCATGTTGCAGTCGATTGATATCATCATCACTGTTTGCCACACCCCCAAGTTTGGTGTCATCGTCAAATTTAGAAATTCTACTCTGTATTACAATATCCAGGTCATTTATATACATATCAAAAAAAGCAGTGGCCCCAGCCCTGACCCTTGGGGAACACCACTGTCTACCATCCTCCAGTCTGAAAAACAGCCATTTACCACAACTCGCTGTTTTCTGTCCTTAAGCCAATTCCTTATCCAAGCTGCCACTGACCCACCTCTTCCATGAGCCTCAATTTTGTTAACAATCCTTCTATGTGGTACTTTGTCAAACGCCTTCCGAAAATCCATGTAGACAACATCCATTGCATTCCCTTCATTAATCCTCCCTGTTACTTCATCAAAAAATTCAATTAGATTAGTCAAACACGATCTGCCTTTTACAAACCCGTGTTGGCTCTCCTTAATTAGCTTAAACCTCTCCAAATGCCCGTTCATTTTTTCCCCTGATTATTGTTTCTGAAACTTCACCGACCACTGATGTTAAACTGACCGGCCTGCAGTTACTAGGATTTTCCTCACACCCTTTCTTGAACAATGGTGTCACATTTGCCACTGGGGAAGATTGGAAAATTATGGCAAGCCCTTCCGCTATCTCCTTCCCCAATTCCCTTAGCAACCAGGGATGCAAGCCATCTGGTATTTGATTCAAACTCTCCACACTTCGGATTTCACACCATCTCTCCTGAAGGCGCTGGTAAAAGCAAAGCATACGGTTAACATCCCACACAATTGTAACAGAAGAGCCCCAGAGCTGGGCTCCCCTTGTACAGTCCCAGGGTTAGAATCCCCATGTACAGTCCCAGGGTTAGAATCCCCATGTACAGTCCCAGGGTTAGAATCCCCATGTACAGTCCCAGGGTTAGAATCCCCATGTACAGTCCTAGGGTTGGAATCCCCATGTACAGTCCCAGGGTTGGAATCCCCATGTACAGTCCCAGGGTTGGAATCCCCATGTACAGTCCCAGGGTTGGAATCCCCATGTACAGTCCCAGGGTTGGAGTCCCTCAGCAACACCGAGTGCGGGTCTCAGGCCCCGAGTCAGAGCCGGCGGACGTGCGGCCAGGACTCCGGCACCATTAACCCCAGGGTGCAGCACCTCCCCCAGACAAGAAACACAACAACTTGCATTTATACAGCAGAGGGAGCAATTCAGAGCCGGTTAGCATCAGGGTGGGCGGTGGATGTGGAACTCGGTCCCTGGCCTCCTGTGCAGGGCTTTCTTGTTGCATCAGTTTGAGCTGGAGTGGAGAGGGGGGAGAAGCTCCTGGGTTTAACCCCCAGTACTTCTGAGCCCAGTGGGACCCAACAATTTCCAATGTGGGACTGTGAAGGGAGGTGGATTCTAGGGGAGATTAAGTTACTAAACAGACACTGTCCGTACAGTATAAAAGATTATCGTTTTAGGATCAAGTATTTCTGTAGAGGCTTTCAATCCATTTTATATATACAGATTTTTAAATTCATTCGATGTGGGTGTCACTAGCAAGGCCAGCATATATTGCCAGTCCCCAGTTGCCCGTTGAGAAGGTGATGCTGGGCCTTCTTCTTGAACCTCTGCAGTCCGTGTAGTGAAGGTACTCTCAGAATGCTGTTAGGTGAGGAGTTCCAGGATTTTCACCCAGCGATGATGTAGGAATGGCGATATATGTCCAAGTCAGGATAGTGTGTGACTTGGAGGAAAACTGGGAGGTGATGGTGTTCCCATGCACCTGCTGCCCTTGTCCTTCTAGGTGGTGGAGGTCGCGTGTTTGGGAGGTGCTGTCAAAGTTCTAGTCGAGTTGCAGATGTATAAAGTCGCTCTCCTTCACCCCCCCCCCCCCACCTCGCTCGCTCTCCTCCCATAGAGGTCAGAGCCTTGTGTAGGCCCAGACCGGGTGGCGGGTTCCCTTCCCTGAAGGACATTAGTGAACCAGTTGGGTTTTTACGACAATCCGGCAGCTTTCATGGTCACTTTTTTCTCGTGCCGGCCACACAAATTCCCAGATTCATTCAGCTCAATTTCACAACCTGCCTTTGTGTTTTTCTGGTTTCTCTCTCACCCTCCCTTTTTCCTGTTTCAAATTCATTTTACAGGGTATTAGAAGGGGAGGATTTGCAGACAGGAAGCTCAAACCAAACATCACTTCAAGATCTGACAGAGTCACTCGATTCATCAGGACCTTTGAGCATGGAAGCAGAAAGCACCGTTCAGAGCGGGGAGAAACCGTACACGTGTTCTGTGTGTGGACAAGGCTTCAGCCGATCCTCTGGCCTGTCGAGACACAAGCGCAGTCACACCGGGGAGAGGCCGTTCACCTGCACTGAGTGTGGGAAGGGATTCACTCAGTCATGCAATCTGCTGCAGCACCAGCAAGTTCACACCGGGGAGAGGCCGTTCACCTGCTCCGAGTGTGGGAAGCGATTCACTCGATCATCCCACCTGCTGACTCACCAACGAGTTCACACTGGGGAGAGGCCGTTCACCTGCTCCGAATGTGGGAAGGGATTCACTCAGTCATCCCACCTGCTGACACACCAGCGAGTTCACACTGACGACAAACCTTTTAAATGCCCGGACTGCGGGAAGTGCTTTAAATGTTCCGGGGAACTGATGTGTCATCAACGTGTTCACACTGACGAGAGACCGTTCAGGTGCTCTCACTGCGGGACAGGGTTCAGGCAATCATCTCACCTCACTGTACACCAGCGCACTCACACCGGGGAGAGGCCGTTCACCTGCTCTGAGTGTGGGAAGGGATTCACTCAGTCATCCCACCGACTGATACACCAGCGAGTTCACACTGCTAAGAGACCTTTTAAATGTTCTGACTGTGAGAAGAGATTTAAAAGCAAAAAGGATCTGCTGGAACACCAGCGAGTTCACACTGGGGAGAGGCCGTTCACCTGCTCCGTGTGTGGGAAGGGATTCACTCGGTCATCCAGCCTGCTGACACACCAGCGAGTTCACAAGTGACAGCAGAGGTTGGATTCTGCTGTTATTGCTGCTGTTAATCACATCCCGGACTGAATCGTGTTCACACTGACAGCTGGGGTTTGTTTCTGCTGATGTTAATAACCCCTGTAACTGGGCTGGAGTTTAATATTCTGGATATAGATCAAATAAATCAGCTTTCCTTTAAACACATTGTTGTGGATTTTTGTCGTTCCCACCTGAGTGTTTAGCATCACCTGGCTGGAGCTCAGAAAGGACAATCTGGGGGGAGGATCGTACGGCGGGAACAGAACTACAGCCTGGACACAGTCCTTCAGGGCCACACTGAGAGGGGCAAACGGCACTTTGGTCTTTCTCGTCTCTCTTCACTGACAGCAATGTCCCCGTGCAGGTTAATCTTGAGGCCTGTAAGGAATGTGTCCCAGCCGCTCTCTTCCTTGGGTCACAGCTCCTGGGCACAGAACAGAAGGCTCCTTTACAACTGTGTTTAGAGTCAGGAAGAACAACGGTGAATGCTGGAAACGTGCTGTCAAATCAGAGATTGGTGTCAAACTGCGATCTGTTCCTGACTGAAAGTGAAACGGCAGGGTTAAGTTTCCAGTCTAAAAATGACTGGTAATTATTCTATGAAGGTTTAACGTGTTGGTAGAATCATAGAATGGTTACAGCACAGAAGGTGGCCATTCGGCCCGTTGAGCCCGTGCCGGCTCTCTGCAAGAACACTTCAGCTAGTCCCACTCCCCCACCCTTCCCTCGTAGCACTGCAAATTTTTGTCCTTCAGGTACTCATCCAATTCCCTTTTGAAAGCCACGATTGAATCTGCCTCCACCACCCTTTCAGGCAGTGCATTCCCGATCCTAACCACTCACTGCGTAAAAAGTTTTTCCCCATGTCACCTTTGGTTCTTCTGCCAATCACCTTAAATCAGTGTCCTTTGGTTCTCGACCCTTCCGCCAATGGGAACAGTTTCTCTCTATCTATTCTGTCCAGACACCTCATGATTTTGAACACCTCTATCAAATCTCCTCTCAATCTTCTCTGCTCCAAGGAGAACAACCCCAGCTTCTGCAGTTTATCAAGGCAACTGAAGTCCCTCATTCCTGGAATCATTCTCGTAAATCTTTTCTGCACCTTCTCTAAGGCCTTCACATCCTTCCTGAAGTGTGGTGCCCAGAATTGGACACAGTACTCCAGTTGGGGCCGAACCAGTGTTTCATCATCATTTCCACACTTTTGTACTCTATACCTCTATTTATTAAGTCCAGGGTCCCATAAGCCTTTTAACTGCTTTCTCAACCTGCCCTGCCACCTTCAAGGATTTGTGCACACATATCCCTAGGTCTCTCTGTTTGTGCACCCACTTTAGGATTGTACCATTTAGTTTACATGTCCTCTCCTCATTCTTTCCACCAAAATGTATCACTTCACACTTTTCTGCGTTAAATTTCATCTGCCACGTATCCGCCCATTTCACCAACCTGTCTATGTCTTCCTGAAGTCTATCACTCTCCTCCTCACTGTTCACTATACTTCCAAGTTTTGTGTCATCTGCAAATTTTGAAATTGTGCTCTGCACACCCACGTCCAAGTCATTAATATATATCAAGGAAAGCAGTGGTCCTAGAACTGACCCCTGGGGAATACCACTGTATACCTTCCTCCAGTCCAAAAAAGAACCATTCACCACTATTCTCTGTTTCCTGTCACTTAACCAATTTTGTATCCATGCTGCCACTGTTCCTTTTATTCCATAGGCTTCAACTTTGCTGGCAAGCCTATTATGTGGCACTTTGTCAAACGCCTTTTGGAAATCCATGTTCACTACGTCAACCGCATTGCCCTCATCAACCCTCTCTGTTACCTCATGAAAAAACTTGATCAAGTTGGTTAAACACGATTTGCCTTTAACAAATGCGTGCTGCCTTTCCTTAATAAATCCACACCAATCCAAGTGACTATTAATTTTGTCCCTGATTACTGTTTCTAAAAGCTTCCCCACTATCGAGATTAAACTGACTGGCCTGTAGTTTCTGGGTTTATCCTTACATCCTTTTTTGAACAATGGTGTAACATTTGCAATTCTCCAGTCCTCTGGCACCACCCCCGTATCCAAGGAGGATTGGAATATTATGGCCAGTACCTCCGCGATTTCCTCCCTCAATTCCCTCAGCATCCTAGGATGCATCCCATCCACTCCTGGTGATTTATCTACTTTAAGTACAGCCAGTCTTTCTAATACCTCCTCTTTATCAATTTTTATCCTATCAAGTATCTCCACTACCTCCTCCTTTACTATGTCTATGGCAGGATCCTCTTCCTTGGTGAAGACAGATGCAAAGTACTCGTTTAGTTCCTCAGCCATACCCTCTGCCTCCATGCATAGGTCTCCTTTTTGGTCCCTAATCGGCTCCACCCCTCCTCTTACTACCCGTTTACTATTTAAATGCCTATAGAAGACTTTTGGATTACCTTTTATGTTGGCTGCCATTCTATTCTCATACCCTCTCTTTGCCCCTCTTATTTTCTTTTTCACTTCTCCTCAGACCTTTCTATATTTAGCCTGATTCTCTCATGTATTTGCAACCTGACATCTGTCATACGCGCTCTTTTTCTGCTTCAAATAGACCTGATTAGGGACCACAAAGGAGACCTATGCATGGAGGCAGAGGGCATGGCTGAGGTGCTAAATGAGTACTTTGCATCTGTCTTTACCAAGGAAGAAGATGCTACCAAAAACATATTGAAGAAGGAGGTAGAGGAGCTATTGGATGGGATACAAATTGATAAAGAGGAGGTACTAGAAAGGCGGGCTGCACTTAAAGTAGATAAGTCACCAGGACCGGATGGGATGCATCCTAGGTTGCTGAGGGAAGTGAAGGAAGAAATTGCAGAGGTATTGACCATAATCTTCCAATCCTCCTCAGAAACGGGTTTGATGCCAGAGGACTGGAGAATTGCAAATGTTAAACCCTTGTTCAAAAAAGGGTGTAAAGATAAACCCAGCAATTGGCTAAGTGACAGGAAACAGAGAGCAGTGGTGAACGGTTGTTTTTCAGACTGGAGGAAGGTTTACAGTGGTGTTCTCGCGGGGTCGGTTCTAGGACCACTGCTTTCCTTGATATATATTAATGACTTGGACGTGGGTGTAAAGGCACAATTTCAAAATTTGCAGATGACACAAAACTTATAGTGAACAGTGAGGAGGAGAGTGATAGACTTCAAGAGGACAGAGACAAGCTGGTGAAATTGGTGGACATGTAGCAGATGAAATTTAATGCAGAAAAGTGTGAAGTGATACATTTAGGTAGAAAGAATGAAGAGAGGAAATATAAACTAAATGGTACAATTCTACAGGGGGTGCATGAACAGAGAGACCTAGGGGTATGAGTGCACAAATCATTGAAGGTGGCAGGGCAGGTTGAGAAAGCAGTTAAAATGCTTATGGGATCCTGGGCTTCATGAATAGAGGTATAGAGTACAAAAGTGTAGAAATTATGATGAACCTGTATAAAACACAGGAGTATTGGCCCAGAAATTGATCTCGCTCTGTTCCCGCGGGGGTAAGCCTTCCCCGCGATGTCTCACCTCGCTTGTGCTTTTTCAGATCCAGCTCGCACGAACTTGATGTTCCAGACATCAGCTGTGCTGGGCTTGCGTATCCCAGCGGCGTAGTGAATTCGTGCGAGCTGTGGGATCACGTGACTCAGTTAGAGCCAATGGCAGCACACCATCTTCCATTCATAAGTTTCACAGACCTGCTGTGAAATCTATGAATCTTACACCCCCCCAAAATAACAGCTAAACCTCAATTAAATTTAAAAAAAACCCATCACATTAATAAAATAAGTATAGTTAATTAAATTAACCATTTTAAATAAAAAATTAAATTTTTGAAAAAATTTAAAATCTTTTAAAAAGTTATAAAAATAAACTTACCTGTCTTTAAAGTCTCTAAAAAAGATATACCTGTAAAAAAAAATTCAAGAAAATACTTAATTCACTACTTACCTTCTTAAAAGCGGGTCTTACTCCTCCTTTTTACATTTCCAAAATCTTCCCTACTTACCTGCGCGTCCAAAGCATGAAGTGCACAGCATGCGCGCAGCCTGCAGCGCGCACGCGATGCACCGAGGAACCGCCCCCTTTTCAGAAGAGCAATTGCCGGTTTTCAGCGCATGCGCAGGGCATGCAGAAAACCGGCAATTGGAGTGGGAATACGCGAGAGTACGCAGTGCGTACTCTCGCGTCCCAGGATCAATTTTCGGCCCATTGTGTCCAATTCAGAGCACCGCACTTTAGGAAGGATGTGAAGGTTTAGAGAGGGTGCAAAAAGATTTACAAGAATGGTTCCAGGGACGAGGTACTTCAGGTACGTGGATAGACTGGAGACGCTGGGGTTGTTCTCCTTAGAGCAGAGAAGATTGAGAGGAGATTTGATAGAGGTGTTCAAAATCATGAGGGGTCTGGACAGAGGTAAAAGGGCAGGTGTTGCGACTCCTGCGCTTGCACGGGAAGGTGCCGTGGGAAGGGGTGGGGGTGTCGGGCTGATTGAGCAATGGACCAGGGTTTCACGGAGGGAGCAGTCCCTTCGGAATGCTGAAAGAGTAGGGGAAGATGTGTTTGGTGGTGGGATCACGCAGGAGGTGGCGGAAATGGCGGAGGATGATCCATTGGTTGTGGAGGCTGGTGGGGTGAAAGGTGAGGACAAGGGGAACACTATGGTAGTTCTGGGAGGGAGGGGACGGGGGGAGAACAGGATTGCGGGAGATGGAACGGACACGGCCGAGGGCCCTGTCAACCACAGTAGAGGGGAATCCTCAGTTAAAGTAAAAGGAAGACATATCGGAAGCACGAGTATGGAAATTCCCTTTTGTTCTTTGCTCCCCTCCCCCCATTCCCTGCCTCCGCACCTGCTTAAAATCGGTTACATCTCCAACATTTCCCAGTTCTGATGAAAGGTCACTGAGCTGAAACATTAACTCTGTTTCTCTCTCCACACATGCTGCCTGACCGGCTGAATATTTCCAGTATTTCCTGTTTTTAATTATTATAAGTGCAACCTCCAGCTTGTTGCATTAGGGTTTTACCAGTTTGACTTCTTCACATCAGCAACCCAGAATCACCCTGTGACATCATCACCAAAACAATGCAGCGTCATCAGTGTCACTTGGTGGCCATAGCAACAGCAGTGCGACCTCTGACCCTCAGCCACGCGGGGTGCTCAATGTGACCTCATCAGAATGGCCTGTCATTGGACCTGGGGGATTGTTAGAAGGTTCACCCCGTCCTTTCAACACAGATATTACCCACATAATCCCACATCAATTAGACATATATATCTTCATTTAGATTAATTAATTAATTAATGAGTGTCTGTCTGTCTGTTGAACAGAGACACGGTCTAGTACAGTAACAACTCAGGCATAGTTCAGTGTAATGTAAAGAGAAACCGGTGCTAGTGTAATATAAACAGAGACAGGGTCTAGTGTAATATAAACAGACAGGGCATAGTGTAATATAAACAGAGAAAGGGCCTAGTGTAATATAAACCGAGACAGGGTCTAGTGTAATATAAACAGAGACAGGGTCTAGTGTAATATAAACAGAGACAGGGTCTAGTACAAGTAATAACAGAGACAGGGTCTAGTGTAGTATAAACAGAAGCAGGGTCTAGTGTAATATAAACAGAGACAGGTTCCAATGTAATATAAACAGAGACAGGTTCTAATGTAATATAAACAGTGACAGGGTCTAGTGTAATATAAAGGGAGACAGGGTCTAGTGTATTATAAAGTGAGACAGGTTCTAGTGTCATATAAACAGAGACAGGGTCTAGTATAATATAAACAGAGACAGGGTTTGGTGTAATATAAACAGTGACAGGGTCTAGTGTAATATAAAGGGAGACAGGGTCTAGTGTAATATAAACAGAGACAGGGTCTAGTGTAATATAAACAGAGGCAGGGTCTAGTGTAATATAAACAGAGACAGGGTCTAGTGTAATATAAACAGAGACAGGGTCTAGTGTAATATAAACAGAGACAGGGTCTAGTACAAGTAATAACAGAGACAGGGTCTAGTGTAGTATAAACAGAAGCAGGGTCTAGTGTAATATAAACAGAGACAGGTTCTAATGTAATATAAACAGAGACAGGGTCTAGTGTAATATAAACAAAGACAGGGTCAAGTGCAACATAAACCGAGACAGGGTCTAGTGTAATATAAACAGACAGGGTCTAGTGTAATATAAACAGAGACAGGGTCAAGTGCAACAAAAACCGAGACAGGGTCTAGTGTAATATAAACAGAGACAGGGTCTAGTGTAATATAAACCGAGACAGGGTCTAGTCTAATATAAACAGAGACAGGGTCTAGTGTAATATAAACAGAGACAGGGTCTAGTGTAATATAAACAGTGACAGGGTCTAGTGTAATATAAACAGTGACAGGGTCTAGTGTAATATAACAGGAGACAGGGTCTAGTGTACTACAAACAGAGACAGAGTCTAGTGTAATATAAACAGAGACAGGGTCTAGTGTAATATAAACAGAGACAGGGTCTAGTGTAATATAAACAGAGACAGGGTCTAGTGTAATATAAACAGAGACAGGGTCCAGTGTAAAATAAACAGAGACAGGGTCTAGTGTAATATAAACAGAGACAGGGCCTAGTGTAATATAAACAGAGACAGGGTCTATTGTAATAAACAGAGACAGGGTCTAGTCTAATATAAACAGAGACAGTGTCTAGTGTAATATAAACAGAGATAGGGGCTAGTGTAATAAAAACAGAGACAGGGTCTAGTGTAATATAAACAGAGACAGGGTCTAGTGTAATATAAACAGAGACAGGGTCTAGTGTAATATAAACAGAGACAGGGTCTAGTGTAATATAAACAGAGACAGGGTCAAGTGCAACATAAACCGAGACAGGGTCTAGTGTAATATAAACAGAGACAGGGTCTAGTGTACGACAAACAGAGACAGGGTCTAGTGTAATATAAACAGAGGCAGTGTCTAGTGTAATATAAACAGAGACAGGGCATAGTGTAATATAAACAGAGACAGGACCTAGTGTAATATAAACCGAGACAGGGTCTAGTGTAATATAAACAGAGACAGGGTCTAGTGTAATATAAACAGAGACAGAGTCTAGTGCAATATAAACTGAGATAGGGTCTAGTGTAATGTAAAGAGAGATAGGGGCTAGAGTAATATAAACAGAGACAGGGTCTAGTGTAATATAAACAGAGACAGGGTCTAGTGTAATATAAACAGAGACAGGGTCTAGTGTAATATAAACAGAGACAGGGTCTAGTGTAATATAAACAGAGACAGGGTCAAGTGCAACATAAACCGAGACAGGGTCGAGTGTAATATAAACAGAGACAGGGTCTAGTGTAATATAAACAGAGACAGGGTCTAGTGTAATATAAACAGAGACAGGGTCTAGTGTAATATAAACAGAGACAGGGTCTAGTGTAATATAAACAGAGACAGGGTCTAGTGTAATATAAACAGAGACAGGGTCTAGTGTAATATAAACAGAGACAGGGTCTAGTGTAATATAAACAGAGACAGGGTCTAGTGTAATATAAACAGAGACAGGGTCTAGTGTAGTATAAACAGAGACAGGGTCTAGTGTAATATAAACAGAGACAGGGTCTAGTGTAATATAAACAGAGACAGGGTCTAGTGTAATATAAACAGAGACAGGGTCTAGTGTAATATAAACAGAGACAGGGTCTAGTGTAATATAAACAGAGACAGGGTCTAGTGTAATATAAACAGAGACAGGGTCTAGTGTAATATAAACAGAGACAGGGTCTAGTGTAATATAAACAGAGACAGGGTCTAGTGTAATATAAACAGAGACAGGGTCTAGTGTAATATAAACAGAGACAGGGTCTAGTGTAATATAAAC
Source organism: Squalus acanthias (assembly GCA_030390025.1). Taxonomy (NCBI): domain Eukaryota; kingdom Metazoa; phylum Chordata; class Chondrichthyes; order Squaliformes; family Squalidae; genus Squalus; species Squalus acanthias. The sequence continues at coordinate 13,058 of JASTWF010000576.1, read as the reverse complement.
AGAGACAGGGTCTAGTGTAATATAAACAGAGACAGGGTCTAGTGTAATATAAACAGAGACAGGGTCTAGTGTAATATAAACAGAGACAGGGTCTAGTGTAAGTATAACAGAGACAGGGTCAAGTGTAATATAAACAGAGACAGGGTCTAGTGTAATATAAACAGAGACAGGGTCTAGTGTAATATAAACAGAGACAGGGTCTAGTCTAATATAAACAGAGACAGGGTCTAGTGTAATATAAACAGAGACAGGGTCTAGTGTAATATAAACAGAGACAGGGTCTAGTGTAATATAAACAGAGACAGGGTCTAGCGTAATATAACAGGAGACAGGGTCTAGTGTAAGATAAACAGAGACAGGGTCTAGTGTAATATAAACAGAGACAGGGTCTAGTGTAATATAAACAGAGACAGGGTCTAGTGTAATATAAACAGAGACAGGGTCTAGTGTAATATAAACAGAGACAGGGTCCAGTGTAAAATAAACAGAGACAGGGTCTAGTGTAATATAAACAGAGACAGGGCCTAGTGTAATGTAAACAGAGACAGGGTCTATTGTAATAAACAGAAACAGGGTCTAGTCTAATATTAACAGAGACAGTGTCTAGTGTAATATAAACAGAGATAGGGGCTAGAGTAATATAAACAGAGACAGGGTCTAGTGTAATATAAACAGAGACAGGGTCTAGTGTAATATAAACAGAGACAGGGTCTAGTGTAATATAAACAGAGACAGGGTCTAGTGTAATATAAACAGAGACAGGGTCAAGTGCAACATAAACCGAGACAGGGTCTAGTGTAATATAAACAGAGACAGGGTCTAGTGTACGACAAACAGAGACAGGGTCTAGTGTAATATAAACAGAGGCAGTGTCTAGTGTAATATAAACAGAGACAGGGCATAGTGCAATATAAACAGAGACAGGACGAGTGTAATATAAACCGAGACAGGGTCTAGTGTAATATAAACAGAGACAGGGTCTAGTGTAATATAAACAGAGACAGGGTCTAGTGTAATATAAACAGAGTCAGGGTCTAGTGTAATATAAACAGAGACAAGGTCTAGTGTAATATAAACAGAGACAGGGTCTAGTGTAATATAAACAGAGACAGGGTCTAGTGTAATATAAACAGAGACAGGGTCTAGTGTAATATAAACAGAGACAGGGTCTAGTGTAATATAAACAGAGACAGGGTCTAGTGTAATATAAACAGAGACAGGGTCTAGTGTAATATAAACAGAGACAGGGCTAGTGTAATATAAACAGAGACAGGGTCTAGTGTAATATAAACAGAGACAGGTCTAGTGTAATATAAACAGAGACAGGGCATAGTGTAATATAAACAGAGACAGGGTCCTAGTGTAATATAAACAGAGACAGGGCCTAGTGTAATATAAACAGAGACAGGGTCTAGTGTAATATAAACAGAGACAGGGTCTAGTGTAATATAAACAGAGACAGGGTCTAGTGTAATATAAACAGAGACAGGACCTAGTGTAATATAAACAGAGACTAGGGGCTAGTGTAATATAAACAGAGACAGGGTCTAGTGTAATATAAACAGAGACAGGGTCTAGTGTAATATAAACAGAGACAGGGTCTAGTGTAATATAAACAGAGACAGTGTCTAGTGTAATATAAACAGAGACAGGGTCTAGTGTAATATAAACAGAGACAGGGTCTAGTGTAATATAAACAGAGACAGGGTCAAGTGCAACATAAACAGAGACAGGGTCTAGTGTAATATAAACAGAGACAGGGTCTAGTGTAAGATAAACAGAGACAGGGTCTAGTGTAATATAAACAGAGACAGGGTCTAGTGTAATATAAACAGAGACAGGGCATAGTGTAATATAAACAGAGACAGGACTACTGTAATATAAACAGAGACAGGGTCTAGTGTAATATAAACAGAGACAGGGTCTAGTGTAATATAAACAGAGACAGGGTCTAGTGCAATATAAACTGAGATAGGGTCTAGTGTAATATAAAGAGAGACAGGGTCTATTGTAATATAAACAGAGACAGAGTCTAGTGTAATATAAACAGAGTTGGAGTCTAGTGTAATATAAACAGAGACAAAGTCGAGTGTAATATAAACTGAGATAGGGTCTAGTGTAAAATAAACAGAGACAGGGTCTAGTGTAATCTAAACAGAGACAGTGTCAAGTGCAACATAAACCGAGACAGGGTCTAGTGTAATATAAACAGAGGCAGGGTCTAGTGTAATATAAACAGAGAGAGGGTCTAGTGTAACATAAACAGAGTCAGGGCCTAGTGTAATATAAACAGAGACAGGGTCTAGTGTAATATAAACACAGACAGTGCCTTGTGTAATATAAACAGAGACAGGGTCTAGTACAAGTAATCACAGAGACAGGGTCTAGTGTAGTATAAACAGAGACAGGGTCTAGTACAAGTAATATCAGAGACAGAGTCTAGTGTAGTATAAACAGAGACAGGGTCTAGTACAAGCAATAACAAAGACAGGGTCTAGTGTAGCATAAACAGAGACATGGTCCAGTGTAAAATAAACAGAGACAGTGTCTGGTGCACGACAAACAGAGACAGGCTCTAGTGTAATATAAACAGAGGCAGGGCCTAGTGTAATATAAACAGAGACAGGGTCTAGTGTAATATAAACAGAGATCGGGGCTAGAGTAATATAAACAGAGACAGGGTCTAGTGTAATATAAACAGAGACAGGGTCTAGTGTAATATAAACAGAGACAGTGTCTGGTGCACGACAAACAGAGACAGGCTCTAGTGTAATATAAACAGAGGCAGGGCCTAGTGTAATATAAACAGAGACAGGGTCTAGTGTAATATAAACAGAGACAGGGTCTAGTGTAATATAAACAGAGACAGGGTCTATTGTAATATAAACAGAGACAGGGTCTAGTGTAATATAAACAGAGACAGGGTCTAGTGTAATATAAACAGAGACAGGGTCTAGTGTAATATAAACAGTGACATGGTCTAGTGTAATATAAAGGGAGACAGGGTCTAGTGTATTATAAAGTGAGACAGGTTCTAGTGTCATATAAACAGAGACAGGGTCTAGTATAATATAAACAGAGACAGGGTTTGGTGTAATATAAACAGTGACAGGGTCTAGTGTAATATAAAGGGAGACAGGGTCTAGTGTAATGTAAACAGAGACAGGGTCTAGTGTAATATAAACAGAGGCAGGGTCTAGTGTAATATAAACAGAGACAGGGTCTAGTGTAATATAAACAGAGACAGGGTCTAGTGTAATATAAACAGAGAAAGGGTCTAGTACAAGTAATAACAGAGACAGGGTCTAGTGTAGTATAAACAGAAGCAGGGTCTAGTGTAATATAAACAGAGACAGGTTCTAATGTAATATAAACAGAGACAGGGTCTAGTGTAATATAAACAGAGGCAGGGTCTAGTGTAATATAAACAGAGACAGGGTCTAGTGTAATATAAACAGAGACAGGGTCTAGTGTAATATAAACAGAGACAGGGTCTAGTGTAATATAAACAGAGACAGGGTCTAGTGTAATATAACAGAGACAGGGTCTAGTGTAATATAAACAGAGACAGGGTCTAGTGTAATATAAACAGAGACAGGGGCTAGTGTAATATTAAACAGAGACAGGGTCTAGTGTAATATAAACAGAGACAGGGTCTAGTGTAATATAAACAGAGACAGGGTCTAGTGTAATATAAACAGAGACAGGTCTAGTGTAATATAAACAGAGACAGGGTCTAGTGCAATATAAACAGAGACAGGGTCTAGTGTAAAATAAACAGAGACAGGGTCAGTGTATATAAACAGAAGACAGGGTCTAGTGTAATATAAACAGAGACAGGGTCTAGTGTAATATAAACAGAGACAGGGGTCTAGTGTAATATAAACAAGACAGGGTCCTTGTGTAATATAAACTGAGACAGGGCTTAGTGTAATATAAACAGAGACAGGTCTAGTGTAATATAAACAGAGACAGGGTCAAGTGCAACATAAACAGAGACAGGGTCTAGTGAAATATAAACAGAGGCAGGGTCTAGTGTAATATAAACAGAGACAGGGTCTAGTGTAATATAAACAGAGACAGGGTCTAGTGTAATATAAACAGAGACAGGGTCTAGTGTAATATAAACAGAGACAGGGTCTAGTGTAATATAAACAGAGACAGGGTCTAGTGTAATATAAACAGAGACAGGGTCTAGTGTAATATAAACAGAGACAGGGTCTAGTGTAATATAAACAGAGACAGGGTCTAGTGTAATATAAACAGAGACAGGGTCTAGTGTAATATAAACAGAGACAGGGTCTAGTGTAATATAAACAGAGACAGGGTCTAGTGTAATATAAACAGAGACAGGGTCTAGTGTAATATAAACAGAGACAGGGTCTAGTGTAATATAAACAGAGACAGGGTCTAGTGTAATATAAACAGAGACAGGGTCTAGTGTAATATAAACAGAGACAGGGTCTAGTGTAATATAAACAGAGACAGGGTCTAGTGTAATATAAACAGAGACAGGGTCTAGTGTAATATAAACAGAGACAGGGTCTAGTGTAATATAAACAGAGACAGGGTCTAGTGTAATATAAACAGAGACAGGGTCTAGTGTAATATAAACAGAGACAGGGTCTAGTGTAATATAAACAGAGACAGGGTCTAGTGTAATATAAACAGAGACAGGGTCTAGTGTAATATAAACAGAGACAGGGTCTAGTGTAATATAAACAGAGACAGGGTCTAGTGTAATATAAACAGAGACAGGGTCTAGTGTAATATAAACAGAGACAGGGTCTAGTGTAATATAAACAGAGACAGGGTCTAGTGTAATATAAACAGAGACAGGGTCTAGTGTAATATAAACAGAGACAGGGTCTAGTGTAATATAAACAGAGACAGGGTCTAGTGTAATATAAACAGAGACAGGGTCTAGTGTAATATAAACAGAGACAGGGTCTAGTGTAATATAAACAGAGACAGGGTCTAGTGTAATATAAACAGAGACAGGGTCTAGTGTAATATAAACAGAGACAGGGTCTAGTGTAATATAAACAGAGACAGGGTCTAGTGTAATATAAACAGAGACAGGGTCTAGTGTAAATAAACAGAGACAGGGTCTAGTGTAATATAAACAGAGACAGGGTCTAGTGTAATATAAACAGAGACAGGGTCTAGTGTAATATAAACAGAGACAGGGTCTAGTGTAATATAACAGAGACAGGGTCTAGTGTAATATAAACAGAGACAGGGTCTAGTGTAATATAAACAGAGACAGGGTCTAGTGTAATATAAACAGAGACAGGGTCTAGTGTAATATAAACAGAGACAGGGTCTAGTGTAATATAAACAGAGACAGGGTCTAGTGTAATATAAACAGAGACAGGGTCTAGTGTAATATAAACAGAGACAGGGTCTAGTGTAATATAAACAGAGACAGGGTCTAGTGTAATATAAACAGAGACAGGGTCTAGTGTAATATAAACAGAGACAGGGTCTAGTGTAATATAAACAGAGACAGGGTCTAGTGTAATATAAACAGAGACAGGGTCTAGTGTAATATAAACAGAGACAGGGTCTAGTGTAATATAAACAGAGACAGGGTCTAGTGTAATATAAACAGAGACAGGGTCTAGTGTAATATAAACAGAGACAGGGTCTAGTGTAATATAAACAGAGACAGGGTCTAGTGTAATATAAACAGAGACAGGGTCTAGTGTAATATAAACAGAGACAGGGTCTAGTGTAATATAAACAGAGACAGGGTCTAGTGTAATATAAACAGAGACAGGGTCTAGTGTAATATAAACAGAGACAGGGTCTAGTGTAATATAAACAGAGACAGGGTCTAGTGTAATATAAACAGAGACAGGGTCTAGTGTAATATAAACAGAGACAGGGTCTAGTGTAATATAAACAGAGACAGGGTCTAGTGTAATATAAACAGAGACAGGGTCTAGTGTAATATAAACAGAGACAGGGTCTAGTGTAATATAAACAGAGACAGGGTCTAGTGTAATATAACAGAGACAGGGTCTAGTGTAATATAAACAGAGACAGGGTCTAGTGTAATATAAACAGAGACAGGGTCTAGTGTAATATAAACAGAGACAGGGTCTAGTGTAATATAAACAGAGACAGGGTCTAGTGTAATATAAACAGAGACAGGGTCTAGTGTAATATAAACAGACAGGGTCTAGTGTAATATAAACAGAGACAGGGTCTAGTGTAATATAAACAGAGACAGGGTCTAGTGTAATATAAACAGAGACAGGGTCTAGTGTAATATAAACAGAGACAGGGTCTAGTGTAATATAAACAGAGACAGGGTCTAGTGTAATATAAACAGAGACAGGGTCTAGTGTAATATAAACAGAGACAGGGTCTAGTGTAATATAAACAGAGACAGGGTCCAGTGTAATAAACAGAGACAGGGTCTAGTGTAATATAAACAGAGACAGGGTCTAGTGTAATATAAACAGAGACAGGGTCTAGTGTAATATAAACAGAGACAGGGTCTAGTGTAATATAAACAGAGACAGGGTCTAGTGTAATATAAACAGAGACAGGGTCTAGTGTAATATAAACAGAGACAGGGTCTAGTGTAATATAAACAGAGACAGGGTCTAGTGTAATATAAACAGAGACAGGGTCTAGTGTAATATAAACAGAGACAGGGTCTAGTGTAATATAAACAGAGACAGGGTCTAGTGTAATATAAACAGAGACAGGGTCTAGTGTAATATAAACAGAGACAGGGTCTAGTGTAATATAAACAGAGACAGGGTCTAGTGTAATATAAACAGAGACAGGGTCTAGTGTAATATAAACAGAGACAGGGTCTAGTGTAATATAAACAGAGACAGGGTCTAGTGTAATATAAACAGAGACAGGGTCTAGTGTAATATAAACAGAGACAGGGTCTAGTGTAATATAAACAGAGACAGGGTCTAGTGTAATATAAACAGAGACAGGGTCTAGTGTAATATAAACAGAGACAGGGTCTAGTGTAATATAAACAGAGACAGGGTCTAGTGTAATATAAACAGAGACAGGGTCTAGTGTAATATAAACAGAGACAGGGTCTAGTGTAATATAAACAGAGACAGGGTCTAGTGTAATATAAACAGAGACAGGGTCTAGTGTAATATAAACAGAGACAGGGTCTAGTGTAATATAAACAGAGACAGGGTCTAGTGTAATATAAACAGAGACAGGGTCTAGTGTAATATAAACAGAGACAGGGTCTAGTGTAATATAAACAGAGACAGGGTCTAGTGTAATATAAACAGAGACAGGGTCTAGTGTAATATAAACAGAGACAGGGTCTAGTGTAATATAAACAGAGACAGGGTCTAGTGTAATATAAACAGAGACAGGGTCTAGTGTAATATAAACAGAGACAGGGTCTAGTGTAATATAAACAGAGACAGGGTCTAGTGTAATATAAACAGAGACAGGGTCTAGTGTAATATAAACAGAGACAGGGTCTAGTGTAATATAAACAGAGACAGGTCTAGTGTAATATAAACAGAGACAGGGTCTAGTGTAATATAAACAGAGACAGGGTCTAGTGTAATATAAACAGAGACAGGGTCTAGTGTAATATAAACAGAGACAGGGTCTAGTGTAATATAAACAGAGACAGGGTCTAGTGTAATATAAACAGAGACAGGGTCTAGTGTAATATAAACAGAGACAGGGTCTAGTGTAATATAAACAGAGACAGGGTCTAGTGTAATATAAACAGAGACAGGGTCTAGTGTAATATAAACAGAGACAGGGTCTAGTGTAATATAAACAGAGACAGGGTCTAGTGTAATATAAACAGAGACAGGGTCTAGTGTAATATAAACAGAGACAGGGTCTAGTGTAATATAAACAGAGACAGGGTCTAGTGTAATATAAACAGAGACAGGGTCTAGTGTAATATAAACAGAGACAGGGTCTAGTGTAATATAAACAGAGACAGGGTCTAGTGTAATATAAACAGAGACAGGGTCTAGTGTAATATAAACAGAGACAGGGTCTAGTGTAATATAAACAGAGACAGGGTCTAGTGTAATATAAACAGAGACAGGGTCTAGTGTAATATAAACAGAGACAGGGTCTAGTGTAATATAAACAGAGACAGGGTCTAGTGTAATATAAACAGAGACAGGGTCTAGTGTAATATAAACAGAGACAGGGTCTAGTGTAATATAAACAGAGACAGGGTCTAGTGTAATATAAACAGAGACAGGGTCTAGTGTAATATAAACAGAGACAGGGTCTAGTGTAATATAAACAGAGACAGGGTCTAGTGTAATATAAACAGAGACAGGGTCTAGTGTAATATAAACAGAGACAGGGTCTAGTGTAATATAAACAGAGACAGGGTCTAGTGTAATATAAACAGAGACAGGGTCTAGTGTAATATAAACAGAGACAGGGTCTAGTGTAATATAAACAGAGACAGGGTCTAGTGTAATATAAACAGAGACAGGGTCTAGTGTAATATAAACAGAGACAGGGTCTAGTGTAATATAAACAGAGACAGGGTCTAGTGTAATATAAACAGAGACAGGGTCTAGTGTAATATAAACAGAGACAGGGTCTAGTGTAATAAACAGAGACAGGGTCTAGTGTAATATAAACAGAGACAGGGTCTAGTGTAATATAAACAGAGACAGGGTCTAGTGTAATATAAACAGAGACAGGGTCTGTGTAATATAAACAGAGACAGGGTCTAGTGTAATATAAACAGAGACAGGGTCTAGTGTAATATAAACAGAGACAGGGTCTAGTGTAATATAAACAGAGACAGGGTCTAGTGTAATATAAACAGAGACAGGGTCTAGTGTAATATAAACAGAGACAGGGTCTAGTGTAATATAAACAGAGACAGGGTCTAGTGTAATATAAACAGAGACAGGGTCTAGTGTAATATAAACAGAGACAGGGTCTAGTGTAATATAAACAGAGACAGGGTCTAGTGTAATATAAACAGAGACAGGGTCTAGTGTAATATAAACAGAGACAGGGTCTAGTGTAATATAAACAGAGACAGGGTCTAGTGTAATATAAACAGAGACAGGGTCTAGTGTAATATAAACAGAGACAGGGTCTAGTGTAATATAAACAGAGACAGGGTCTAGTGTAATATAAACAGAGACAGGGTCTAGTGTAATATAAACAGAGACAGGGTCTAGTGTAATATAAACAGAGACAGGGTCTAGTGTAATATAAACAGAGACAGGGTCTAGTGTAATATAAACAGAGACAGGGTCTAGTGTAATATAAACAGAGACAGGGTCTAGTGTAATATAAACAGAGACAGGGTCTAGTGTAATATAAACAGAGACAGGGTCTAGTGTAATATAAACAGAGACAGGGTCTAGTGTAATATAAACAGAGACAGGGTCTAGTGTAATATAAACAGAGACAGGGTCTAGTGTAATATAAACAGAGACAGGGTCTAGTGTAATATAAACAGAGACAGGGTCTAGTGTAATATAAACAGAGACAGGGTCTAGTGTAATATAAACAGAGACAGGGTCTAGTGTAATATAAACAGAGACAGGGTCTAGTGTAATATAAACAGAGACAGGGTCTAGTGTAATATAAACAGAGACAGGGTCTAGTGTAATATAAACAGAGACAGGGTCTAGTGTAATATAAACAGACAGGGTCTAGTGTAATATAAACAGAGACAGGGTCTAGTGTAATATAAACAGAGACAGGGTCTAGTGTAATATAAACAGAGACAGGGTCTAGTGTAATATAAACAGAGACAGGGTCTAGTGTAATATAAACAGAGACAGGGTCTAGTGTAATATAAACAGAGACAGGGTCTAGTGTAATATAAACAGAGACAGGGTCTAGTGTAATATAAACAGAGACAGGGTCTAGTGTAATATAAACAGAGACAGGGTCTAGTGTAATATAAACAGAGACAGGGTCTAGTGTAATATAAACAGAGACAGGGTCTAGTGTAATATAAACAGAGACAGGGTCTAGTGTAATATAAACAGAGACAGGGTCTAGTGTAATATAAACAGAGACAGGGTCTAGTGTAATATAAACAGAGACAGGGTCTAGTGTAATATAAACAGAGACAGGGTCTAGTGTAATATAAACAGAGACAGGGTCTAGTGTAATATAAACAGAGACAGGGTCTAGTGTAATATAAACAGAGACAGGGTCTAGTGTAATATAAACAGAGACAGGGTCTAGTGTAATATAAACAGAGACAGGGTCTAGTGTAATATAAACAGAGACAGGGTCTAGTGTAATATAAACAGAGACAGGGTCTAGTGTAATATAAACAGAGACAGGGTCTAGTGTAATATAAACAGAGACAGGGTCTAGTGTAATATAAACAGAGACAGGGTCTAGTGTAATATAAACAGAGACAGGGTCTAGTGTAATATAAACAGAGACAGGGTCTAGTGTAATATAAACAGAGACAGGGTCTAGTGTAATATAAACAGAGACAGGGTCTAGTGTAATATAAACAGAGACAGGGTCTAGTGTAATATAAACAGAGACAGGGTCTAGTGTAATATAAACAGAGACAGGGTCTAGTGTAATATAAACAGAGACAGGGTCTAGTGTAATATAAACAGAGACAGGGTCTAGTGTAATATAAACAGAGACAGGGTCTAGTGTAATATAAACAGAGACAGGGTCTAGTGTAATATAAACAGAGACAGGGTCTAGTGTAATATAAACAGAGACAGGGTCTAGTGTAATATAAACAGAGACAGGGTCTAGTGTAATATAAACAGAGACAGGGTCTAGTGTAATATAAACAGAGACAGGGTCTAGTGTAATATAAACAGAGACAGGGTCTAGTGTAATATAAACAGAGACAGGGTCTAGTGTAATATAAACAGAGACAGGGTCTAGTGTAATATAAACAGAGACAGGGTCTAGTGTAATATAAACAGAGACAGGGTCTAGTGTAATATAAACAGAGACAGGGTCTAGTGTAATATAAACAGAGACAGGGTCTAGTGTAATATAAACAGAGACAGGGTCTAGTGTAATATAAACAGAGACAGGGTCTAGTGTAATAATAAACAGAGACAGGGTCTAGTGTAATATAAACAGACAGGGTCTAGTGTAATATAAACAGAGACAGGGTCTAGTGTAATATAAACAGAGACAGGGTCTAGTGTAATATAAACAGAGACAGGGTCTAGTGTAATATAAACAGAGACAGGGTCTAGTGTAATATAAACAGACAGGGTCTAGTGTAATATAAACAGAGACAGGGTCTAGTGTAATATAAACAGAGACAGGGTCTAGTGTAATATAAACAGAGACAGGGTCTAGTGTAATATAAACAGAGACAGGGTCTAGTGTAATATAAACAGAGACAGGGTCTAGTGTAATATAAACAGAGACAGGGTCTAGTGTAATATAAACAGAGACAGGGTCTAGTGTAATATAAACAGAGACAGGGTCTAGTGTAATATAAACAGAGACAGGGTCTAGTGTAATATAAACAGAGACAGGGTCTAGTGTAATATAAACAGAGACAGGGTCTAGTGTAATATAAACAGAGACAGGGTCTAGTGTAATATAAACAGAGACAGGGTCTAGTGTAATATAAACAGAGACAGGGTCTAGTGTAATATAAACAGAGACAGGGTCTAGTGTAATATAAACAGAGACAGGGTCTAGTGTAATATAAACAGAGACAGGGTCTAGTGTAATATAAACAGAGACAGGGTCTAGTGTAATATAAACAGAGACAGGGTCTAGTGTAATATAAACAGAGACAGGGTCTAGTGTAATATAAACAGAGACAGGGTCTAGTGTAATATAAACAGAGACAGGGTCTAGTGTAATATAAACAGAGACAGGGTCTAGTGTAATATAAACAGAGACAGGGTCTAGTGTAATATAAACAGAGACAGGGTCTAGTGTAATATAAACAGAGACAGGGTCTAGTGTAATATAAACAGAGACAGGGTCTAGTGTAATATAAACAGAGACAGGGTTAGTGTAATATAAACAGAGACAGGGTCTAGTGTAATATAAACAGAGACAGGGTCTAGTGTAATATAAACAGAGACAGGGTCTAGTGTAATATAAACAGAGACAGGGTCTAGTGTAATATAAACAGAGACAGGGTCTAGTGTAATATAAACAGAGACAGGGTCTAGTGTAATATAAACAGAGACAGGGTCTAGTGTAATATAAACAGAGACAGGGTCTAGTGTAATATAAACAGAGACAGGGTCTAGTGTAATAAAACAGAGACAGGGTCTAGTGTAATATAACAGAGACAGGGTCTAGTGTAATATAAACAGAGACAGGGTCTAGTGTAATATAAACAGAGACAGGGTCTAGTGTAATATAAACAGAGACAGGGTCTAGTGTAATATAAACAGAGACAGGGTCTAGTGTAATATAAACAGAGACAGGGTCTAGTGTAATATAAACAGAGACAGGGTCTAGTGTAATATAAACAGAGACAGGGTCTAGTGTAAAATAAACAGAGACAGGGTCTAGTGTAATATAAACAGAGACAGGGTCTAGTGTTATATAAACAGAGACAGGGTCTAGTGTAATATAAACAGAGACAGGGTCTAGTGTAATATAAACAGAGACAGGGTCTAGTGTAATATAAACAGAGACAGGTCTAGTGTAATATAAACAGAGACAGGGTCTAGTGTAATATAAACAGAGACAGGGTCTAGTGTAATATAAACAGAGACAGGGTCTAGTGTAATATAAACAGAGACAGGGTCTAGTGTAATATAACAGAGACAGAGTCTAGTGTAATATAAACAGAGACGGGTCTAGTGTAATATAAACAGAGACAGGGTCGAGTGTAATATAAACAGAGACAGGGTCTAGTGTAATATAAACAGAGACAGGGTCTAGTGTAATATAAACAGAGACAGGGTCTAGTGTAATATAAACAGAGACAGGGTCTAGTGTAATATAAACAGAGACAGGGTCTAGTGTAATATAAACAGAGACAGGGTCTAGTGTAATATAAACAGAGACAGGGTCTAGTGTAATATAAACAGACAGGGAAGTCGCACAACACAGGTTATAGTCCAACAGGT